>SJXQ01007325.1:432694-453006 GCA_006408695.1 Aepyceros melampus | reverse complement strand
AGATCAATGGAACAAAATAGAAAGCCCAGAGATAAATCCACACACCTATGGACAGCTTATCTTCGACAAAGGAGGCAAGAATATACAGTGGATTAAAGACAATCTTTTTAACAAGTGGTGCTGGGAAAACTGGTCAACCACTTGTAAAAGAATGAAATTAGATCACTTTCTAACTCCATACACAAAAATAAACTCAAAATGGATTAAAGATCTAAACGTAAGACAAGAAACTATAAAACTCTTAGAGGAGAACATAGGCAAAACACTCTCTGACATAAATCACAGCAGGATCCTCTATGATCCACCTCCCAGAATACTGGAAATAAAAGCAAAAATAAACAAATGGGATCTAATTAAAATTAAAAGCTTCTGTATACCATCAATTTTAAAGTAACTTCTTAGTATATATTTTTTCATGCTTTGTGATTACTTTCTAAGAGTGTGTGTGCACAGTATCTATCTAACTTGTACTTTAAACCACTCAGATTTTTCCTGATTTGTGAGTGCTCTTCATTGTCATCATGATCGTGTTGTCTAGGTTCCAAATAACAGGATTTTTTACACCCAAAGAAATTAATGGCATGTGATAAAGAGAGTGGCAGAAGACTTTGCTCCATAATCCATTTTTTCTGTTTTCCATCTTAATGTTTCTATCATTGAATGTAATAGTCATAGTGGACTAGAGTGTATTACCATAGCAATACCTATCTCAGAGAATTCCTAAAACAGAGGATTCCTTATCACCCTCTAGTCATCCTGGCTGATGGAATCTTCTTAATGCCCTTTGTTAAAATAAATTTGCCAAGATGAAGACAAAAGAAGGAATTATGTATTGGCTCAAAATATTGTTCCTGAAAGTGAAGTGCCATCTCTACTCACATTTCATTGGCCAAAGACAGTTACACAGCCTTATCTAACTTAGAACAATGCAGAAGTGTAATCTTTACAAGTACAGATGGAGGTTACTTTAGACAACTGTGATATTTGGAAAGAATCCTAGTGATCCCTGCAGTGACAAAAATTTGTAAAGCAGTGAAAAATAAATAAATGGACATTTACAACTAAAGGTTCAATTATTATAGGTGAAACTGAACAAGATAATCTTGGAGTTGTCAGCATAAAATTTTGATTATGTAGAACTTTGAGTTTCTATTTATATCATATAAATTAATGCTTACAAATACCTTAGGAGGTCATTAAGCTATTTATAAACTTATTCCCTCAAGATACTTCCACATATGTGGTTATTACTATTTAAAAAAAAATAAGATCCTAGATTGAATATTAGCCAAAACTCTGAACTATCCTTTATATGAAAAACATTTGAAAAAGAAAAAAAAAAGTATATCTTTTGACTTTATAACTTGTAGTATAATATTATTCCATGATTCTCAAACTCATGGCCATAAAAATCACATGAGATGCTATTGAGAATGGCATTTATGGTTCACCAGCCACGAAGAATTTTATTTGCTAAGTTTAAAAGAAATTTTGGAATCTGAACTTGTAAAGCACCCAAACAAAATTTTGCACCAATGGCACATAAAAACTGTGCTAGTAGATAACATTATTTTTGAAGAAAGTCAACTTCCCTTCCAATTTAGCTTTACTGCTTATCAGCCTCTTGAAATTAGGGAAACTGTATATTCTCAGGGCTTCACTATACTCATTTCTAAAAAAAAGAAATAGATTTATTTTATTTTGATTCATAGATGCTACCTCTTAGAGTGATATATAGTTAATGATAGAAGAGTAAATTCCATTTTCTTCTCCAATAATATCTATTTCATTGGTTTAATACTGAGGATAAAATAATAAATGTGTAGAACTCAGCACAGCATTTTTGCTATTCAAATGTTCCACTAAATAATGGCTATTGCTTTTGCAGTTATGAATAACAATAGTATTAGTAGTAATGATACTAGTAGGAGAAACACCATCACCTAGAGTGTATGATATGATAAACCAAGTGAGGCTGCTCCATAGATAAATGACTGTTCCATAGGTAAATGACTGCTCCATTGTAGGCAGTCAGGCCATGCAAGTAAGAATGATGCACGTTATCCAGCACTTAAAAAACAGTTCTTTACTTATTAGTGATCATTTGCTTCATCAGTTGATTTCCCTAGCCTAAGAATACTGAAGCGGGTAGCCTATCCCTTCTCTAGGGGATCTTCCAGACCCAGGAATCTAACTGGGAATCTAATTGTAGGTGGATTCTTTACCAACTGAGCTACCAGGGAAGCCCTTTGTACTTTCAACTGAACTTAAAAAAAATTCCTCCTGAATATCTATGCATTGCTCTACAGCTCTAGTTTTAATATTTGGTAGAAATTGAGATTATGGCAAGTTAATGTTTTTCAAGAACAGAGTGTCTCAATATTGAACTTATTGATATTTTGAGAGTTGTAAGGTGTCTGTCTTGTGTATTGTGCTAAGTCACTTCAACCACATCCAACTCTTTGTGACCCTGTGGACTGTAGCCCACCAGACTCACTGTCCATGGGATTCTCCAGGCAAGAATACTGGAATGGGTTGTGTTTCCTTCTCCAGAGGATCTTCCAGAACTAGGGATCAAAGCTGCATCTCCCATGTCTCCTGCATTAGCAAGCAAATTCTTTATGACTGAGCCACCAGGGAATCCCATCTTATGTATTTTGGAGTACTTTTTAATATCCCTGGCATTAAATACTAGATGCCATAGAAGTTCCTGAGTGTGACAAATAAAAATATCTGTAGAGCAGACATTGACAGAAGCCTTTCGGAAGTCAAAATTGTCCCTAGTTAAATTTATCTCCAAAGAAAAATAATTAATCCTTTTAGCAATTCTTTGGATTTGCAAGGTATCTTTTAATTGTATTATATATGAAATAACAGATATGGAAATATTATTCAGTATGAACTACCTAAGATATACAATAGTACAAACCTTTAATTTCATGCAAATGATGTACCTAAGTTCCAATGTTATTAAGCAGGGATTGAGAACAGTTAAAGGAAAATTAGTTGGTGATAATGTGCCAGTCATAATTACAGTGATGCATTTTATTTTAATAAGGAGAAGACTGAACATTATTATATCTGAAAATTTTAAGCAGTTTTTCTATTTGCTATTCAATTTAACATTGAAACATTCACATGTTTAAATGGGAGATGTGAAACAGAAAAAATATATAGAGATATAAACAAAATCCTAAAACCTGAGGACTTTTTGTATCATGTGGTTCTGATAAATTTTAGTAAAGGCTCATTACACAGAACTCAGTACAGATAAAGGAAAGCTCCACAGAGGCAAGTTAAAGAAGCTCATATCTGGATTCTACCATCATCATAAAATAGAGATTTTAGGATATTGTAGTTGAAAGCAAATTATGGGTCAGTTGCTTGATTTCAAGAAGGATTAGTTGATGGGTAACTAACATTCCAAGGGAAATCACTTATATGTATGCTTGGTGCTACTGCTAATCTCTAATGAAGACACAACTATTTCAACTGATGACAAGCTACAGCAGCAGAATTAATAAAATGCTTCCTTCATCCAGTGAATTATGAACATGTGACTTATTTTATCATCTGTTTTTGTCACCTAACATAATACTCCATATCCACTTTAGAAGAATGAGCACTATGCTCTCTTTAGGCAAAGTGTTATATACTTGCTTGTTCTAATTGATTTATAACAATGTTCAAGTTCTCTATTCCTCTGCCCAGTTGTTCTATACATTATTGAATATAGGGTACAGAAGCCTCCAATGATTATATAATTTCCCATTTATTCTTTTAAATTTGTTAGTTTTTCATATATTTTGAAGCTTTGTTGGTGGCTATGTATATGTTTACAGTTGTTACTGTTTTGTGATGGATTAACACTTTTGTCAGTATGTAATGTGATCATGCAAAGAGTTGACTCATTGGAAAAGACTCTGATGCTGGGAAGGATTGGGGCCAGGAGGAAAAAGGCATGATAGAGGATGAGATGGCTGGATGGCATCACCAACTTGATGGACGTGAGTTTGAGTGAACTCTGGAAGTTGGTGATGGACAGGGAGACCTGGCGTGCTGCGATTCATGGGGTCGCAAAGAGTCGGACGTGACAGAGCGACTGAACTGAACTGAACTGAATGTTGACCTTTGTTTTTGTAACAGTTTTTGACTTGAATTCTGTTTTGTCTGATATCATTACAGCCACTAACAATCCCCTTATGTTTAATACTTGCGTGAAATATCTTTCTACCCTTTCACTTGCAACTTCTTGTGTCTTTGGATCTATATTAATCTCTTGTAGACAACAAAGAGTGTGTCATTTTTTAAATCTATCCTTTCCAAACTATGTCTTTCACTTAAAGTTTAATCAATTTGCATTTAATGCTATTACTGATAAGAAGAAAATTTATTTCTGACATTTTGGAATTTCCATCTTGTATGATTTGTGCTCCTCAATTCCTGCATTATTGTATTCTTTCATTTATAATTTATGTTTTCTAATTTGCCATTTTGATTCTGTTTCTATATAATTTACTATATATATTTTAAATTATTTTCCTAGGGGTTAACCAGGGGATTACACTTAATATCTTAGTATAATTAATTTAAATTAATATTAACAGTTAAAATGGTGTAAAAACTTGCTTTATAAACCACAGCTTCCTTATATTGTCATAAATTGTATCTGTATATTTGTATGTACTTTAAAATAGATTCATAAGTACTGTGTTATGCATTTGTCTTTTGAATCACTTAAAAAGGATAAAAATCAGATAATAACATTAGATTTATATTTAGTTATATAATCTTATAATTATTACAATAATATTTGATTTATATTAGATACATAAATTGAGAATTATTGTCTTTGATTTTTATCTTTTTGTACATGATTCAAAAGACAGATGCATAACCTGGTGATTCAGGTGGTAAAGAATCCATCTGCAATGCAGGAGACCTGGGTTTGATCTCTGGATTGGGAAGATCACTTGCAGAAAGGAATGGCAACCTACTCCAGTATCTTGCCTGGGAAATCCCATGGACAGAGGAGCCTGGCCAGCTACAGTCCATGGGATTGCAAAGAGCAGGACACCACTGAAAGACTAAGTCCACACAGTACAATTATTTTAATGGTATTGTTTACCTCATTTTATATCTTTGAATTAGATACTAGGTCCGTTCATTTCTGGAGAAGGCAATGGCATCCCACTCCAGTACTCTTGCCTGGAAAATCCTATGGACGGAGGAGCCTGGTAGGCTGCAGTCCATGGGGTCACTGAGGGTCAGACACGACTGAATGACTTCACTTTCAGTTTTCACTTTCATGCATTGGAAAAGGAAATGGCAACTCACTCCAGCGTTCTTGCCTGGAGAATCCCAGGGACGGAGGAGCCTGGTGGGCTGCCGTCTATGGGGTCTCACAGAGTGGGACATGACTGAAGTGACTTAGCAGCAGCAGTTCTTTCATTTCAACCTGAAGCACTCCCTTTAATATTTCTTTGTATATGGGTCTGCTAGCAATGGGCCCCCTTCTCAGCCTCAATTAAACTCTCTTCTCAGTCTCTGGAGCCTTCTCTGGGGTGTGGAGCTGCATCACAGGGCAGGAGGGGCACCATATTCACTTTCGCATTGGTTGGAGCACAGGCTGTAGTGGTCCCGTTGCAAACAGCAATCAGGGCTGCTTCTGATGTGCTCCTGTGTAAATGTCATTAGTGGTTACTTTCCATGTTTTTAAAATTCCGCTTCTGATCTGAGCCCTCTTTGTCCCTCACAGATGGGCTCTCCCCTCATCCTCTGCTGCCCTTGCCCTTGTTGTGAGGTTGCTTCATGAAGAAAGTATGGCTGGAACTTTTGCTCAGATCAGTCTGGGATGTATGTAGTGGTGTTTGCAGGAAACTCAGCAGCCACTCTTGCTGTTTTCCACCCTCTCCATCCTGCTTTGGGTACAAGCTTCTCACAAGTGGAGTCCACGTTCCCTCTACCCTCCTTTAGTCCTGCCACCTATCCAATTGGCTAAGGGGATTCATCTTCTCTGTTAATCTGCCTTCTCCTCTGAGTCACCTCTCAGGGACACAAGTCCTAGGGTAATCACTTTACTTCCTTGCCTACCTGGTTACCTGTGCATCTTTCTTACAACTGTGTTTGTACAGAAGTCTTCCTCCTGTTAGTTTTTCCAATAATTATTCCACATGTACAGTATTTTTGATGTGTTCGTGGACAGAGTTGTGTTCTTGCTCTCCTAGTCTGCTATCTTAGTAAAGTCCAGAACAACTCCTCTCTTATCAATAACATGTAATTTATAATGAACCTTATTTCTGTATTCTGATCCAGCAGTCACAAAAATAACACAAGTAATTAAAATTTTTGAATGATAAAAATGATAATTTCATGTGGTCTAAACTAATAGTTTATTCCTTTGGAACTATAAAATATTTCTAATATTTCTTTGAAAAATACTTTTAAGCCGATTGTAGCAAAAGTGAAAGTTGCTCAGTCGTGTCCGACTCTTTGCAACGCCCTGGACTACACAGTCCATGAAACTCTCCAGGCCAGAATACTGGAGTGGGTAGCCTTTCCCTTCTCCAGGGGATCTTCCCAACCCAGAGATCGAACCCAGGTCTCCCACATTGCAGGCGCATTCTTTACCAGCTAAGCCACAAGGGAAACCCAAGAATACTGGAGTGGGTAGCCTATCCTTTCTCCAGCGGATCTTCCTGATCCAGGAATTGAACCAGGGTGTCCTACATTGCAGGCAGATTCTTTACCAACTGAGCTATCAAGGAAGGTGATTGCAGCTAAAGTCCTATCTTTTTTTTTTTTTTTTAATCACTTCTCTGTTATATTCTTGCCAAATGGTTATTCACTCTAAGCTTGAATACAAGGAGGGTGTTATGGACTCAACTGTGCCACCCTCTAAAAAATTTTATGTTGAAACTGACACATCTGAATCCTTAAGAAATAGCTGTGATTTGGAGATGGGGTCTTTACCAACATTATTAAGATGATATGAGGATATTAGAATGTACACTTATCCAAGTTGCCTTATGTCCTTATAAGAAGAGGAAATTTTGGTATATAATAATATACCAAGGATCAGTCAGTTCAGTTCAGTATCTCAGTCGTGTCCAACTCTTTGTGACTCCATGAATAGCAGCCTCCCTGTCCATCACCAACTCCCAGAGTTTACCCAAACTCATGTCCATTGAGTCGGTGATGCCTCCAGCCATCCCATCCTCTGTCATCCCCTTCTCCTCCTGCCCCAAGTCCCTCCCAGCATCAGGGTCCTTTCCAATGAGTCAACTCTTCACATGAGGTGGCCAAAGTATTAGAATTTCAGCTTCAGCATCAGTCCTTCCAAAGAACACCCAGGACTGTTCTCCTTTAGGATGGACTGGTTGGATCTCCTCGCAGTCCAAGGGACTCTCAAGAGTCTTCTCCAACACCACAGTTCAAAAGCATCAATTCTTTGGCACTCAGCTTTCTTCACAGTCCAATTCTCACATCCATATATGACCACTGGAAAAACCATGGCCTTGACTAGATGGACCTTTGTTGGCAGAGTAATGTCTTTGGATTACTTGGATTACACCAAGGATACCTCTTCACCAAGGAAAGACCTTGTGAAAGCAGTCATCTGTAAACCAAGGAAAGAGGCATAAGAAGAAATTAAACATGTTATCACCTTGGTGTTGAATTTCTAGGCTTCATGACTATGAAATAGTGTATTTCTGTTTTTTTAAGTCACCTTATCTTTGGTATTTTGCTATGGTTGCCTTAGCAAACTAATAGCATGTCACAAAGTCATAGTGGAGGGAAGAAAATATGTTTATTAAAGGTCTCTCTGGTTTTAAGTAAACAAATTCATAAATCTTAAGGCTTTATTTGCATTTTAAAACCATTTTTTAAGCTCTAGCATGTTGCTTATCCATGTTATACCAACATTTGAATAAGCTTTACATTTATTTTATAATTGCTATGGGTCAGAAAACCCAATCAGATTTATAAGATACATATAAGCTTCAATCTGATACTGCATTGATTTTATGAAAGCAAAAGGACTGAAGAAGCAGCAGATAGATTTCAGTCTCATTTGGGTGACCAATGGCTCTACAGTTCTGAACTTCTTTTGTCCCTTAGCCCCATGATTGTGTAGGACTGTCAGAGACATGGTGCCTAAGAATCAAAGTAGGTCACCTTGACACTAAGCCTACAGACTCAGATTCTCACCAGCTATCCAGGACACAGTCTTGAGAAAATTCAATTTGGTCAGTTCAAGTGAATTTTTACCAATTACAAGTTTATAAAGTGGAACAGACACACAATTCCACATTTACTTTAAATGTAGTTTTCCAGAAAACAAACACTGAGATCATTTACCAGCAGGACAGTATCAGCTCAGGCCAGGTGTTAATCCTCTGCTCACATGTCTGTTAGAAGAGTTTGAAGATAACGCATAATGAAATGAGCCCCTGTGATCTTGGCAAGTCTCTGAGACTCTGCAGTGTATCACTTATTCCAAATCTGAACTCATCCTTTCTTATGGTCTTATATGCTCAGAGATTCAATTTTTGCTAGTTTCCTGAATTTGGTAAGACAATGTTAAATCAGGGTAAAGATGTGTCTGTGACACATGCTCCCAAATCAGAATTCATTAGTATGTACTGAGCAGTAAACTCTTAGCAGGACAAAAGCCATAGTAAATGGGCCAGCATATTTCCTTCATGTGAAAAAGTCAACAACTTATAAGTCAGTATCCTTTAGAGACATTTAAAAGGTATGGAAAGAGATGAAATCTGATACAGAAATCATTCATTTATTGACATAAGTCACTGATACCTTTCTGCTTACCCCAGGGCATCTTTTACTCTACATCTGTGAGATGTGCTAAAAGTTTATGTTGTAGCTTAGCTGGTAAAGAATTTGCCTGCAATGTGGTGGACCTGGTTTCAATCCTTGAGTTGTGAAAAGCCCCTGGAGAAGGGAAAGTTTATCCACTCCAGTATTCTGGCCTGGAGAATTCCATGAACTGTATAGTCCATGAGGTGACAAAGAGTCAGACACAACTGAGAATTTCACTAAGTGGTCCTTATTCCAGTTCTCTGGGGGGAGAGAACTGGAATCAAATATATGTATATATGTATGTGTGTGTGTGTGTGTGTGTGTGTGTGTATATGTATAAGATTTATTAAAATTGGTTGCATGCCAATCCCTACCCCTACCAGCCTAAACAATGTTCTATATACACTATGAAGTATGAAGACTTCATTATAAAACTACAAGATAAGCTGAGTTTTAACTTTTATTTCTAGAGAAATATCCTCAGATCTTTATGTGGGAATTTGCTTTCTCTGGACTTCCATCACTTCTTTTCTAGAAATTGCTCAACTCTCAGCTCTTCATTTAACCTTAATTTTGTTCATTGCCACATGCAAAAATGCAATGTCTGATTCTGTTTCAAACCATTCTACCAGAGAGGAAGGCCACAATAGACTCATATAGCAGGTAAGATCCGCTATTAGAGATGAACTTGTCAAGGGAAGAATACTTTGGGAAACGTGTAGTCACTCTATTGATATTCAATAGCAGGTGCTAAAAAGAAATTTATTTTTAAACTTTAGCACAACATTCTTGCCTCTCAAATTCATTTTTGGATCCTAATTAAAGCATTGAATATTTTTTTAGCACTTGTTACAACAAAATGTCACCTATAATTTTGAAAAAGCATGTATTTTTCTTTACAAACTGAAAGACTGCCAAAGCTTCTTTAAGAAAAGGATTCTTCAGTTTGTCACTAGAGATTTCTGTCTATGTAGTCATGGCTTAGCTGATTCTGTTGAAATTATAAAATTAGGAGTTGCCATCACAAAAAAGTAGGTGCACATTTTTCTTGGGTTAGCAATATTCATTCTTGGTCTTCATGATGTTCTTTTTTTAATATAAATTTCAATTGGAGGTTAATTACTTTACAATATTGTATTGGTTTTCCCATACATCAACATGAATCCACCACAGGTATGCATATGTTCCCCATCCTGAACCCCCTCCCTCCTCCCTCCCCATATGTTTTATAAATTGTCTAAATATCTGGTCTGAATTTTGTTTAAAATGATATTTGAGTTCATCTCTTGTCTCAAGGTATATGTGGTTTTCTAATTTAAAAAAAATAGTAGATTTGAAGCACAATATATTTAGTATTTAAAATAGTCTAGAAATATTATGTCAATGTGTTTATTCTTGATTGTTATGTAATATCAATGAATTTGCTTGCTTTTGACCACCACAAATGGTCAAGTACTTTTCTATTTATCTACATATGATATTTATATACTTTTGCTTAACAAATGGTAAACTCTTTAAAACTGAAATAGAAATCCATTTGTTTTGCAGTCTGATTTGTATTACCCAGTAATTGAATTTCTTTATTCTATTGCTCTCCAGAAGAGTACATACAATTCCATCACACTTTAAAAATAGCTTAAAAACAGCTTCAACTTCATTGTGTTATTAACTTAAACACATTTGATCTTATGAAAGACCTATATCTTGCTACCATGTGTGACAATTAAAGTGTGAAATTATTTCACAAATTGCTTGCTTTACAACTGACCTTTACACATTTTGTTAAACTTGGTACCAAAGATTTATATATTCATCATTTTCCTCTTAGAGACTATTGGAATATTTCACAGGCAACTCAATGTCATCATATCCAATTGCTCTCACATCACTGCCACTAACCACCCTTGCCTCAAAACAAACAACCAAACAGAAGAACCATAGCTTTGTTGGCCATTCATTTACCAATTTAGAAAGTAGCTCTTTTTAGAAGTAAATTTTTGCTGATGGGAAAGAGAACCCTAGACAGTAGGAACAATTTGCGACCCCATGGACTGTAGCCTACCTGGCTCCTCTCTCTATGAAATTTCCCAGGCAAGAATACTGAAGTGGGGAGCCAATCCCTTCTCCAGGGGATCTTCCCTACCTAAGAATATATATAAATTTGAAGGTATTTTTTAATCTTCTCTAATTCAATTTTTACTTCTTAAATGTAAATATACATATATAAAACAAAAGTTTACATAGTTGTGTGACTATTTCTTTTAATTATACATTAGGATGTTCACTTTTTTTCTATAACTTGCTGACATGCATAGATATGTGACCCCCTTTGTTAAATAGTGCAGATCATTTCTTTCTACCTTGCCAGGAACACACAAGGAATAATGTGATGATTTATATGCAAAACACTGCACATTTGCTTGGGGCAATCCCACAGGTGCTAGATGTTTACTAAGAGGATACTGTGTCCCGAATCTTGATAGAAAACAAAATCAAGTAATGAAGCTATGCCTGTGACCATTTGGCTATTGAAGTTGTTGAAGCTCCTTTGCTATTTTCTTACATGCTTATGGTATGCAATAAGGCCTTGAAGAATTTAATGTGTTCTGGTAACTTTCCTAAATTTAGACGTTTTCAGTGAAAACAATCTGTGGATTTTTCCCAACATATAGCTTTTGCAGGTCAAATAGATTACTCAGACATTTGTGCATGAGTGTTTGTGTATGTGTAACATTCAGCCTATTTCGTGTTGGAGAAACAAGACATTCAAAAGTAATGTAATAAATTCCAGGGAAAGAAATACAGACTACTTGATGTCAACATACCAAATAATAAAAGTGCTTTTTTTTATTTTATGAGCACAATTAATTTTAAAAAATCCAATTATATGAACCTTGAAAAGTAAGGATAAGGAGGAAAATAAGAGGAAGAAAAAAGAAATATTATGCTCAGTATGAAGCAATGGGCCTTAGTTTTAAAAATCTGTGATGGGGGAAGAAGAAATTCAATCTATGTCTGATTCATATTCCCAAGCCAAATTCACAGTAGTGTTGGGAAGAGGATGTGACACATTTATAGTTAAGAAGACTTCCATAAAAACAAAATCTAACACCATATTAAAATCATATGTCAGTTATCAATAGAATTTTTTTTTTCAGGATAGTAAGAATGAACCAATTCTATTAACACAACCTGCCTGATAATATATATACATATATTTTGCCGGTAGACTGAATTGCACTTTTTTAGTGTTATTGAGGTATAATTGACAAATGAAAATTGATTAAAACATAATGTTATGATATACATATACATTGTTAAATTATTACCACAATCAAGCTAATTAAATGATCCATCACCTCAGATGGTATGTTTAATTTTTTTTTGTAAGAATACTGAAGAGGTATTCTCTAACACATTTCAAATATACAATGCAATGTATATGTAAACTATAATCTCCAAGATGCACATTAAATCTCACAACTTTTTATTCTACCTAACTGAAATTTTCTAAACTCTGACCAGTATCTCCCTATTTTCCCTACTCTCTATTTCCTGGCATCCACCATTCTACTCTGCTTAAATTTTATCTTTCTAGATTCCACACATAAGTGAGATCCTGCAGTATCTGTCTTTCTGTTCTTGGATAATGCCACTTAGCATAATGTCTAGCACATTCATCCATGTGGTTACAAATGGCAGGGTTTTCTTTTCTGAAGCTGAAAAATATTCCAGTATGTGTGCATCACATTTTATAATTTGTTTACTGATGGACACTTAGGTTATGCTCATATCCTGTCTATTGTGAATAATGCTGCAATGTGGCTACAAGTACAGAGAGCTCCTCAAGATAATAATTGAATATACTTTTGTATCCAGGAGTAGCATTGTTATATCATATGATAGCTCTATTTTTAATTTTTAAAGAGATCTGCATAATGATTTCCATAGTGACTGTGGCAGTTTACATTTCCTTGGACAGTGTACAAGACTTCCCTTTTCTCTACATCCTTTCCACTTGTTATCTTTTTATTTTAATAATAATCATTCTAAAGTAAAGTGATATCTCATTGTGGTCTTGAAATACATGTAATATTGAGCATCTTTTCACATAAATTGGACATTTGTGTCACTTTTTTGAGTCTGTTAAAGTTCCTGCCCATTTTAAGATCAAGTTACTTTTTTTGATATTGAATTGCTTGAGTTTTAAATATTTTGGATATTAACTTCTTATCAGATGCATGCTTTCTACATATTTTCTCCTGTCCCATTGGTTTTCTCTTCACTCTGTTGATCGTTTCATTTTCTGTACAGAAGCCTTTTAGCTTGATGCAATCTCATTTATCTATTTTTGCTTTTGCAATTTGTGATTTTGTATTGCATCCAAGAAAACCATTGCCAAGAACAATGTCAAGAAGATCTTCTGCTGTTCTATAATCTCTTTTGAGTTGACTTTTGTTTATAGTGTGATTCTTCTACATGTGTATATTCAGTTTTCACAACACCATTTATGAAAAGATTATCCTTTCCTCATTGTGTGATTTTGCTACCTTTGTCAAAGATCAATTAAATACAGACACATGGATTTATTTCTGAACTCTCAGTTCTGGTCCATATGCCTATTTTAATGATACTATCAGATTTTTTTGATCACTATACTATAGCCTTGTAATAATTTGAAATACAGCATTGTGTTGCCTCCAGTTTTGTTGCTCATGCTCAAACTTGCTTTGGCTATTTGAGCTCTTTTAAGGTTTTACATTAATTTTAAGATTGCTTTCTTATTTCTGTGAAAATATGTATATTGTTTTGGATACTATGGATATTTCAATAATATTAAAAATTAAAACTCATAATCATGGGATATATTTCCTATATTTGTTTACTCTTCATTTTGTTTTATCAATGATTTACACTTGTCATGGTGAAAATCTTTCATTTACTTGATTAAATGTATTACTAAATATTTTATTATTCTAGATGCTATTGTAAATGGGATTATTTTCTGTCTCTTCCTTCTCTTGCATCCACTTTCTCTTCCTACTTCTTTCATTGATTTGTATCTACTGGAAGAATAGATTTTAATGACATGTTGAGCAAATTTCCTGGACATGTCAGGGGTATTTTCAGTTCAGTTATTGTCTTTTTCAGCTCCACTATTTTTGTTTGCCTCTTTAAAATTGTTTCTGTTTGCTGATATTCTCATTTTGTTCATTTACTCTTTCCTAGATTGTTATCTGCCATGCTTTTCATAACTCACCAAACTACTTTAAGATGATTATTTAAAAATCTTACTTAGCATATCTTTAATTCTTTCAGGTTCATACAGATGCGGAGAGTCTGTATCAGTTGTGTCCAACTCTTTGTGACTCAAAGGACTGTAGCCCGCTAAGCTCCTCTGTTTGTGGCATTCTCCAGGCAAGAGATTGAACCTGTGACTCCTGCGACTACTCCTGCATTCCAGAGGGATTCAGGTTTTTACTGGACATTTATTTTATTCCTTTGTATACAATTTTTTAGATTTTTCATGTTCTTGTGTGTTTACTTTGTGTCCACACTTTTGAAAATGTCGATTTTCATTCTGCAACTTTTCACAATCTTGAAGATCAGTGCTAGCAGGATGCTCATCCATTTTCCTTTGTCCCAAGCTGCCCCAAGACCCAGACTCTGCAGGTTTCTCAGTAGTCAGTATGAAGCAAGACAGAGACTGGATCCACTCTGAAATGCTGGGGGTAAGGCCCTTTTCACACATCTCTTGTGGACACAAAAGCCTCAGTCATGTGCCTTCTCCAGTCTTATAGAGCAGCACTGATTGTAAGAGAATGTCTTACCCTTTGTTCTTTGCTGTTCCAGAGGACTGGGCTCTGCAGACTTGTTCAGTGTTTCGTATGAGGTGAGATAGAAACCAACTCAGTGGAATGTGTCCTGAGAGGGCAGGAGGCCAGGTAACCAGATACAGGTGCCAATCTCATTTTTCTTCCCATGAAAAAAATCATAAGTTGTCCATGAAATCAAAGTGTCCGACTCTTTGCGACCCCATGGAATGTAGCCTACAAAGCTCCTCTGTCCATGGGAGTTCCCAGACAAGAATACTAGACTGTGTTGCCATTTTATTATCCCAGAGATTGCCCCAACCTAGGAATTGAACCTGTGTCTCCTGTCTTGCAGGGGGATTCTTTACTTCTAAGCCACCAAGGAAGCCTATGGTCTTCTTGGTGCTGAGCTAAGCTGTTTTGAGGGAGGGACTGATACAGGGAATGCACTCAGTTTGTGCTCTTTTTCTTTGACTTTTTATCTGCATTCTAAAATTCCTTTTAAGGTATTTGGCTCTCAAAATTGTTATTGTATCAGTGGTTCTGTGGAGAAACAAGAGCCAGGGTTTCCTAACCCACTTTCTTGATGATGTCTCCAATCATGTATTATCTCAAATGTAAAAATTCATGTTTTGGTAGGGCTGTAAAATCTAGCAGTAATTTTTATACTGTTTTCTTCAACTTTCTAAATTATATTAATTTAGAGATCATCCACTATTTTATTACTTGCATTTATTTATAGAATGCCTTGTTTTATTACACTTTGCTTTTTTGAGCTTTGCAGATGTTGAATTTTTTAAATTCAAATCTGTGGCAACCTGGTGTCGAACAAATGTGTTGGCAGTTTTTGTTTGTTTGTTTTTTTTCTTTTTTCCAATAGCATTTGCTTACTTCATGTTCACATATTACATTTTGGCAATTCTTACAATATTTCAACTTTTTCATTACAATTGTATTTATTATAGTGATCTGCAATGTGGGGGACCTGGGTTGGATCCCTGGGTCTAGAAGATCCCCTGGAGGAGGGAATGGCAATCTGCTTCAGTATTCATGTCTAGAGAATTCCATGGACAGAAAATCTGGAGTGCTACAGTGTATGGGGTGGCAAAGAGTTAAACAGGACAGAGAGACTAACACTTTCACTTTCATGGTGATCTGTGATCAGTGATCAGAGATCTTGAAATTACAAAAAGATTTTTGCATATTCTAGCTGTAGAAAGATTATTACTAGCCAAAATGTCAGTTGATTTTTAGCATTTTCATGTTTTAGTTAAGGTATTTACATTATATTTTTAGACACAAAGGTACTGCACACTTAATAAATTACCATATAGTTTAAACATAACTTTTACATGCACTGGAAAACTAAAAAAAAAAAACAAAAAAACAAAGAAAAAGGCAAAAAACCTTGTAACTTGCTTTATGATGTATTGACTTTATTCTAGTGGTCCTGAACTGAACCTACAATATCTTTGAGGTATGTCTATATTTTTTAACATTGGTCACCATCCAGGAATTCACTGATTTTTCTCCATTTCAAGATTTCCAGGCTGGTCAAAGGTAGAATTGGTGTCACGTGACTCATTATATACGTGTTTCTTTCATCCATAGAAGCAAAGGGTGCAGGCAATCATTGAGCTCTAGGGAAATACTTATCCCTGTCCAAGGCTCATACAGATTTTTAGATTATCTCTTAGGCATCAAATACCCTTAACTGATTTTTTTTTTCAATCCTGCTTCAGATGACTCCTTTTATAGTAACCTATTTATAGAGATTATACAATGATAATCTACATGTGAAGCTTAACCAGGACTATATAGGAAGTCAGGACATTTTGCATATATACAATTCACTGTCTTACAGTCAATATAAAGGAACTATTGTTAACATTCTTTTAATGTGTGACTAAAACTTCAAAACATCCATTATTAATATTGATACACTTAAATATCAAACTTCTGTAAATATGCATTAAAAATAACATGAGTGCTATCTATTCATAGATCATAAGAATATACGAGACACTTAATGAAGTGCAGAGTCAACCTTGATCAGTACAATAATACAAAAACTGATACAGAATATTTGAATATAAATATGCACAGAAGAATACTACATTTTTACATGAGTTCCTACACATGAATCAAGTTTTAAATATGAAACAATAAACATTCATATTTAATATGAAACATTAAATATGAAAAATTAAAACATTAAATATGAAACATTAAATAGTTTCATATTTTTAAATATGAAAATATTACTGATATAGTAAAAATGAAGCAAATATGCTCATCTTTTCCATTAATATTTAGCATCATTCTAAGGATTAAAATACAACCTGAGAAAAAGAGTGAGTAGTGTACTCATTAGAAAACTGTAAATAACTTGCTTACAAGAATAAAATCACAAATATTAAAAAAATTAAAGCTAAATATTACCATAGTGTAAAAACCATTAAAATGGATGCTTATTTTTCAGAAAAAAATTCATTAAGTATAATTAAAAATATATCCCATATACAACAGTGGTAAAATTATAAACTGATGACAAACTTCACATTATATAAAATGGCCTTAAGTCAAAAGCATTTATGCTTCTCTTGTGATATGGGCATAATTTTATTTTAAAGACATTTGCATTTTTAAGGATTCTGTTTTTTGGTTGACAAGAATTGTATCATTTAAAGGCAAATATGTAATCTAGGTAGTAATCAGGAAATGGTGGTATGTTTTCACATTATATTCCCTTGTGGCTGGATTCTTTAAGTGTAGACAGTGTAGACTTGACTTTCTTCTGCCTTTATAATCTACATTCAATTTATTGTAATATAGATTATTGCGGTTGTTATTCAATCGCTAAGTCATGTCCAACTCTTTGTGACCCCATAGACTGTAGCACACCAGGCTTCCCTATCCATCACCAACTCCTGGAGCCTACTCAAACTCATGTCCATCACGCTCATAATGCCATCCAACCATCTCATTCTCTGTCATCCCCTTCTACTCCCACCCTCAAACTTTCCCAGCATCAGGATCTTTTCCAGTGAGTCAGTTATTCACATCAGGTGCCCAAAGTATTGGAGTTTCAGCTTCAGCATCATTCCTTTCAATGAACACTCAGGACTGACTTCCTTTAGGATTGACTGGTTGGATCTGGTAGTCCATGGGACTCTCAAGAATCTTCCCAAATGCCACATTTCAAAAGCATCAATTCTTCAGTTCTCAGCTTTCTTTGTAGTCCAACTCTCACATCCATACATGACTACTGGAAAAACCATAGCTTTGACTAGACTGACCTTTGTTGGCAAAGTAATGTCTCTGCTTTTTAATATGCTGTTTAGGTGGGAAATCTGGGTTCAATCCTTGGGTTAGGATGATCCCTTGTAGAAGGAAAAGGTTACTCATTCCAGTATTCTGGCCTGGAAAATTCCATGGACTGTATAGTCTGTAGGGTTGCAAGGCATCAGACATGACTGAGTGACTTTCAAAAAAATAAAAGAGGTTTATCATAGCTTTTCTACCAAGTGTCTTGTAATTTCATGGCTGCAATCACCATCAGCAGTGATTTTGGAGCCTGAAAAAATTAAGTCTCTCACCATTTCCACTGTTTCCTCACCTATTTACCATGATGTGATGGGACCAGATGCCATACAGTTTTCTGTATGCTCTGTTTTAAGCCAACATTTTCACTCTCCTCTTTCACTTTCATCAAGGGGCTCTTTAGTTCTTCTTCGCTTTCTGCCATAAGGATGGCATCATCTGCATATCTGAAGTTATTGATATTCCTCCCAGCTATCTTGATTCCGCTTGTGCTTCTTCTAGCCTGGCATGTCTCATGATGTTATCTGCATGGTAGTTAAATAAGCAGGGTGACAATATACAGCCTTGAAGTACTCCTTTCTCGATTTGGAGCCAGTCTGTTGTTCCATGTCCAGTTCTAACTGTTGCTTCTTGACCTGTATACAGATTTCTCAGGAGGCAGGTCATGTGGTCTGTATACTTAAACTAGTGTAAACACTAGGAAGCCTTAAGGTTTTATATTCAATACAGTTTCTACATCAATACCAAACTTTGTCTGAAATGCACAAACAAGAAGCAGTCTTAGAATTAAGGTTCCAAGACATTTGCACAGTGCTCCACCTTTGTGCAGTTTCTCTCTACATGTAGAATTGATCTTCTGCCAAATTTCTTCCTCAAATTTCAAACTATCCTTCTGATGATAAGTGTTTTTCTTTTATTTTCTTCTGCTGATAAGACTCATCACAACAACAAAAAATAATAATAAAGAAATCAAGCACATATATTGAATTCGTAAGGCAGGACTGATTTTATTCTGAATACAATAGTATAATAACTCATTCAATTGTCCAAGAAACACATTGAAGTCTACAAAATAATTCTATTTGTTTTTTCTTTCTCTTCATGATTTCACTGAAGAGGAATACTAGGTACAAAGAAGCTATGTAAGTTCTGTAATCATAGAGTTGGTTAATGATGGAGAAGGATTTTATCACAAGCACTCTAATACTAGAACTTACATTTCTATTGACTATAGTATGCTGCTTAATCAAGCATAAACTAGAAGAAATAAATATGGGACTATATTTCAAATTAGTAGGTCAATTGAATTATGTACTATATATTAAGTGATGCAGCTTTATTGTCTTACTAAACACATATAATAACATGCTTTAAAACAAAAGCATCAATTAATTAATGGATATAGGATTATTAATTAAAAGCATTGTTAACTATTTGTAAGCATTTATTGTGCTCTAATAATTTTCTAAGTCATTAAGACCAATAAAAGCTTTGATATATTAAACTTCTTAAAACATGAATTTTCTTATCTTTATATTTGAAAATGAGAACACTGAGGAAAATGATGATTAAATGGCATTTCTTTTTCTCCAAGAGATGCTTCTATCAATTCTTTCTTACAGATTTAGCACCTCTTAACTAAAGATGCTTACTCCTTGGAAGAAAAGTTATGACCAACCTAGACTGTATATTCAAAAGCAGAGACATTACTTTGCTGACTAAGGTCCGTCTAGTCAAGGCTATGGTTTTTCCTGTGGTCATGTATGGATGTGAAAGTTGGACTGTGAAGAAGGCTGAGCGCAGAAGAATTGATGCTTTTCAACTGTGGTGTTGGAGAAGACTCTTGAGAGTCCCTTGGACTGCAAGGAGATCCAACCAGTCCATTCTGAAGGAGATCAGCCCTGGGATTTCTTTGGAAGGAATGATGCTAAAGCTAAAGCTCCAGTACTTTGGCTACCTCATGGGAAGAGTTGACTCATTGGAAAAGACCCTGATGCTGGGAGGGATTGGGGGCAGGAAGAGAAGGGGACGACCGAGGATGAGATGATTGGAAGGCATCACGGACTCAATGGACATGAGTCTGAGTGAACTCTGGGAGATGGTGATGGACAGGGAGGCCTGGCGTACTGCGATTCCTGGTGTCGCAAAGATTCAAACACGACTGAGCGATTGAACTGAACTAAATTCAGCACATATTTATTTTTAACCTAACAGGAAACAAAGATTAAAATAATTTGCAAATACTAACTGTTCTCAAATAAGTCTCAACTAGCTACTGCATGTTTTTCTCAGTAAAAACAAGCTGAATTTCACATGAAAGAAATAATTAAAACTGTGGCGATGCTAGTTTTA
>SJXQ01007325.1:396878-431364 GCA_006408695.1 Aepyceros melampus | reverse complement strand
TTTCCTTTGTTGTGCAGAAGCTTTTAATTTTAATTAGATCCCATTTGTTTATTTTTGCTTTAATTTCCAGTATTCTGGGAGGTGGATCATAGAGGATCCTGCTGTGATTTATGTCAGAGAGTGTTTTGCCTATGTTCTCCTCTAAGAGTTTTATAGTTTCTTGTCTTACATTTAGATCTTTAATCCATTTTGAGTTTATTTTTGTGTATGGTGTTAGAAAGTGATCTAATTTCATTCTTTTACAAGTGGTTGACCAGTTTTCCCAGCACCACTTGTTAAAAAGATTGTCTTTAATCCACTGTATATTCTTGCCTCCTGTAGTATCATTTTTAATTAGAAATAACTCTTAGTAAGACAATACAGTCACCCAATCCAGGAAGTCCTCTGACTTGATAAACACAGAAGGCACAATTAATGTGTCTGAGTTATTTCTAAAACTCAGAATGACATATTACAAGTAAATATACTTAACCCTTAAAGTAACTCACTGCATACTGGACTATGAATAAGTTAGTTCTTTTCTTTGGGCTTCATTCACTTGTAAAATTTGGAATATGGATTGGGTGCTATTTTAGTAGTATTAAGTATTGGGTGCTATTTAGTAGTAGTAGTATTAAGTGGCTTAACTGTTAAAGAACTTGCCTTCAGTGTGGGCAACCTGGGTTTGATCCCTGGGGCTGGGAAGATCCCCTGGAGAGCGAAATGGCTACCCACTCCAGTATTCTGGTCTGGATAATTCCATGGACTCTATACAGCCTATGGAGGCACAAAGAGTTGGACACAAATGAGTGACTTTCATTTAAAACTTAAATTTAAGTAGTATAACATTTCTGTAAATTTTGCAAATGAAAGTTATGTACCCTCTTCAAGAATTTAACTCCCAATTTATATCCCTGACATAATCCATCAAAGCTGTTTATATTAAAAATCAGCATAGCAATCCTCTTATACACAAATACTGCAAAAGTATATTTTAGTCCTGTTGTCATAAGATCTGAATTAATGAATTCCAAATGCCTTGTGCTGTATAGTTTTTATTTTTGTTCAAAAGCGATTTTCTGCACTCTGCCTGAGGTGCATGCTAAATCACTTCAGTCATGTCTGATGACCCTGTGGACTTAAGGCCACCAGGGTCCTCTGTCCATTGGATTTCCCAGTCAGGAATACTGAAGTGGGTTGCCATGTCCTCCTCCAGGGGATCTTCCTTCCAGGGATTGAACCCACGTCTCTTAAGTCTCATGCATTTGCAGGCAGGTTCTTTACACTCCAGTACTCTTGCCTGGAAAATCCCATGGACAGAGGAGCCTGGTAGGCTGCAGTCCATGGGGTCGCCAAGAGTCGGACACGACTGAGTGACTTTACTTTCACTTTTCACTTTCATACATTAGAGAAAGAAATGGCAGCCCACTTCAGTATTCTTGCCTGGAGAATCCCAGGGATGGGGGAGCGTGGTGGGCTGCCATCTATGTGGTCGCACAGAGTTGGACACGACTGAAGCGACTTAGCAGCAGCAGTAGCAGTCTTTACCACTAGCACCACCTGCCTGATGTAACACATCTCTGTTAAAGTAGGAGTTTTTAACTTGACTGGGTTAACAATGGGTGCATTTCTCTTGCATTTTTCTTTGTGAAAATTTAAAATGAACATTATTTAAAATGTATAGTTATCTCATTATGTTTTAAATAACCTTGTCCATGTATTTGAAGGTGTTTTGATAATATTTGGTAAATATTTGTGACTCCAGTATCAACTGACTGACTGATGGTTGGTCAAAATATAATGATCTTGGAAATAATAAGATGAAATTTGCTATGCTCATTTTAAACAACTCAAGACTGACTGTCGTAAAGGCTCAGCAGTCCATGTCACCCAGCTGTCTATCTGCCTAGTCTGTCACCTCGTCCTTCCACTTCTCTTTGAGTGGTGTGTGTCTGCTGGAGAAACAGTGACTCTCTGAGAATATTTCTGTATGTAACTGAAGCAGGATGACTGTAACTATTGACTGTAACTAAAAAGTAATATAGCTTTTTCCTTCCTTCATCTTTCCTTTCATGGAATGTTTGAAGGAAGTTTTATAGGTTGAAGGTAATTGACTAATATTTACAGTATTTGACAATTTGTGAAGAATGAGTACATGCAAATCAGAACTGAAGCTGCATGTATTGCTGAAGAAAAACCTGTTGGATTAGTCTTGATGGTTGGGATATTTCTGGGAAGGGGAGAACACAGGTAGCACCAGAGTGGCTAAGAATTTGAACACAAAATAGTTACAACTTGTATGGAACATTTAAATTCTTAAGTAACATGTAGGGTGGCATTTGTCAGCTTTGGAAATTAGAAGGTTGAAGTTGTTAATAATTTGATGAAGTTACAAAACAGAAAGAGACTCACAGACACAGAGAATGAACTTATGGTTGCCAGGGGGGAAAATGGTTGTAAAGGATGGACATGTACACATTGCTGTATTTAAAATGTAAACCAACAAGGACTCACTGTAAAGTACATGGATCTCTGCTCAATATATGTGGCAGCTTGAATGGAAGGGGAGTTTGGGGGAGAATGGATACATGTATATGTTGGCTGAATTTCTTCACTGTTCACATGAAAGTATCACAACATTGTTAAGCAGTAATACTTCAATGCAAAATAAAAAGTTAAAAGTAAGTTATTAATAATTTATAGTTTTGTTGCCTGAGTTTTTGTTCAAACTACAAAATTTAAAATCTAGTTAATTAAGCAAAGGTAATGTAGAAGACCATGTAAATGATCATGTTAAGACTGAGGTGTCCTAAAGTAACCAAAGACTCTTCAAGCAGAAGCTAGAGGAAAACACTGAAATGCTTTTTGATCAAATTTTCTTATCAAAAAGATTCTGCCTTTAATTAAAACTGAAGTTACATTTAGTAACATCTTTCTCTTTAAAATTTAGTGAAAATATTCTCCATGAGTTGAATAATATTGAAAATATATTTTTGAATGGTTCAGCCAAGTCTATTTAATACAAATAATGGGACCTATAAGCTAAGAGAATTATGATATAAGGACACATTTCATAGCTGTAAATTTACCTTTGTATCAAAAAAACACTATGAATCCTTGTCTGCTACAGTGTATAATAGTATGAAAGGTGCTTTTTAAAGCTGTCTTAAAATACATTATTCTCAATGAAACATTTGACAGATAAATTATATTAATTATTTTATAGTTTAAAAGCATACATCCAGAGAATTATAGGAAAAATTGAATAATAGCATCGTCATCACACACAAATAATTGTTCCTCAGAGAAACAAGTCATTGTTAGCACCATGATTTCTCAGAAAGCAAGGAAAAAGTAAAAGTTGCTGATGCTCTCTGTCTGAAACATGCTTAGTTGAACAATGCTCTGATACCTGTATTGTTTTACTTTCTCTTTTTCTGAGTCTAAATGCATTCGATAATAGCTATATCACATAAAGGGATAAAAAGGGATGATTTTAGCAGAACTTATAATACTAATGCGTAAACCTGAATACAAATGATAATTTGTCTGTTTGCCATTGCAGGATTTAGCAGAGGACAAAGAGTATAACCAAATCCTTCATCAACACTCTTGAACCACTTGCTTAGTAGAAGCTATAAAGTGAATTTTGCTTCTAGTCTGAGTAATTGGTGAAACTGTATTCATTAACTGAATATTGCCATTCTTTTACATTCTCTAAAATATTTTAATATTGTTAAATATTGATTTTTTATCCCTTAATTTTTTTTCTCCCTTAATTTTTTTTCTCCCTTATATGCTTCTAATATAAATCTTTATCTAGGATATTCAAACTAGACTTTCTTTTTTACTGTTTGAAAGTTGTCTATAAATTACATTCTTAATTTAAATCACTTTGCTTTCCTATTTTTTCTCTTTTTCAATAGTTCAGTTCAATTCAACAGCTCAGTCTTGTCTGACTCTTTGTGACCCATAAATTGCAGCAATACTGCTCAAATAATTTCACCAAATATTCTGAATGTTTCTGTTTCAAAGAGCTCTTTGTAATTCTAAACTATCCTTACACCACTTAGCATTCTTGCATATGTTTGCAAGTATAAGTGTATGTTTATATGCATGCATATGGATTATTTACTGTGCAAATAATGCATGCATACACATATACCAAAATATGTATATTTTATACACACATGTATAGTAAATAGACAAAATGCATATATATGAGCATATACTTATATTAATTATCAATATAGACATTTTAAGCTTTTTCATTCACTTCTTATAAAATATATGAGTTTAAGCATAATTTATCAAACATACAGCAGCATAAAATTTTACTAATATTTTGCTTTATTATTAATATAAATAATGAAGTGAGGTGAAAGTCACTCAGTCGTGTCTGACTCTTTTTGCGAACCCACAGACAAACCAGTCCATGGAATTCTCCAGGCCAAAATACTGGAGTGGATAGCCATTCCCTTCTCCAAGGGACCTTCCCAACCCAGGGATCAAAGCCAGGTCTCCCACATTGCAGGAGGATTCTTTATCAACTGAGTGACAAAAGTAGCTGATTATTTTTCATATATATCAATACTGTCATTCTCCTGTATACAACTTTACCCCTAAGATTCTCATATTTAAAAAATCAATATTCTTATCATCTCTTTTCAGTTCAGTCATGTCCAACCCTATGTGGCCCCATGGACTGCAGCACGCCATGTCTCCCTGTCCATCAGTAACTTCCAGAGCTTGCTCAAACTCATGTCCATCGAGTTGATGATGCCATCCAGGCATTTCATTCTCTGTCATCCCCTTATCCTCCTGCTTCAGTCTTTCCCAGCATGAAGGTCTTTTCCAAGGAGTCAGGTCTTCATATCAGGTGGCCAAAGGATTGGAGTTTCAGCTTCAGCATCAGTCCTTCAAATGAACATTCAAGACTGATTTCCTTTAGCATGGACTTGTTGCATTCCCTTGCAGTCCAAGGGACTCTCAAGAGTCTTCTCCAATAACACAGTTCAAAAGCATCAATTCTTCAGCACTCAGTTTTCTTTAGTCCAACTCTCACATCCATACATGACTACTGGAGAAACCATAACTTTGACTAGATGGACCTTTGTCGGCAATTAAAAAACAATATCTCTGATTTTTAATATGTTTTCTAAGTTGGTCATAGCTTTTCTTCCAAGGAGTAAGTGTCTTTTAGTTTCATGGCTGCAGTCACTATCTGCAGTGATTTTGGAGCCCAAAAGAGTAGAGTCTGTCACTGTTCCCATTGTTTCCTCACCTATTTGCCTTGAAGTGATGGGACCAGATGCCATGATCTACATTTTTAAATGTTGAGTTTTAACTCCTTTTTTCACTCTCTTCTTTCCTTTCATCAAGAAGTACTTTAGTTCTTTTTCACTTTCTGCCTTAAGGGTGGTGTCATCTGCAAATCTGAGGTTATTGATATTTCTCCTGGTAATCTGGATTCTAGCTTATGCTTCATTCAGCCCAGCATGTCACATGATGCACTCTGCATATAAGTTAAATAAGCTGGGTGATAATATATAGTCTTGATGTACTCCTTTCCTGATTTGGAACCAGTCTGTTGTTCAATGTCCAGTTCTAACTGTTGCTTCTTGACCTGCATACAGATTTATCATGAGTCAGGTCAAGTGGTCTGGTATTCCCATCTCTTGAAGAATTTTCCACAGCTTGTGATCCACACAGTCAAAGGCTTTGGCATAATCAATAAAGCAGATATAGATATTTTTCTGGAACTCTCTTGCTTTTTCGGTGATCCAATGGATGTTGGCAATTTGATCTCTGGGTTCCGCTGTCTTTTCTAAATCCAGCTTGACCATTCTGAAATTTTACAGTTCACGTACTGTTGAAGCCTGGCTTGGAGAATTTTGAGCATTACTTTACTAGTATGCGAGCATTACTTTATTACTTTACAATTGTGTTGTAGTTTGAACATTCTTTGGCATTGCTTTACTTTGAGATTGGAATATAAACTGACATTTTCTAGTCCTGTGGCCACTGCTAAGTTTATTGAGTGTAGCACTTTAACAGCATAATCTTTTAGGATTTGAATTAACATCCAATTTGGATGTACATATAAGAAAATATATTCACTTTGCTATAGTCCAACAGAAAGCCTAAGCTCTCAACTAGAAGGAACTCTATTGAGGTCCAACATCAATGTCTACTAATGCTTCACCCAAAATTCTATGAACAGAAATTTTCATAATAATATGAACTTGCAGATCATTCCCATGACCGAATATAAGCATCAGTTTTATACATTTGCCATGGGCAATTTTTAGAGCACTTGTCATGAACCTAAAATTCAGTTTTGATTTAAATGTGTTTGCTCTCATTTCATCAGTTTAAACTGGATAGTCTTAAAAGTAAGTAATTGTAGATGAATACTAGAAAAGAAAAAGTCTTTTAAAGCTATTTTAATAGAAAAAATGGACCTCATGTTTAAAAACCAAAATTCACCAAAACAAGCATATTTATTATTTAAAGTACAACTAGAAACAATGAAGTATTCATGAACATACACTCTTATGCTCACTGTTTTTGTGAGGAATTTAAATAAAAATGACTCTCTGCATCTACTGGGAGTCAGTGAAAGAATCTGACTTTACGAGCTTAAAGGCATTTCTTTCAACAGAAGATAGAAGTAAAGCTTCTATATTATAGGTCAGGAAAAGTTTCAATAGCCACAACAGGGTGAATTTAATTCACCAGACAACTAGGAGTTTATATGAAATTATTTGTTGACATTAACTTTATTGAAAATATTCTAAATTGTTTGAGCCTACTTTGTGGTTGTAGGTCAATTAACACTAACAGATGTGAAAGCTTTTGAAAATGAGTATCTTATTCCCAAATAGATATTGAGTATCTTCACTGAAGTCAGAGTCAAATCTAAAGAACAAATTCACTCTGTGATCTGGAGACCGGTTACTTACCCTTGCAGTTATGTATTTTACCGACAAATAAAAGATCCCTGAACTAGATAACTCTTAGAGTTTTTACTAGAACTAGCATATATGACAGGCACTGCCATTGTTTGGTCACTAAGTAGTGATTGACTCTTTATGACCCCGTGGAACACGCAGGTTCCATTCGGTTTTCTAGGCAAGAATACTAGAGTGGTTTGCCATTTCCTCCTCCAGGGGATTTTCCTGATCCAGGGATCAAATCCATGTCTCCTGCATTGGCAGGAGGATTCTTTACCACTGGAGTCACTCAGGAAGCCCAACATACATGACTATTTGCATCTTTATTACATGAAAAGGGAAACTGACTTTGAGCAACTTAAGAAGGGAAAATAACATCATAGCAGATATTGTTTACTAAAAATCTGGACTGAAAAAGTCTCATATAGAAACTGACATCACTGGACTATTCCTTGGGTATTAAATCTGCTAACTTGCAAACTCAGTCCCATTGAAAATGCTGAAATGAACAAAATGAAGTTTTTACCACAATTCTTAAATTATTGTGAATAACTAAAACTAGCAAGAAGAATGTAAAGAAAATTTAAAGCCCTCTTCTACCCTCAGCTCTGCTGCAAAAAATAAAAAAGAAATGAAATTAAAGGATCTGATATGCGATTGCTGAATGTGCAATTATTTTTCGGAATAATAGACTCATTCAGAGAAAATGACAATGGCATTGTCTGTGATGGTCTTTGGGGTTTCCCTTGTGGCTCAGCTGGTAAAGAATCCTTCTGCAATGCAGGAGACCTGGGTTCAACCCCTGGGTTGGGAAGATCCCCTGGAGGAGGAAATGACAAATCACTCCAGTATTCTGACCTAAATAAAAGAAAATCACACTTTAGAATATGTGGATTCTATTCTTTAGAAAGAGAAGTATATGCCAATAAACTCACCATTCATATGCTTAATATTATTCTAAATATTATTAATTAATTAATTTAAATCATTTACTTATTAATATAGTATGATTATATCATTTGTTTGGTATTGATTTATAATGTGATAAAATATTCCTGAAACATAATTTGTTTGGTTTAGAAATCTGACAATAAAATTTTCCACACTCTGCCTGGCATCTGAGAACAACCAGGTGATTTTTGAGTTTGAGAAACTGACAACACTCCATTTCAGGCACCTGAAGGAAGATGATATAGAAATGGTCACTTTCTTTTTTAAATAATTGCTACTAATGAAAATCTTTAAGGCAGGAATGAGATACAATTAGAATATACAATAAAGTGGAAAGAGATAAATACATATTATTCTTGGCAAATACTGGATCATTATCTTTTAAAGAAAGGCTAAGAACACTTTGGGCTCCCCACTTGTTTGTTAGTAAACTTTATTTGCAGAGAGAAGTGATTTGTATAAACTTCAATAGTGAGTTGATAACAGACCAGAGATTCAAATGAAAACCAAGTTCCTTGGACTCCAACCTAGTCCTCACTCTTTTTATCACAAAACTTTATAACAAAATTTCAGTTGAAATTGTATACAACCATGTTTTCAAGTGGTGGTGGATTGCCTGCTCTGTACTGTGCTGTGCTTAGTTGTTTCAGTTGTGTCCGATTCTGCAACCACATAACCCTCAGCATGCCAGGCTCCTCTGTTCATAGAATTCTCCAGGCAAGAATACTGGAGTGGATTGCCATGCCCTCCTCCAGGGGATCTTCCCAAACCAGAGATCGAACCTGTGTGTCCTGCATCTCATGCCTTATAGATGAATTCTTTAATGCTGAGTCACTCTGGAAGCACTTAATACTTAATAGTATTGCCTATTAAAAGTCAATACTAGTAATATGTTCCTTCCTTAATAATGTCAATTCACTTAATTTGAGTCACTCATGTGTAAATAGAAAATAATGACATCTAGGTAATATGATTTTAAAAGGGTCAAAGGTTTGCACTCGCCAAATGCACTTGCTTCATGACTTATATAAAATCTGATTTTACCAGACTTTTTATACCAGTATTTGCGTAAGAGCAATAGTTTTTATGGGTACAAAATTAATTTGTAAATAATATTAATGGAAGTGTTATCAGACTGATTAGCCTTAGAGAGCAGAACTTTAGGGAATGATGCTAGATAAGATGGATAATAAGATTACTGCTAGGAACTACCTGCTATACCATATTTTTCTGTATGCATCTTTTATGAATTTATAATAGAAATAACATGAACCTAGAAATTAAGCTGAGATAAAACTGAAATGTAATTTCTCATATGCTACTCACTCACACTAAATATCTACAAGTTTCCTGAATTCATTACAAATGTTTTCTATTATATATAATGAGAAAGATAATAATACCTTACTTATTTAGCTGTTATTAAGAGCAAAGTGATGATGTATATAAAGCACTTAATTATTAAACAATAATGCCAGACAATGTGCATGGATCTCCTCTAGTTAGTTTTAGACAAGCACAATTGTTATTTCTGTTTCACAAATCCATAAATGAGGGTAAATAATATTTTTTACATCATACAGCTAATAAATGACAAAATGTAGAAATAAAACCAGATTCATCTGACTCCAAAGTTTTGATGCATTTAATCTTTCTGTTATATTCCTTCTCAAAAAGCGTGATGGGTAACATATGTGTCAACTTTACTGGACTAAGGCAAGTACAGATGGTTGGTCAAAATTTTCTAGGAACTTCTGTGAAAGTGTCTCCAAAAGAGATTACCATTTTGAATCTGGAGACTTAATAAAGACAATTCTTCTCTCCAAGGAGGGTGTACATCACCCTTACTGTTGAGGATATGAATAGAAGAAAAATGAGGCATGTTTGCATGCTCAGTCTTATCTGACTCTTTTTAACCCCGTGAACTGTAGCCCTCTAGTGTCCTCTGTCCATAGGATTATCCTGGTAAGAATACTTGAGTGAGTTGCAATTTCTTCCTCCAGGGAATCTTTCTGATCCAGGGATAGAATCCATATCTCCTGCAGCTCCATTATTGATGGGTGGATTCTTTACCACTGAACCACCTGGAAAGACCAACAAATGTAGATGAAGGACAAATCACTCTCTCTCCTTCAGCTGTGATATCTCTCTTTTGCCCTTTGATATTGGTGATGCTCTTAGATCTTGGGCTTTCAGATTCAAATTGGGGCCCTGATTCTCAGACCTTACCTTTTGGACTTAAGTACATCACTCATTCTCCAGCTTACAGGCAACAGACCATGGAACTTCTTGTCTTCCATAACCATGGGAACCAATTCCTATAACAAATATAGCAAACCTCTCTCTCTCTCTCTCTCTCTCTCTCTATATATATATATATATATATATATATATATATACACACACACACACACATATGTATAATACATATGGTATTTTCTCTGGAGAACACTGACCAACACACAAAGCTGACAAGCTGACAAAATTTATGTGTTCACTAGGAGAGCAGGAGAAAGATGTGGAAATTTGAAACATCTTTTGAATTAGAAGTTTCCTTTAAGAGCAGAAAGTCTATAAAGAATTCCTTGCCCTGGCATGAATGACTTTCTTTTATAGTTATTAAATAGAGAAACAGGGCTAATTCTTATTGACTAGGAAGAACACTTTAGCAATGTTCAAACTTTGCAAAATAAATTAACAAAAGGTAATGTGCTATCACCATTCATAACATTTTGTTAAACTGGATTTAATTCAGATAACTATTTAGGCTTCAGAACAATAGACTTCCAAATATTTAAACAGATACACATAGACCTTATCATACCATAAGGGATGTAGCTCCAAGAGGATGGTAAGTGCTACAGCTGTGAAGATGACTACAAAAATGTAAGTAAATGACAGAAGGGAAAAAATGGAGAAAAACTACAAACCCAAGTGGATAGCCTAAAAATGCCTCTCCCAACTTGGTAATTAAACTGAGAAGTTTATAAGGCAAACTGAGAATCACATATTTGTAGAGAAAGGCAAAACTGTATGAATATCTCAGGGCTCTGACTGCAAAACCTAAACCGAGAATAGGATAAACCCTGTGAAAACTGATGAAGGAAAAAAGGAAACCTTTGAAAGAAGGTAAATCAATACAAATGAGATATAGGAACACTATTTGAAGCATATAGTATGATATTATCATATTCCAAAATTTTATTTGAGTGATCTGGATACAGGAGATAAACAAATGAAAGACACATGGAAAGGGATTAGTCATTATGGATCAGATACTGAACAACAAGTGTTTTATATTATGTATGATGAATACCTACAATTTGATATATATTATTTGTAACAGAGTCTATGTTTTATGTGTGTGTGTGTGTGTGTGTGTGTGTGTGTATACATATTTTTTTTCTCATAACAGCCTTGCAGGATATTATTATTTTCATCTGGGAGACAGGAATTCGAGTCACTTAATTTTCCAGGTCACACAGTTTGGAGAATTGACCCTGAACTCATTTTCATTTGGTTTTACTTTTTTAACAGAATAAGGGATTTAATTATTCATTTTTAAGTTAATTTTTACTGAAATATAGTTGATTTACATTCTGTGTTAGTTTATGTTGTTCATCAAGTGAATCATTTTTACTTATACATATAACCACTTTCTAGATTCTTTTCCCATATAGGTCACTATAGAGTATTGAGTAGAGTTCCCTGTGCTATATGGTAGGTCTTCATTAGTTATGTATTTCCACGGGGTCATGAAGAGTCGGACATGACTAAGCAACTTCACTTTCACTTTTCAGTTTCATGCATTGGAGAAGGAAATGGCAACCCACTCCAGTGTTCTTGCCTGGAGAATCCCAGGGACTGGGGAGCCTGTTGGGCTGCCGTCTATGGGGTGGCATAGAGTCAGACAGGACTGAAGCGACTTAGCAGCAGCAGCAGCAGCAGCAGCAGTGAGTATATGTCAATCAGAGTTTCCCAGTTTGTTTCTCCTCCCTTTTTCCCCTTGGAAACCATAAGTTTGTTCTATATCTGTTATTCTATTTCTGTTTTGTAAATGTTCATTTGTACCTTCGTTTTTTTTTTTTTAGTTTCCACATATAAATTATATCATATGATACTTCTCTTCCTCAATCTCAGTGACTTCACTAAGTATGATATATCATTTCAACTTTCAGTCTTAGATGTGGAACAAATCTGTCCCACAGTGGATTGAGAGTATCTTTAAAATAAAGAAGAATTATAATAGGTTGAAACTTATAAAAATTATTATTTCCCTTATATCATTGTATGCAGATGTGGTTTGAAGTATCAGAAAGTGGAGGAGATGATTCTGTGCTAGGGTGAGCATAAGAGAAGCCTATACAGATAAGATAATATCTATCAGTCTGCAAACTCAGAATGACTGTTCTTCTCTGTCTTATCCCGTATTTTATACCTTGGGCTGTATATGTCAAGTATTTGGTAACTGCTGAACAAATGTTTGTTGGGTAAACTAATTTGGGACCAGTTTGCAAATAATGAAGTCACTAGGTTATAAAGAATACATGGTTGTATTCTTTTTAAGTCTCCAACTGTATCAGACCCACTTTCATCTACTTAGTTATTACCTTCTCAGATCCTTATTTATTTATTTTTTGCCATTTCTAAATAATAAATAGCCTCATTTTGCTTCCTGAAAGTAAGTTCTGATTATATTCAGAACTGTGATATTATACCCAATTCAAAATTATTTTTATCTCTTTCCCACAGTACAAAGTAAACCAAGGGTGTTTGGTGGGGCAAAACAAGGAAAGGGGCAAAAGAAGTAGACAGAGTTAGTTTGCCTGAATGTTAGGTTACACTTTTCCCCTTGGAGGCGACTAATGCACTCTATTCAATGTAACTTTTGTAATTCGTGTGGATTTGACAGAGGAGTAGGGGAAATTCTTTACCATCTGAGCCACCAAGAAAAGAGTTAGACATGACTGAAGTGACTTAGCACACACTAATGCAGGGGAAATTCAGAGTCCGAAAGACAAAGGGCTCACTCCTGAGCAAGATGCCATGGCTAGTCATATCCTGGTGCCCCACTTACAGCCCTAAAGACCTCTAATTGCTATTTCTCTTTGGATTCTTTATTTCCCATTCTAAAGAGTACGAGTACGAATCAAGATTTCCTGGCTGAGCATAGTTCAGTTGAGTCATAAAATGATGGCCCTCTGATTTTCAAGGTATTCTTTAGTCTTTATGTGGGATTCTGTTTGGATTCCCTTGGTCTCCAGGAGGATGGGCACCATTATCTCTGAAGAAAGGGATATGAAGAAAGAGTATAACTGACCATAATATTACTACTGTAAGGTAATCTTGCAAAAGACAGATCTGTTCTCCTTAGTAAATGGATGTGGGATTGAAGATAAGAACTGGTGCCTGAATTTTCAAACTCCTATATACCTTGGAGAGAGAGACTGACTCTATCTGCTCTTGATTAGTGTGTGTTTTGCATGCTAAGTTGCTCAGTCATGTCTGACTCTTTGCAACCCTATGGACTGTAGCCCACCAGGCTTCTCTGTCCACAGGATTCTCCAGGCAAGAGTACAGGAGTGGGTTGCCATGCCCTCCTCCAGGGGATCTTACCAACCCAGGGATAAAACTTATGTCCTTATGTCTCTTTATTGGCAGTTGATTTCTTTATCACTAATGCCCTGTTTTATTTTGCTTCATATGTAAGGCAAATAAATTACATTTATTTGTCAGTTGCAACACTCCATCATAATGCCAGGCCAAGAGTAATAATTCATTTAAAAATGGCTGTTACAAATTACAAACACAATATTCAAATTAATTAGAGTAATACTTTTAATTGTGTCAAAAAGTAAACTTGGCTTTGTAGTACTACACAGAGTGAGGAAGAATATTCCAAGCAAGGAGAAAAGCAATAATTCAATGATACTAGACTATGGGTCCTTAGAGTAAGACTCTATGAATCGACTGGGTTTTAAGAAACAACTCTAGAGAATGGACTTTATTTTGGACTTTATTCAGCTGCCCTTGAAAAGGCACTGGACCATGTGTAAATTGTAGAGACATTTTATTGTGTTTGTAATCAAAATATAACCCTTATATAAGCATACAAGTTAGGAAGGAAGGAGGGAGCAATTTGTATAGGAATATAGTGCAATATTTCATGAAAGAACTGAAGAGCTTGATGGGAGAATTTGATGGAACCACAAAGGAAGTGTAAATTAAAAAAAAAAAGAGAGAGAGAATAGATTATAGAGTTATATCAGATGTGGAGAATGTATTCTTTGTTACATGTTGCTGAGCTGAAAGAAAAGTTTGTGTCCAGGATTCCTCTCAGAAAAAAACTGGAGCAGGAAATTGTAACTAACTAGATCAGAGAAAAACATGTTTTTTCCTAATACATGTGAATATGGAGTTGTTTCTTTTTATTACACTAATATTTATGAATATGTAGTGTCTTGATTCTGATAAAAGGTAGCTTTATGCAAGTTATCTCAAGTTTATGCAAGCCTTCCTACATGTATTTTGAGATATAGTTTCATGAAAAATGCATAGTTTGCCTTTATCTACTTTGAAAATGTAGTGGACGAATCTCATATGAGTCCTTAATAAAAATTTATTTCTTTAGCTCTGATCCAAGAAGTCAAAAGTCAAAGGAGTGAGTCACAACGATTAATGGAGGTACAAATATCTAGCTTTATAAACCACCTTTGGTAAAGCTGTTTATGTAAATTGAAGTCTGATTTGACTTGCCTATTCATTACTCTGCCAATTTATTTTTTAACATAAATTTATTTATTTTAATTGGAGGTTAATTACTTTACAGTATTGTATTGGTTTTGCCTTATTTTTGCAATTCATTCTTTTCCTTGTTCTTGCTTTTTTTTTTTTTTTTCCATCTCAGACTTCCTGCAAGAATTTTTACTGGCAAGACTTTAAAACACCATAGATGTCTACATTTTCCTTCAACATCATCACTGGAGAGAATCACTTGCTTACAGATTCACTCTGCTAAATTAAAAGCTCAAGCTCACCCAAACTTTCACACACAAAAAGCTAAAGATACCTTGTAGGTTACTCAGATTGCTCATATCAGTGTGATAGGATAAAGACAGAGTATTAATAGTAAAGGAGAAATGTTATAAGGGATTGTTTTCTTAACACGTGTACAACCATGGAGGATTCATGTTGATGTATGGCAAAACAAATACAGTAGTGTAAAGTAAAATAAAGTAAAATAAATAAATAAATAAAAAATAAAATTCCCATTACCTCTGGTTAATGGAAGTCATTGATTTATCCAGTACCAATGAACACCTTTATTCTGAGAGTTTTTCAAATCACTATTATTTCATAAACAAGTAAAAAAGGAAAAATTCATAATGTTTATTTGGGTTGCCATTTCCTTCTCCAATGCATGAAAGTGAAAAATGAAAGTGAAGTTGCTCAGTCGTGTATGACTCTTTGCAACTCTATGGACTGCAGCCTACCAGGCTCCTTCACCCATGGAATTTTCCAGGCAAGAGTAATAGTGGAGTGGGTGGCTATTCCCTTCTTCAGGGGATCTTTCCAACCCAGGGATTGAGCCCAGGTCTCTTGCATTGCAGGCAAATTATTTTGCCATCTGAGCCATAAGGGAAGCCCTATTACAAAAGATAAGCTAAAACAATGCAATATAAGTCTAAGTGCTAAAAGGTTGAGTCAAAAAAGTGACTGAAAAGTTTAGGGAACAATCTTCAGCACAGGAATAGAGATGATTTTATGATACAAGTGTCGATGACTATGAGACTAAGATAATTTGAAGCCCTTTCCATAGGTAAATATTTTCTGAAGTACACATATTTTAAAACTAGAATTTTATTGGAAATCTCAAATATTAATTTTTTAAATTGTGGGAACATCCAAATGCTTGTTTGCTTTTTTTTTTTTTGCTCTTTTGAAGGGTTTATTTTTAAAATTTTATAAATTTTCAATATTTTAATTGGGTGAGAATTGCTCTGCAGTGTTGTGTTGGTTTTTGCTGTACAAGAATGTGCTCAGCATCTAATTATTAGAGAAATGCAAATCAAAACTACAATGAAGTATCTCCTCATACCAGTCAGAATGACAATTATCAAAATATCTACATACAATGAATGCTGAAGAGGATGTAGTGGAAATGTAAATGATACAACCATTGCAGAAAACAGTATGGCAATTCCTGTAAAAACTAGAAATATGGAGAAAAAAATAGCAATACACTCCAGTATTCTTGTGTGGTAAATCCCACAGACAGAGGAACCTGGCTGCTACAATCCATGTGGTCCCAAAGAGTCAGACAAAACTTAACAACTAAACAACAACTTATAATAACATTAGTTTTCATTACTGGGAAAAAGATGTTTTAACTACAGATTGTCAGCTCTCCAAAAATAAAGAAAACATACCCAGATCTTACAAAGAAATATGAGACAATTGTATGTAATAGGTTTAATTATGAAATAATATGTTAAGGAAAACACAGGAAGGAGGAAGGCTTTACTGAGTAGGAAAAGCGGCATGGAAGACATGAAGAAAGTAAACCAGCTTGTACAAAGATGTAAATAAACTTCAGTATAGCAAAATGTGCCACAATATAATAGACAACTGGCAAAAAATCACAGTGCATATAAACAAATATGTCATTTATGAACAGAGAGTCCTATGACACATACAAAGCAATTGGGTGGGTCACCAACAGGTGTGTCATGCTAGAAGAACTCAAATAAAGAAAATGTATTAGGTTCTTAACCTCATAGGTCAGAGAATTACAAATTTATAACAAATCTTTACCCTCAGATGCGTAAAAATCTAACCTGGTTAATATGTGGTACCTGTATCAGTGTGGAAAGCAGGAGTCTGTTCATCATTACCTGTGTAGATGTGTCTCCTCTGGTTTGGGGTCGTAATATGGCAAGACCTGTTCACTTTATTAATTTATGTTTCTTTTGAAAGAGTATTTCTAGATCTAAAGTTTCATCCCACTGGAAAAAAAAAAATAGGTATAAATAAAAAATAAAAACCAGGAATAAATCCACCATATGACCCAGAAATTCTATTACTAGGCATAAACCCTGAGAAAGCCACAATTCTAAAATACACACGTACCTAAGCATTCATCACAGCACTATTTACAAATACTTCTTTTCTACAACTATTTAATATATTAATTTTGCTGACATGTCACCTTTGGAAGTTAGAATAAAATAGAAAGGCATAAATATAAAATAGGGCATATTAGAATTAACTCATGGTTTCCCTTTGATTTGTGACTATATTCAATTTGAATTTCCTAGGCTTCTATTTCAGGGGTTTCAGCTCCTGAAAGTGACACAGTGGTAAAGAATTCACCTGTCAGTGCAGGAGATGCAAGAGATGTAGGTTTGATCCAAGGTTCAGGAAGATTCCCTGGAGTAGGAAATAGAAACCTGCTTCAGTATTCTTCCCTGGAAAATTTCAGGACAGAGAAGGCTGGTGAGCTACAGTTCACAGGATCACAAAGAGTTGGACATTACTGAGTGGCTGAGCACACACACACACGCGCGCACACACACACACACACACACACAGGCTTCCATTTCATGTTCTCAAAGTGGAGGAAACAAAACTTGTTTCAAGGACCTTGAAGGAATTGAGTAAGAAAATTTATACAAAGCCCTGAGCATTGTGTCTGTTGCAAAGAAAATACCAAAATATGTCTACTTAATTTTCTCCCTACACTTCCAAAATTATGGTCCACAGATAGGCTGGTGAGCTACAGTTCACAGGATCACAAAGAGTTGGACATTACTGAGTGGCTGAGCACACACACACACGCGCGCACACACACACACACACAGAGGCTTCCATTTCATGTTCTCAAAGTGGAGGAAACAAAACTTGTTTCAAGGACCTTGAAGGAATTGAGTAAGAAATTTATACAAAGCCCTGAGCATTGTGTCTGTTGCAAAGAAAATACCAAAATATGTCTACTTAATATTTCTCCCTACACTTCCAAAATTATGGTCCACAGAGCAATAAGTACATTAAATGTTTGTAGTGCTTAATGGCTCAGTTGTATCTGACTCTTTGTGATCCCATGAACTGTAGCCTGCAAGGCTCCTCCATCCATGTGGATTCTCCAGGCAAGAATACTGCAGTGGGTTGCCATGCCCCCCTCCAGGGGATCTTCCCAACCCAGGGGTTAAACCCAGGTCTCCCACGTTGCAGGAGTATCAGTATGTATCAGTCTTATACTGCCATATGTTTTCCTTTCTCTTGGATAATATCTAGGATTGGAACAGCTGGGTCATATGCAAACATGTAAATCAGGATTTTTGAACTTCAGTTATGTTGCCATTTTGGACCAGATAATTATTTTGTAAGGTTGTTCCATAATTTGTAGAATATTCAGCAGAATTATGGTCTTAACTATCTAAGTGCCAGTAATAGTCANGCCACAGTCAGCTCCTGGTCTTGTTTTTGTTGACTGTATAGAGCTTCTCCATCTTTGGCTGCAAAGAGTATAATCAATCTTATTTCAGTGTTGCCCATCTGGTGATGTCCATGTGTAGAGTCTTCTCTTGTGTTGTTGGAAGAGGGCTTTAATAACCATTTTATCTGAATTAGAATTCAATTTTCTTTTATACTAAAAGGGAAGGGAGTGTGGTTTGTTGTTCCTATAAACCTCTAATAAGATAAAACTTCTTTAAAACCCTTCTTTACAGCTCTAATTTTACATTTACTTATGCCATTATTTGATGTGCATTTGACTACATTGGCAACCCACTTCAGTATTCTTGCCTGAAGAATTCCATGGAGAGAGGAGCCTGGCAGGCTACAGCCCATGGGGTCACAAAGAGTCAGACACAACTGAGCAGCTAACATTTTGACTTTACTATTAAATAGACATGATCTCTTCAAAATACACATACAATAAATATTTGTTGAATACATGAGAATAAATGAATTGTGCTATGTTTAAGTCTGTGGTAAATAGCAAGCTGAAGCTGATATCTGCATTTGGTCTCTGTAGCTGCCATGAAAATGTGCCCCTTCGTTATGGTCCTGTGCTAAATAAGTCACTTCAATCATGTCTGACTCTTTGCAGAACCAATGGACTAAGCTTACCAGGCTCCTCTGTCCATGGGATTCTTCAGGCAAGAATACTGGAGTGGGTTGCCAGGTCCTCCTGCAGAGGATCTTCCCAACTCAGGGATAAACCCATCATCTCTTATATCTCCTGCATTGGCAGGCAGGTTCTTTATCACTAGTGCCACCTGGGAAGCCCTTGACTATGGGCATATTTGATGGAAAGCCCTAACTGCTGGGCTCTGAAACCCTTCACTGTGTTTGCATCGAGGTCATGCCTCCTCCAGGGGTTCTGAGCCAATGGATGATTATGACAGGGATACTAAGGCAGCTCTTTCCAGGAGATTCAGATAACTTCTGACAGGAGCAGTGACTGGAGGACTCCCCAGGTTCTTGCCAAACTCTATCATACCACCTTCCTTCCTTCTGTCCTTCACGAGGGCCAGACCTAAATCATCATCTTCTGTCTCTCCTGGTATATTTCTCCCTTTTCCCTCTCAGATGTTTCCCTAGTAAATATCTTGCATATCTAATTGTATTATGGTATATATTTCTCACATAACTGAGATTAACACAGTTTGACAAAGACTGGGGGCTTGATGGGTGCAAATGTGCTAACATCATATTGAAAATGAAATGCTGAGGCATTATGCCTTTGTTCTAGTTTATATTTCTGAAAATAATGACTTGTTGTATCTTTTCAATATTTTATACATTTTTGCTGTGTGGTATTGAATCAATTATCACTTTTGCACCTCAAGCAGAACATGCACAGTCCTGTGCAATTAAATGAGATACTTAACATGAAAATCTTTGCAAAATACCCAACACATAATAAAAGCACAATAAAGCTGAGTATTGCCCCACAATCACCATCATCACTGTCACTTTTCTCCTCTCCAACAGGTTCTACCTTCCCTCAATTGATGGAGTTGGGTGTGTAAACGAGCTTTACCTATTTAATCATCTAGTATCCAGAAACTAGTCTATGATTGTTTCTGAACACAACTTTACTAAATACCAACAAATGTTAAGTAATCTGTTCATTTTGGGGAGAACAGTCTTGTTTCATTCTACAGCTGATCAAATACAAGTTCAACCAAGCCAATTTTCTTCCTACTTTTTGCCAACCTTAGCTGATCAAAATGTATAGCTCTATTAAGCAGATAATAGCAGTTTGGATATAGGAGATGAAGTCTTGCTACTTCAGTACAGAACAGTTTTCCTGTGATTTGACCCTGACTTCTGAAAATCACACGCTGCTTTCGGAACTCATGGTCACTGTGGAATACTTTCAAAGTATCTTTCTGGCTGTGCAGAAACATTGTTCAACAGGCTTAGGCTTAGTTACTAAAACCTGCTTCTCATTTTGTAATCTATTTTAGTAATGTCAAGAGAGATTTCAGAGCTAGATAAAAATGTCGAAATGACCATTATTTCAAGTGAAAAAAACACAGTGAAAATATTTCAGTCCTTTAATATTTTCCTGATATGCTTCTCTGTCCTCCAACCTCTTCTTTCCAAAGGCCCGGTGAAGTTGACACAGGCTATGGGGCTGTGGATCAAAAAGGAGAGACTTGCTTTTTTACCATTGCCTATCCCTGGTGGCTCAGACAGTGAAGAATCCGCCTGCAATGTGGGAGGCCTGGGTTTGATCCCTGGGTTGGGAGGATCCCCTGGAGGAGAGCATGGTAACCCACTCCACTATTCTTGCCTGGAGAATCCCCATGGGCAGAAGAGCCTGGCAGGCTACAGTCCACGGGGCCGCAAAGAGTCGGACATGACTGAGTAAGCACAATACAGCATACAATATGAAGGCATTAATTTATTCTTGTCTTCCTAAAGTCCCAGGAAAAACATTTATAGTAATTTATTTTTCAGTTGAAAAGACGGTCACTGTAAGCATTCAGCAGGAAAAAGATAACTGGATTTAAAAATACAAAGAGAAAATGACTTTTGAAGATTTTCCTCTTCATTAGGAATATTATGCATATTACATTAATTAAATCTTTAAAATGTTAAAATTACTATCTCTGGGTAGTAGAAAAATGGAAATTTTTTTCCTTCCAATTTTCTGTGTTTTAACATACTAGTGTGGGAGTTAGCAGTCTAGGATGAAGTGAGGAGAATTGGTAATATGTCTACAAATAAGAGATTAATAGGATTCAGGGGGTAAAATTAATTTTCTATTCTTTTGAGAGCTCTGGAAGGATAAAGTTGATGTTAAGGCAGACTTTCTGAATCAACTGTCCAAAGCTCTGCTAACTACAATCTGTCAACTTGCCCTGTGGCCAACGATATGTGGTTTGTTGTGGATTTTTTGTTTTGTTTTTTTGCGTCGTTCTCCCTCAAATGCCTTAGAATTATAAACTGTATTATCATTAAAATGTAAAACTGAGATTCTGAAGAGGAACAGCTAACTGATATGCATGGTTTTAACTCAGGATATATTGCTCAGCTGGTTCACATTAAGTGTTTTGTTAGCAATTAAACAATCAAGGAACTCATCCTAGAAGATCTTCCACTGGATTTGAACAAACTGAATAAAATTATGGTTAAGAATGATTTATCATTATGGCTAAACAAATATATGGTTTTAAAATATATAAAAAGTTTGTTTCCTTGATATAAATATTCCCTTCTATAAACATATTTTCTTATACTAGCTATTCTTATGGTAGGATTTTTTCATCAGAAGTATAAATCACATTCTGTATATCTATTATCTAAAATTCTAAACTTTGGAGACCCTATATATGTAGTTTTACTGTGCAGATAAATGAGATATGTGACTAGAACATTCTCTACAACAATGTGCTTGTCCTATGTCCCTATCCTAACCTTGGAAGTGAGCTTGGCTTCTACCTCCGTATAAGATTAATCAAGAGATGAATAAAAAATGACTGCCTGTTACAATCCACTGTTTAGTCACACCCTCAGCGTCTCATTTTAAGCTGGCCTCAATCTGTATGTTCAAACTGGACCTGTTACCTGGCTTTCTAGAATTATTTACAAAATGTCCTGCAAACTAAATAATTATACTGCTAAACTTTTGTGTGTGTGTGTGTTTTTAAGGATAAATATACAAAAAGCTACTGAAGAGATTAGATTATGTCATTCAAATTGGTCAGTTCAGTTCAGTCGCGCAGTCGTGTCCGACTCTTTGCGACCCCATGAATCACAGTACGCCAGGCCTCCCTGTCCATCACCAACTCCCGGAGTTCACTCAGACTCACGTCCATTGAGTCTGTGATGCCATCCAGCCATCTCATCTCATCCTCGGTCGTCCCCTTCTCCTCCTGCCCCCAATCCCTCCCAGCATCAGGGTCTTTTCCAACGAGTCAACTCTTCGCATAAGGTGCCCAAAGTACTGGAGCTTCAGTTTTAGCATCATTCCTTCCAAAGAAATCCCAGGGTTGATCTCCCTCAGAATGGACTGGTTGGATCTCCTTGCAGTCCAAGGGACTCTCAAGAGTCTTCAACACCACAGTTCAAAAGCATCAATTCTTCTGCACTCAGCCTTCTTCACAGTCCAACTCTCACATCCATACATGACCACAGGAAAAACCATAGCCTTGACTAGATGGACCTTAGTCGGCAAAGTAATGTCTCTGCTTTTGAATATACTATCTAGGTTGGTCATAACTTTTCTTCCAAGGAGTAAGCGCCTTTTAATTTCATGGCTGCAGTCACCATCTGCAGTGATTTTGCAGCCCAAAAAAACAAAGTCTGACACTGTTTCTACTGTTTCCCCATCTATTTCCCATGAAGTGATGGGGCCAGATGCCATGATCTTNGTAATGTCTCTGCTTTTGAATATACTATCTAGGTTGGTCATAACTTTTCTTCCAAGGAGTAAGCGCCTTTTAATTTCATGGCTGCAGTCACCATCTGCAGTGATTTTGGAGCTCAAAAAAATAAAGTCTGACACTGTTTCTACTGTTTCCCCATCTATTTCCCATGAAGTGATGGGACCAGATGCCATGATCTTCGTTTTCTGAATGTTGAGCTTTAAGCCAACTTTTTCACTCTCCTCTCTCACTTTCAACAAGAGGCTTTTTAGCTCCTCTTCACTTTAACCTTACAGAATGAGTTAAAATCCTAGTTTATTAAAGATTCCTGATCAAAATTAACCCCATTATGATTGTTCCTACCATAATCATTCTGTGACACTGGCTTATATTGAGATGTTATAAGTAAGAGTGTAAGAAGATTGTACAAGACACATTTTAGCAAGTTTACCTACACATGTCACCTTTTAAGGAAACTTCAATGCCAGGCCATGTTGAAGGGACACAATTAGGTGACCAAACTTTACATTATGTAACCCAGGCACCCTCTCCATCCCAATTTTGAAAACTTTGCAGGGTTTCTAACAACAAGAGTAATTTTTATTCTATAGCAGCAATAATAAGAAAAAATAGAAATGTTACCACTCAATATTTATTGACAAACATTAAAACAATCTAAAAATTAACCAAGGAAAAATGCCTACGATTTTTAAAATTTATTTTAAAACTGTTACAAAAGACACAAGAGACTTCAATGAGAAAAGGAACATGTTCATGATGGAATAATATTACTAAGATTCAATTATATATTTAATGCAATTCCAGCTAAAATTCTAGCATTTTTACAAACTCAATTCTAAAACAGTTATAGAAGAATGAAGATCCATAAAGAGCTTTAAAAGTGTGAAAAAAACAAAGGCTGGAGGTTCACTCCACCACATATCTTTAAAATATACTGCAAAGCTGTAAGAGTAAAAAAATGTGAAACTGATTTAAGAACGGACTATTAAAAACAAACAAACAAAAAAAAGGAACGGACTATATCACACATATATGGGAACTTAGTTTGGTAAATGCTTTGATAAATCATTGAGGAAAGTATCTGTGTTTTGTGGATAACACTGGAAAAAATAAGCTACTATTTAGAGCAAGTTCATATCATATAGTGTATACATAAAGTGAATTCCATGAGGACAGAAGACTCAACTGTGAAAGTTTAAACTCTACAATAATAGAAAAAAAGCTGCAGACTCTAAAGACCTTGGATGAGGAATGATTTCTTAAGAAAATTCCCCAAAAAAGAGGACACAAGGCCAAAAAAACAATGGCTATCATTACATTAAAATTAAGATTTTCATAAACAACAAGACCCTACTTATGGCACAGGGAACTGTATTTAATATCCTGCGATACACCAAAATGGAAAAGAATATTAAAAAGAATATAAATATATATATAAATATATATTAAAAAAACAATCACTTTGCTGTACAGGAGAACACAGCATTGTAAATAACAACAAAATAAAAGTCTTCAACTATGGACACTACAGACAGAATCAGCAGAGAAATAAGAAAAGTAGGAGATTTTAAAAATGTTAGACAATGATTATAATCTGGAATAAAAGATGAACTCCTGAAATTCAAAAAGAAAAGATATGCAGTCCATCAGAAAAAGTGGCAAATGATATGAACAATTTTGATTCTAGACCAAATGACTAGATAGGTGCCGCTCTCTCTTTCCTGTTGAAGATAGACGTGAAATGAACAGAATGCATGGGCAACCATCTAAGGACTCTGAATTTGAATACCACTGAAATAGCGGTGAGTTTACCATCATTTTTCCCTTAGTTTGGTTTCAACACAGTCCAAAACCTAGAAGTGGGCATCATGCTGATAACTCCAAGAAAAACCTATTATCTCTGGTGCAAGGAGATACATTATGGTATACAGAGAAGAGTTTCTCACTTTCAACACTATTAATTTGGGGCAGATAATTCTTCATTGCAGTGGTACTGTTCTGTACACTGTAGGATGTTTATCGGAATCCTGGCTTCTACCTGCTAGATAACTGTAGCACATACCACCATCACGACCACCACCACTACCCTCGCCCAGCTGTAACAACCAAACAAGTCTCTGGATACTCCCAAATGTGTCCCGGGGGACAAAATCATCACCATACACCCCAACGAGATCTACACTCAACCAATCACTAAAACAAATAATAGGCGAAATGACAATACATTAAAAACAGAATACTAAAAAATGTCCAAATAACCCAGAAGAAAACAAAAAAGAGGAAAGAGAGGAAAGAAAAACAGAGAGAACAGTTAACAGTAAGACTGTAGGCCTAAATCTAAATTTTATGCTATCTACAAAAAACTTACTTCAAACATAACAGTAAGTTAAAAGTAAAAGGATGGAAAAGATACAAAATCACTAGTCTAAAGAAAGCTAGAGTGGCTTTATTTGATATCAGAGAAAGCTGACTTCCAAGCAAAGATAATTGCTAAGCATTAAGAGGAACATTATGGTATATGCCAAGAAAATATAACAATCCTAGATACATATGTACCTAACAGCAAACCTTCTAAAATATGTGAAAGGAGAAAAAGACAAATCCATACTACAGCTGGAGACTTCAATGCTCCTCTTAAACTAGAACTTGTAGGGCTTCCCTGGTGGTTCAGTGGTTAAGAATCGGCTTGCCAGTGCAGGAGACATGGGTTTGATCCCTGATCTGAAAAAAATCCCACATTCTACGGAGCAACCAAGTCTGTGCCCCACAACTGTTAAGCCTGTGCCCCACAAGAGAAGCCACTACAACGAGAAGTCCACATACCGCAAAACTAGAGGGTAGCCCTCGCTCTCTACAACCAGAGAAGCCCATGGAGCAATGAAGACAGCACAACCAAAAATAAATTAATTAAAAAAATAAACAATTAGTAAAAAAATCATTAAGAACTTAGAAGAACTGAGCAAGCTATCAAATGGATCTCACTGACACCAACAGAAGACTTCAAGAATAGCAGAGCACACATTCTTTTCATAGGCCTATGGATTAAAACCTTTGCAACGTTAAAAGAACTGAAATCATACAAAATTTCTCTGACCATAACAGTTAGACTAGATAACAACTGAATAAAAGGAAAATCTCCAAACACTTAAACCACAATAGTCAAATAGAACCATCAAGGGAAGTAAAAAATATGGCACCTCCCTGGTGGTCCAATAGTTAAGACTCTGAGCTCACAATGCAGGGGGCCTGGGTTTGATCCCTGGTCAGGGAACCAGGTCCCACACGATGCAACTAAGAGCTCACATGCCACAGAAAAAGATCACACATGCCTCAAGGAAGATGGAAGACCCCGTGTGCCGCAACTGGGGCCTGACACAAACAAATTAAAAAAATTTTAATGAACCAAAGATGACAAATACAACATTATCAAACTTTGGGGGATTCGGGCAAAGCAGTACTTAGAAGAAAATTAATAGCATCAAATGCCTTTATTAGAAGTCTCAATACCCTAAGCTGCTACCTTAAGAAATTAGAAAAAGAAGAGAAAAATAAACCCAAAGCAAGTAGAATAAAGGAAATGTTTAAGAGCCAAAATGTATAAAACTGTAAACAGAAAACTAGAAAAAAAAACTTGGTATCTCTAATTTTCTTGAAGAGATCTCTAGTCTTTCCCATTCTGTTCTTTTCCTCTATTTCTTTACATTGATTGCTGAAGAAGGCTTTCTTATCTCTTCTTGCTATTCTTTGGAACTCTGCATTCAGATGCTTATATCTTTCCTTTTCTCCTTTGCTTTTTGCTTCTCTTCTTTTCATAGCTATTTGTAAGGCCTCCCCAGACAGCCATTTTGCCTTTTTGCATTTCTTTTCCATGGGGATGGTCTTGATCCCTATCTCCTGTACAATGTCACGAACCTCATTCCATTGTTCATCAGGCACTCTATCTATCAGATCTAGACCTTTAAATCTATTTCTCACTTCCACTGTATAATCATAAGGGATTTGATTTAGGTCATACCTGAATGGTCTAGCGGTTTTCCCTACTTTCTTCAATTTAAGTCTGAATAATTACTCTCTCATTTTCCTTTTCTATATTTGTGCAACATCTGAATGGATAGTTACAGGTGTAGATCTGAAAGCTCACTTATAAGAGTACAAATCATTTTCCCTAATGCCTTCACACTTGTGGGCAGATTTGTAATGCTCAGAGTTCATTAAGTAAACTAAGTTGTTCTGTGATCTAGAAAATCCTAAATAAATATCTTTATAAATAGGAAAATGCCAAGTTATGAAGGTGGGGAATCCCCAAAGTTGAAATGTTCCTCTTATTGCTGAATAAACAATTAGCAAAACCAACTATTTATTGACTTTATGTTTTAACTATGTAGGACGTATTTCATAACATAGATATTTTACTATATGCATATTTAATAATATACATTAAAAATAATGAAAAACAATGAGTTTCCAAAGAAATTCTAAAGTTGACATTCTTTCCCACACTTTGATTCCTGTCACAGTTAACTTTTGAATGTAAATATGAGAAGCAGTTTTAGAGAATAATTTTCTGTTTAAAATTCTGTTTAAGTATTTTCAGAATCAATAAAGTAGAAAGTGGAGGGTTACTCCTAAAGGCTGAAATAAGTAACAAGTTTGTTCCATCAATGCAGTATTTTTTTCTATGTCCAATTCTGTATGCTTTATTTCGGTATGATTATGACAAGCCTAAATATCTTGGGAGGAAAAGAAAAAAGGAAACAAATGCAGCTATGTATGTGTTGCTAAACTAAATATTTCAATGCTATTACAAGAATCTAGATTGTTTTCTGCACACTTAAGTAGTTTGGAAAATTTATATAAATACTCAACTCTCTAGAGATGGAAAGTTAAATACAGCAAATTACTCACTAATAAGGGCGCAACACTGAAGATATTAGGTTGTGTTAACACGCTCAATTCCCCGTCTTGTTTCCTCCTGTCATTCAAGAAAATTAGCACCAGTTCAGAGAATAGAGATTTTGAAAAGAAGCAATACCTTTAAAATTTTAAACTTTATTTTTCCCCTAAAGTCAGAAGGGAAGGCGATGAATGAGCCCACATATCTAATTCATATCTCATCACCAACTGCATCTGGTCTCTCTTTATCTGACATACACATTCTTTCTCCTGAGTTTCCCTCTCATCTACAATGATTGGCAGAGAGTAAATAAAGTAGTGAGGTTTGGGATCGAAAGGTACCAAGTACAAAGAACAAATGACTGATTGTAACACATAATTCACATGACTGTGAATAACCAACATATGACTGTAAAGCATTAGAAAAAAATACAGAACTTTCTGCATGCAAACACTAACGTATCTCAACATTTCATATACCTGGGAGACTATTTTAATGTTAACTCATATTCATGAATGCCTTCTCCCCAGAAATACACACAGCACTGCTTTTGCATAATGAATGACTCAAAGCCTGTTTTCTGCTCTCTCACTGGCCCAAGAAAGCAGCTGGGGTGAAATGGAAAGAAGTAAAATTTTTTTCTGCTCTAGATATTCCAAGGTATAGCAGGGGATCCAAGCTGTGAGAGAAAACTATCTATTCCCAGAACATTATAGAGAGTTGCCTTCTCCATTAGCCACGAGATTATTCCTTAGCCAGTAGTTATTGGATGGTGTGTGCTTCATTTCCAGAGGCTAAGGTTGGGATGATGTCTTTGCTCTCTAGCCACTTCTATTATGTGTTAAGGAGAAGAGAAAGAAATAAAGGTAGAGGAGTGCAAATTACAGGCTGTGGTATACAAGAGCATCACTGACATATCTTGTTAAAATGTAGATTCCCAGGCCTGACATCGAGTGTAATGGCTACTATGGCTACATAAACTCTCACAAAATGTAGTGGCTTAAAACAATCCTTTTTCTTTTGCTTACTGTTTCGTGCACCAGGAATTTAGGAAGGGCTCAGATAGGACGTTCTCATTTGGAGTATTTCATGTGCTTAGAATCAAGTGTTGACTGGAACTACACTCACCTGAAGGTCAACTGGACAAGACCTTTCAATATGACTCACACACACAGATATCAAGTAATGCTGACTATTGGAAGGAACTTAGTCTTTGCCAGCATAATGGCATCAGACTAGCCAGACTTCTTATATGACAACTAGCTTCTCCCACGGTGAGTGTCCCGGTAGAACCAAGTGGGAGCAAGAAAGACTTTGTTTGGCTTAGTTGTGTCATTTCTACCATAATGATGTTGGCTCATGTAGTACAAATCTGCCCAGACTCAAAAGGAGGAGACAAAGAGCCTACTACTCAATAGAATTATCAAAGAATCTAAGGCTATTTGAAAAAATAATCTTCCCTCTGAGATTAACAATTATATACATCCTCTCACTTGCAAAATATACTTGTCTCTTCACTTAGACTCCCAAAGTTTCTTCTTATTATGACATCAACTTAAGTTCTAGGATCTTGTCATCTAAGTCAGGTCTACTGTGGGTAAGGGTCCTTAGGTATGATTCCTTGAGTATGGGTTGTCTTGATCAAAAACCTACCAATTAAAGAAATAAGTTATTTGCCCCCCAACTCTTATTACATACACTTGTAGGCATGCACAGAATAACTGCTATATATAATCCTGTTTTAAAAAGGGGTAAAAGAGTAGATGAAAACAATCTCTGGCCCACAGCAATTTTGAAATCCAATCAGGTGCAGATTTCTAGTTCCTTGAAGTAGACTCAGCTATTTTTCATAGAGCTCCAAAATCACTGCAGATGGTGATTGCAGCCATGAAATTAAAAGACGCTTTCTCCTTGGAAGGAAAGTTATGACCACCCTAGACAGCATATTCAAAAGCAGAGAGATTACTTTGCCAACAAAGGTCCATCTAGTCAAGGCTGTTTTTCCAGTGGTCATGTATGGATGTGAGATTTGGACTGTGAAGAAAGCTGAGCACTGAAGAATTGATGCTTTTGAACTGTGGTGTTGGAGAAGACTCTTGAGAGTCCCTTGGACTGCTAGGAGATCCAACCAGTCCATCCTAAAAGAGATCAGTCCTGGTGTTCATTGGAAGGACTGACGCTGAAACTCCTGTACTTTGGCCACCTCATGCGAAAAGTTGACTCATTTGGAAAAGACTCTGATGCTGGGAGGGATTGTGGCCAGGAGGAAAAAGGGACGACAGAGGATGAGATGGCTGGATGGCATCACCAACTCGATGCACGTGAGTCTGGGTGAACTCTGGGAGTTGGTGATGGACAGGCAGGCCTAGCGTGCTATGATTCATGGGGTCACAAAGAGTTAGACACGACTGAGCGACTGAACTGAACTGAACTGATTTTTCAAAGATCTTTACTCTGCTCATGGATTTTTTAATTCATGTTCCTAGCAATACTTCTCTTTTTATTATAAGTGGCCTGTGTTTACACAAGGCATATCATTTGGAAAAGACTCTGATGCTGGGAGGGATTGTGGCCAGGAGGAAAAAGGGACGACAGAGGATGAGATGGCTGGATGGCATCACCAACTCGATGCACGTGAGTCTGGGTGAACTCTGGGAGTTGGTGATGGACAGGCAGGCCTAGCGTGCTATGATTCATGGGGTCACAAAGAGTTAGACACGACTGAGCGACTGAACTGAACTGAACTGATTTTTCAAAGATCTTTACTCTGCTCATGGATTTTTTAATTCATGTTCCTAGCAATACTTCTCTTTTTATTATAAGTGGCCTGTGTTTACACAAGGCATTACAGTAACTTTAAAAGTATGATGGCCCTCCTGCCCATGCATGTATAAACCATTCAACAAAAGCCACAGTCACAAATCTCTTTGAAGTAAGTATTTCTCTCTACTGGTTCCCTTTGGGACTGCCATGGTAAAACAGAATTAATATTTTTAAGAGACCTATTATCTGCAGAAAGGGTTTTTTCTTAAAATCCATAGGAAGTTGCATTTAAAAGAATCTATGAAATAACAATTTAAACCTTTCAATTTTCTTAAGAAGTTGTTTTAATCACACATTTTATTTTTACTGAAACATTTTACTGAAAGTTCTCTGGCTTTGATATTTGCCCCACAGCTCTTTTTTCTTTTTTCTTTTTGGAAGATTTTAACTATCATTCAAACCACTGTCAACTTAAAAAAAAAAAAGGTACAATGTGAGAGTTGCAAGTTAAATTTTATCTGGGGCAATATGAGGACTGTAGCCGGGGAGACAGTAGCTCAGATAGCTCTGAGAAACTGCTCCAAAGCGGTAGCTGGGGAAAGGACAGTATATATGTGATTTTGGTAAAGGGGAAATATATGCCATCAAGCACATACTCTCTTTTTTTTTTTGTAGACAGTTTCTGCTTGTCTCATGAAGCTTCTGCTAGTCATGGAAATGATCATCACTATGAAGGATTTTAGTGCTCAATGGATATGAATTTGAGCAAACTCCAGGAGACAGTGAAGGACAGGGAAGCCTGGCGTGCTGCAGTCCACTCCATGCTGGCTGCAAGGAGTCAGACACAACTTAGTGACTGAATGATATGACGAGATAAAAGAACTGGGCTCATAAAACCAGCTCCTAATAATATCTAACTATCTGAAGACCTGTCCTGTCAGTTTTTCTGGAACACAGAGTGCTTCATTTCTGCTCTCCATCCTGAGCTCCTTCAGAGAGTGTTGGAGTTCAGCAGCTGCAGCAGCACATGATTTAATCCTTGTACAGGTAGATGGCAAGCACCCATGGCAAGTGCCAATTTGTGGCTGCCAGCCTCAAATATCTTAATCTCTTTCCATATACGCTGTTCAACATTTATTCAAAAACAGGGGTCTAAAGACTTGTTTATGAACAGTGAGAACTATAAAGTAGAGCCAAATAAAAATCTCACAACTAAAAATACAAAAGTTAAGAACTCAAAGTATGGGTTTACGAGCAGGTTAGATGCAGAAGAATCAGAATTAGTGAAGGGAGGTAAGGAGAAAATGCCTAGGATGAAGCACAGTGGGAATAAAGGATAGAAAATGTAGTAAAGGCATAATATGTGTGTGTGTGTGTGTGTGTGTGTGTGTGTGTATAATAGAGCACACCAGGCTTCCCTGTCCATCACCACCTCCTGGAACTTGCTCAAACTCATGCCTATCGAGTCAGTGATGCCATCCAACCATCTCATCCTCTGTGTGTGTGTGTGTGTGTATATAGATGGAAGACAGTAAGAAGATCTAATATGTGTCTTTCGAGTTCTAATAGAAAATAAGAGGGGCTTCACCGGTGGCTCAGACAGTAATTTGTCTGCAATGTGGGAGACCCAGCTTTGATCCCTGAGTCAGGAAGATTCCCTTGAGAAGGGAATGGCTACCCACTCCAGTATTCTTACCTGGAGAATTCCAAGGACAGAGGAATATGGCAGGTCACAGCCAAGGGGTCACAGAGTTGGACATGACTGAGTGACTAACACTTTCACGAAATAAGATGGAAAAAATATTAAAAAAGGATTATGAGTGACAATATTTTGAAATAGAAAAAAAATACACTATTAGTAGAACTATCTAGCCATAGTATAGTGAAACTGCTAAAAACCAAAGAGTAAGTCAGAACCTTAACAGTGAAAGAAAAACAAAACACAATCTGAAAAGAAGGGATAATAAGACAGACTGATAATTGACTTCTCAACAGAAACAACAGAAGCTAGACGACTACGGACTGTTATTTTCAAAATGCTAAAATAAAAGAACTCTCAACATAAAACCCTATACCCAAAAATCAAAGTGAAAAGAGAGACATTTTTAGACAAACAATACTTCAAAGTATTTGTCACTATCATGCCTTCAATGAAAGAAATACTAAGGGGAGTTCTTCAAAACAGAAGGAAAATTATCTCAGACTGAAGTTCAAAGATACAGGAGGGAACAAGGAGAAACAGGAAGGATAAATACACAGGTAGGTGGACTGTATAATAAAAAATAAGCACAGTTTTTATGGGATTTAGAATACTAGAACGAAGTCCATGAAAACAATAGTATAAATGTTTAAGAGGGTAAAAGGCCCTTGTCTGTATATGGCAAAATTTCCAATCTATATTTGACTCTAAGAAGTCAATATAAGTACAGTAGTATGGTAATATTTTTGGTACAGTCTCTAAAAGGAGAACAATATGATGTATGACTAAAAAGCCAATAGAGGGGAATATGGAATAGTAATTAATATAAGAGGCAAGGAAGGAGAGAAAAGATAGCACAGTATGCCATACTGAAAACAAACAGTAAGATGGTACATTTAAACTCAAGTGTATCTGTAGTCACATTAAAGGTAAATTTTTTTTTAAAGCACTCTTTTAGAGACAAGATTGTCAAATGGAGTTTTTGCAAGTACAATTCTATGCAGCTTAGAAAAGCATGTCTTAAATATCAAGATATAAAAAGAGTGAAAGCAAAAGAATGCAAAAAAGCTACCATGCAGTTTAGAAAGAGCTATACCTAACCATCAGCGTAACAGTGCTGCTGATGACAAAACAGTCTTTACAGGAAGAAGCACTGCTGCTGCTGCTGCTGCTGAGTTGCTTCATCATTTCTGACTCTGTGCGACCCCATAGACGGCAGCCCACCAGGCCCTCACATCCCTGGGATTCTCCAGGCAAGAATACTGGAGTGGGTTGCCATTTGGAAATTAAAAGTGGCATTTCATAATCATAAGAAAGTCTATCCACTAGGAAATTACAGGAATTCTAGTTTTTTAAGTACCTAATGAAACAGTCTCAAAGTAAAGAAAACTGACAGAAAAGAGGAATTTAAAAAATCCAAAGTCATAGTGACAGACTAACACATCTCCATCAGTATATAATAGGACAATCCCCAAATGAGTAAATTATAAAATATTTAAGTAACACAACTACAAATAAATCTAACTGTCATGTAGAGAATGTTTCTCCAAAAACTGTACAATCTGCATTATTTTAAAGCATGTGCAAAGCATACCAAAATGAACATATGATGAGCTATAAAGCAAGAATCAACACATTTCAAAGGACTGAAACCTACAGGATGTGTTCCCTGACTAAAGCAGAATTAAACCAGAAGTCAATAAAAAAGATAATGAGGAATTCCCCAAATAGTTGGAAAGCAAGCTTTAAACTGTCAGTTCACTTCAGTCGCTCAGTCGTGTCCGACTCTTTGCGACCCCATGAATCGCAGCACGCCAGGCCTCCCTGTCCATCACCAACTCTCGGAGTTCACCCAGACTCACGTCCATTGAGTCCGTGATGCCATCCAGCCATCTCATCCTCGGTCGTCCCCTTCTCCTCCTGCCCACAATCCCTCCCAGCATCAGGGTCTTTTCCAATGAGTCAACTCTTCGCATGAGGTGGCCAAAGTACTGGAGCTTCAGTTTTAGCATCATTCCTTCCAAAGAAATCCCAGGGTTGATCTCCTTTAGAATGGACTGGTTGGATCTCCTTGCAGTCCAAGGGACTCTCAAGAGTCTTCTCCAACACCACAGTTCAAAAGCATCAATTCTTCGGCACTCAGCCTTCTTCACAGTCCAACTCTCACATCCATACATGACCACAGGAAAAACCATAGCCTTGACTAGACGGACCTTAGTCGGCAAAGTAATGTCTCTGCTTTTGAATATACTATCTAGGTTGGTCATAACTTTTCTTCCAAGGAGTAAGCACCTTTTAATTTCATGGCTGCAGTCACCATCTGCAGTGATTTTGGAGCCCA
>SJXQ01007325.1:380009-395012 GCA_006408695.1 Aepyceros melampus | reverse complement strand
TGAATGGATAAGAAAGCTGTGGTACATATACACAATGGAGTATTACTCAGCCATTAAAAATAATACATTTGAATCAGTTCTAATGAGATGAATGAAACTGGAGCTGATTATACAGAGTGAAGTAAGCCAGAAAGAAAAACACCAATACAGTATACTAACACATATATATGGAATTTAGAAACATGGTAATGATAATCCTGTATGTGAGACAGCAAAAGAGACACAGATGTATAGAACGGACTTTTAGACTCGGAGGGAGAGAGAGAGAGTGGGATGATTTGGGAGAATGGCATTGAAACATGTATACTATCATGTAAGAAATGAATCGCCAGTGTATGTTTGATGCAGGATACAGGATGCTTGGGACTGAGGGTCTTTTTGCTGGGTGGCTCGAACCCTGGAGTTCCTCTCAACTGTCCTGTGGAGAGCACCTCCTCCTGAGATTTGACGGGATTGCTGGGAATCCGTTCCTGAAGAAGCAGGGAAAGGAACCCTCATCTTGAGCTGAGGACTGAACAACAGGGTTAGTTGTTGCACGGGGATGATCCAGAGAGATGATATGGGGTGGGATGTGGGAGGGGGTTCAGAATTAGGAACTCAAGTACACCCGTGGCAGATTCATGTCAATGAATGGCAAAACCAATACAGTATTGTAAAGTAAAATAAAGTAAAAATAAAACTTATAAAAAAATAAAAGAAAAGTTGTTTTCTAGAAATCAGTAAGGAAACTTTTCAATTCATTGAAATCTAGAAGCCAGTAGTTTTCAGGAAAAAGAAATTATAACATTATTTATAAAGTAATGATGAAGCAGAATAATGAGCGACTTACCTTACTGAAATTAAAAATAAAAAGAAACTGGGAATATGGAATATACTGATATAAAACCTAAATTTAATGAAATAGTTGCTGCTGTTCAGTGGCTAAATCATATCTGACTCTTACGACGCCATGGGCTGCAGCACAGTGGCTTATCTGTTCTTCATATCTCCTTGAATTTGCTGAAATTCATGCCTATTGAATAGGTGAAGCCATCCAGCCATCTCATCTTCTGTTGCCCCCTCTCTTCCTGCCTCTGATCTTTCCGTTTGAGTCTTTTCCAACGAGGCAGCTCTTTGGGTTAGGTGGCCCAAGTATTGGAGCTTCAGCACCAGCATCAGTCCTTCCAGTGAAAATTCAGGGTTGATTTCCTTTAGGATTGCCTGGCTCGACTTTTCAGTCCAAGGGACTCTCAAGAGTCTTCTCCAGAACAACAGTTTGAAAGCATCAATTCTTTGGCACTCACTTTTCTTTATGGTCCAACTCTCACATCCATACATGACTATTGGCAAAACCATAGCTTTGACTAGACAGACTTTGGCTGGCAAAGTGATGTCTCTGCTTTTCAATACACTGTCTGGGTTTGTCATAGCTTTCCTTCTAAGTAGCAAATGTCTTTTAATTTCGTGGCACAGTGATTTTGGAGCCCAAGGAAATAAAATCTGTCACTGTTTCCACTGTTTCCTCATCTATTTGCCATGAAGCAATGGGACTGGATGCCATGATCTTCATTTTTTGAATGTTGAGCTTTAAGCCAGCTTTCTCACTCTTCTCTTTCACCCCCATCAAGAGCCTCTTTAGTTCCTCTTCACTTTGGGCCATAAGGGTGGTGTCATCTGCATATATGAGGTTGTTAATATTTCTCTTGGCAATCTTGATTCCATTCACCCTGGCATTTTGCATGATGTGCTCTGCATATAAATTAAATAAACAGGGTGACAATGTACAGCCTTGACCTACTCCTTCCCCATTTTTGAACCAGTTTGTTATTCCACGTCCAGTTCTAACTGTGTCTCTTGACCAGTTATTGAAAGGATAAATGAATCCAAAAGCATGTTTTATTGAAAAAAACAAAAATCAAAAAACAAAAAAACAACAACTTTGTATTTCCATTAAACTTCACCTAAATATGTGAAAAGATCAAATTTTAGCAAAAAAGCAAATGACTCACTCAAAGTAAGATAATTCCAGGATGGCTTGAAAAAGATAATGCTCACTAAGACAAGGGCATGAGGTAGGAAAAATGAAGAAAGTAACTAGTATCTCAGGCAGTAACAATAGAGTTGTTATCACTACTCACTCTTGCTTTTTTCCATGATTCAGCAGATGTTGGCAATTTGATCTCTGGTTCCTCTGCCTTTTTTAAAACCAGCTTGAACATCAGGAAGTTCATGGTTCACGTATTGCTGAAGCCTGCTTGGAGAATTTTGAGCATTACTTTACTAGCATGTGAGATGAGTGCAATTGTGCGGTAGTTTGACCATTCTTTGGCATTGCCTTTCTTTGGGATTGAAATGAAAACTGACCTTTTCCAGTCCTGTGGCCACTGCTGAGTTTTCCAAATTTGCTGACATATTGAGTGCAGCACTTTCACAGCATCACCTTTCAGGATTTGAAATAGCTCCACTGGAATTCCATCACCTCCACTAGCTTTGTTTGTAGTGATGCTTTGTTAGGCCCACTTGACTTCACATTCCAGGATGTCTGGCTCTAGATGAGTGATCACACCATCATGATTATCTGGGTCATGAAGATCTTTTTGGTACAGTTTTTCTGTGTATTCTTGCCACCTCTTCCTAATATCTACTGCTTCTGTTAGGTCCAGACCATTTCTGTCCTTTATTGAGCCCATCTTTGCATGAAATGTTCCCTTGGTATCTCTGATTTTCTTGAAGAGATCTCTAGTCTTTCCCATTCTGTTCTTTTCCTCTATTTCTTTGCATCGATCGCTGAAGAAGGCTTTCTTATCTCTTCTTGCTATTCTTTGGAACTCTGCATTCAGATGCTTATATCTTTCCTTTTCTCCATTGCTTTTCACCTCTCTTCTTTTCACAGCTATTTGTAAGGCCTCCCCAGACAGCCATTTTGCTTTTTTGCATTTCTTTTCCACGAGGATGGTCTTGATCCCTGTCTCCTGTACAGTGTCACGAATCTCATTCCATAGTTCATCAGGCACTCTATCTATCAGATCTAGACCCTTAAATCTATTTCTCACTTCCACTGTATAATCATAAGGGCTTTGATTTAGGTCATACCTGAATGGTCTAGCAGTTTTCCCCACTTTCTTAATTTGAGTCTGAATTTGGCAATAAGGAGTTCATGATCTGAGCCACAGTCAGCTCCCGGTCTTGTTTTTGTTGACTATAGAGCTTCTCCATCTTTGGCTGCAAAGAATAGAATCAATCTGATTTCGGTGTTGACCATCTGGTGATGTCCATGTGTAGAGTCTTCTCTTGTGTTGTTGGAAGAAGGTGTTTGCTATGACCAGTACATTATCTTGGCAAAACTCTATTAGTATTTGCCCTGCTTCATTCTGCATTCCAAGACCAAATTTGCCTGTTACTCCAGGTGTTTATTGAGTTCATACTTTTGCATTCCAGTCCTATATAATGACGAAGAAGGCAATGGCACCCTATTCCATTACTCTTGCCTGGAAAATCCCATGGATGGAGGACCCTGGTAGGCTGCAATCCAGGGGATCACTAAGTCAGACATGACTGAGTGACTTCACTTTCACCTTTTGCTTTCATGGATTGGAGAAGGAAATGGCAAGCCACTCCAGTGTTCTTGCCTGGAGAATCCCAGGGACAGGGGAGCCTAGTGAGCTGCCGTCCAAGGGGTCATGCGGAGTTGGACACGACTGAAGTGACTTAGCAATAGCCCCTATAATGAAAAGGACATCTTTTTTGGGGTGTTACTTCTAAAAGGTCTTGTAGGTCTTCATAAAACTGTTCAACTTCAGCCTCTTCCACATTACTGGTTGGGGCATAGACTTGGATAACTGTGATATTGAATGGTTTGCCTGGGAGACGAACAGAGATCATTCTGTCATTTCTGAGATTGCATCCAATGTTAACCGTGAACTTCCTGAGGCTGGTTTTAGAAAAGGCAGAGGAACCAGAGATCAAATTGCCAACATTTGCTGGATCATCGGAAAAGCAAGAAAGTTCCAGAAAAACATCTATTTCTGCTTTATTGACTATGCCAAAAGCCTTTGACTGTGTGGATCACAATCAACTGTGGAAAATTCTGAAAGAGATGGGAATACCAGACCACCTGACCTGCCTCTTGAGAAACCTATAGGCAGGTAGGAAGCAACAGTTAGAACTGGACATGGAACAACAGACTGGTTCCAAATAGGAAAAGGAGTACGTCAAGGCTGTATATTGTCACCCTGCTTATTTAACTTATATGCAGAGTACATCATGAGAAATGTTATACTGGAAGAAACATAAGCTGGAATCAAGATTGGTGAGAGAAATATCAATAACCTCAGACATGCAGATGACACCAGCCTTATGGCAGAAAGTGAAGAGGAACTAACAAGCCTCTTGATGAAAGTGAAAGAGCAGAGTGAAAAAGTTGGCTTAATGCTCAACATTCAGAAAATGAAGATCATGGCATCTGGTCCCATCACTTCATGGGAAATAGATGGAGAAACAGTGGAAATCGTGTCAGACTTTATTTTTTGGGCTCCAAAATCCCTGCAGATGGTGATTGCAGCCATGAAATTAAAAGATGCTTACTCCTTGGAAGAAAAGTTATGACCAACCTAGATAGCATATTCAAAAATAGATACATTACTTTGCCGACTAAGGTCCATCTAGTCAAGGCTATGGTTTTTCCTGTGGTCATGTATGGATGTGAGAGTTGGACTGTGAAGAAAGCTGAGCGCCAAAGAATTGATGCTTTTGAACTGTGGTGTTGGAGAAGACCCTTGAGAGTCCCTTGGACTGCACGGAGATCCAACCAGTCCATTTTGAAGGAGATCAGCCCTGGGATTTCTTTGGAAGGAGTGATGTTAAAGCTGAAACTCCAGTACGTTGGCCACCTCATGCGAAGAGTTGACTCATTGGAAAAGACTCTCATGCTGGGAGGGATTGGGGGCATTAGGAGAAGGGGATGACAGAGGATGAGATGGCTGGATGGCATCACTGACTTGATGGACGTGAGTCTGAGTGAACTCCGGGAGCTGGTGATGGACAGGGAGGCCTGGTGTGCTGCGATTCATGGGGTCGCCAAGAGTCGGACACGACTGAGTGACCGAATTGAACTGAACTGAACTGAACTCTCTCTTGAAGGGACAATGAGAGGAAGCTACAACCAGAACAGGAAGGAGAGAGTTCTGCAGAGAAGCCACCTCCCATAGTTTTCAGTGCAGTCAAAGCCAGCTTGCAGTTACCCTATAGGGAGAGAGGCAGGGAGTGTACATCTCAGCCTCACTCTACTCTCTCCTTCACATCTCTAGATGAAATTCCCCATTGGTGAACCCAAGTGAAAGACAACAGAGAGTCCTAGAATTCACTGGTCAGGTCCATCCAGGTCAACATCCTGTGCTACAAAGCCAGGTAAAGAAGAGTGGAGAATTCATACGGAGGAGGTACTAGGGTGTCCAGTACATTACCAGTTCAGAGTGTGTGTTCTGAATCTCAAGCAATGTCACTTACATATCATATGCTGGGAAATTGCAGATTGCTGCTTAAAAATGAGACAATACAATGCAGATGATAGCCAATAAACTATTGATTTAAATCATAATATTGAGGGATTTCCTTTATAGGAGAAAAAAAATAATTGAACAATGGTTTTGTTTCATCATCTAATTGAGAAAGTTGTTAGAGTATAATTATAATTTGTTATCATTAAGAGTGTTACTTTCAGGCTTCCCTGGTGGCTCAGTCATAAAGAATCCGCCTGCGAGTGCAGGAGACATGGGCTTGATCCCTGGGTCTGGAAGATCCCACATGTCTCAGGGAGCTAAGCCCGTGCACCACAACTATTGAGCCTGTGCTTCAGAGCCCAGGAATCGCAACCACTGAAGTCCATGTTCCATAGAACCTGTTTTCCACAGCCGGAAATGCCACCACAATAAGAAGGCTGTGCACCACAAGAGTAGCCTCACTTGCCGCAACTAGACAGAAGTCCACACAGCAATGAAGATCCAGCATCGCTAAAAATAAATAAACAAGCAAATTTTACAAAAGTGTAACTTGCTTAAAGTTTTAATATAACAAAGATATTTCAAGTAAACAATCTCAGCTTACCCATGTGGAAAGAGGGAAAGACGGCAGCTTTCATGGTGACTTTTTCTATTTTACTGGTCAGCTCATAGTGCTGGCTTTGGCTGCAACGTGTTTCGTAGTCACACTGATGTGCCACTGAAGAAAGCCAAGTGTGAAGCACAAATCTGTATTCTAACCAATATTAATCAGCACTGTGGTTTGACATTTTAGGCTGCTATCAATGTTTCACAATGGGCTTCTTTACTCTTGCCAAAGAAACTCAGACATTCTCCGCTGCTGCAGGTACTAGGTTATTGGGTGGAACTGAATGAAAGGAAAAGAGAATTAAACATAAGTAGTTTATCTCCCTTGATTCTATTCACGTGTGCATCCTCCTTTTTGATTCCATTATACCAAACAGGGCAATTAATTGACCAGGGCCCCATAGCTCTGTTTACAACTTTTATATGTCAGTAATAACACATGAAACTTCAGCATTTGGAGGAGGCTGGGGTCTATTCTATTCCTTGGATTTCCTGACCTCCCTCATTTTTGTAACTGGTAGCAACTTAATCTGTGATATCAAGTAATAAAATAATAAAAAATAAATGTTGAAATAAATCTCAGGTATAATCTAGTAAAAACTCTAATTTTAAGGATGAGGCAAATGAGATCCAGAAACTTATTAATTAGATAGTGGACACAGTCATTAGTGGTCAGAGGGTGAGAAGTCAACACAAAATACTGTTATAGAGTACTGTGAACAAACCAGAACTAGAAACTATTTCTCTGTATCCAATGAATAAGTTCTTTCATTATTCCCTAATGATTGTTTAAAAAGTATAATTTATAGACAATTTTTATACTTATGCAAAAATATATCTAAGAAAACATTTAAATAAAAATCGAAGAGATTTTAATAGGGTAGGAGTGTGCTGCTAAAAGTTATACGTATCCTACTCTAACACCCAAAGTAAACTATATTTATATGTCAGAAAAAGTGATGTTATAATTTTTTATAACTTTAAATTAATGTACTTATTTAATGATATAGTCTTCTAGTGTTTGAAAAATGGTAGATAATACAGTCTTTTCAAGACTAACATTATTATTGAGAGTGAGGAGAAAAACTTATTTCAAATATGCTTTCTTTGGGAGAAAAGAGTTAAACATTTTGCTTTTAATAAAAGAATGGTTAGACTCATGGATTTCGAGAATTGGAAGGGCACATAGAGATTTCTAGTCTAACTCTCTACCCAAAATAGGAATCCCTTTTGCAGTGTCTCTGAGAAGCAGTCCTGTGGTCTCTGCTCACATATTTCCAGTAATAAGAAACACACTATTTGTGAAGCAGCACTTTTTACCAAAATGTCATAAAATTCTTCCATAATGAGCATAAGTCAGCCACTTCACCCTTAAAATTTTAGCTCAATAGTATTCATTCTTCCCTCTAACGCAACGGGAAAAATTTATTTATTTATTTATTTTTGGTAGTCATTGCACAAATATTTGGAGATTATTATTCTATCTATTCTAAGTGTTCTCTTTTGCTGCACCATAATTTCAAGTTTCTTTAGTTGTTCCAAATAAAGCATGGCTTTGAGATTCCTAAGCACTTTAGCAGTTCCACTGAACAGAGTGATTTGTCAATGTACAGTTAGAAACTGATGTTCACATAATTATTAGATTGTAGGTTTATCCTACACCTTATTATATATTACAGGTACAGTTTACCAGCTCAAATATCCTTGGTTTATTCTGTTCTTGGATTAGGGCATTAAGCTTCCAGTACAGTCTTGGCTTATGCTAAACTTGGGGGTAAATAAAATATCTCAGATTTTATCAACATGAACCTTGATTAAATTATCTCCTGATCCAGTCTTGGTGAATTTTGGTCCATGAAACATAAATGCAGAGCTCTATATTGTCCCTTTCTTTCTTTTTTATTTTATTATTTTAGTATAACTTTATTGTAATTGGAGGTTAATTACTTTACAATGTTGTATTGGTTTTGCCATACATCAACATCTGCCACAGGTGTACACGTGTTCCCCATCCTGAACCACCCTCCCTCCTCCCTCCCCGTCCCATCCCTCTGGGTTGTCCCAGTGCACCAGCCCCGAGCATCCAGTATCATGCTTCGAAACTGGACTAGTGATTCATTTCATATATGATTTATACATGTTTCAATGTCATTCTCCCAAATCATCCCACCCTCTCCCTCTCCCACAGAATCCAAAAGACTGTTCTATACATCAGTGTCTCTTTTGCTGTCTCGTATACAGGGTTATCGTTACCATCTTTCTAAATTCCATATATATGCGTTAGTATACTGTATTGGTGTTTTTCTTTCTGGCTTACCTCACTCTGTATAATAGGTTCCAGTTTCATCCACCTCATTAGAACTGATTAAAATGTATTCTTTTTAAACATCCCTTTCTAATTAATTTTTTCATGATTTGTTTCCAGTGTTCTAGCATTTTGAGCTGACATAGACAGTGACAAAGTTTGGTGGGTGTCTGGGGCTTATCCCATGTAAGGATAGGCCCTTGCGTGGTATCTAGTGAAAACTTCGGCTCCTCGCAAGTGGGCTTGAATGGGAGAACATTCTAGTCTTTAGGGCACTACATTGATAGGGATAGTTCAGTTCAGTTCAGTCGCTCAGTCGTGTCCGACTCTTTGTGACCCAGTGAATCACAGCACGCCAGGCCTCCCTGTCCATCACCATCTCCCGGAGTTCACACAGACTCACATCCATGGAGTCCGTGATGCCATCCAGCCATCTCGTCCTCTGTCGTCCCCTTCTCCTTCTGCCCCCAACCCCTCCCAGCATCAGAGTCTTTTCCAATGTGTCAACTCTTCGCATGAGGTGGCCAAAGTACTGGAGCTTCAGCTTCAGCATCAGTCCTTCCAAAGAATACTCAGGGCTGATCTCCTTCAGAATGGACTGGTTGGATCTCCTCACAGTCCAAGGGACTCTCAAGAGTCTTCTCCAACACCACAGTTCAAAAGCATCAATTCTTCGGCGCTCATCCTTCTTCACAGTCCAACTCTCACATCCATACATGACCACAGGAGAAACCATAGCCTTGACTAGACGGACCTTAGTTGGCAAAGTAATGTCTTTGCTTTTATAAGGAGGTATTAAAAAGTGAATAATACAAGGGAAAATGTGAAAAGCTTCCTAAGACAAAGTCGTGTGTGCTCAGTCGCTCAGTCATGTCCGACTCTTTGTGACTCCATGGACTGTAGCCCACCAGGCTCCTCTGTCCATGGAATTTTCCAGATAAGAATATTGGAGTGGGTTGCCATTTCTTGCCCCAGGGGATCTTCCTGACCCAAGGCTTGAACCTGAGTCTCCTGTGTCTCCTGCATTGGCAGGCAGATTTTTCACTGCTGAGCCACCTGGGAAGCCCAAGACAAAGTCCACTGATCTGAAGTTTTTGTCTAGAGCTGACCAGGAATACGGCATTTTAAAAGATACATTAACATTTTATTATATACAACCCATCATTTATGCAAAAAATGCCAAAGGGGTAAATTAGGAGTAAATTAGTCAAAGAATCTGTGTTATTCTGATTTAAATTTCCTTAGACTGGGGTTTTTCAATGTCTATACTATTGAAATTCAAGGCTGAATAATTTTGTTGTGGAAAGAAGTCCATTGAATTGTATAATGTTTAAAGCACAGTTGACTTCCACCTACTAGATGCCAGTAGCACTCCTGCCCCAGCTGTGACCACCAAAAATATATAAGATGAGGCCAAGTGTCTTCTGGGATGATAAAACTGACCTTGGTTGAGAACAACTGGCCTAATTTAGTACATAACTAGTGTCAGACTTTATATTTTTGGGCTCCAAAATCACTGTAGATGGTGACTGCAGCCATGACATTAAAAGATGCTTACTCCTTGGAAGGAAAGTTATGACCAACCTAGACAGCATATTGAAAAGCAGAGACATTACTTTGCCAACAAAGGTCCGTCTAGTCAAGGCTACGGTTTTTCCAGTGGTCATGTATGGTTGTGAGAGTTGGACTGTGAAGAAAGCTGAGCTCCAAAGAAATGATGCTTTTGAACTGTGGTGTTGGAGAAGACTCTTGAGAGTCCCTTGGACTGCAAGGAGATCCAACCAATCCATTCTGAAGGAGATCAACCCCGGGATTTCTTTGGAAGGAATGATGCTAAAACTGAAGCTCCAGTACTTTGGCCACCTCATGTAAGAGTTGACTCATTGGAAAAGACTCTGATGCTGGCAGGGATTGGGGGCAGGAGTTGAAGGGGACAACAGAGGATGAGATGGCTGGATGGCATCACTGACTCGATGGATGTGAGTCTGTGTGAACTCCGGGAGATGGTGATGGACAGGGAGGCCTGGCGTGCTGTGATTCATGGGGTTGCAAAGAGTTGGACACTACTGAGTGACTGAACTGAACTGAACTGAATAAACTACATATTCCATTAAATTTGTTGTTAAATAACCAATAGCACACTTTAATTGTTGGGAGCATGACCAACTGTAACATGTTCCATGCTCATTTTTATTCATGTTATAAAAATGACCTTATACATGGTCTGTATGAAGAATTATTTTTTTATCCCATGCCTTTATGTTCTTAGGAAAACCTCATAGATACTTTTTTGCAAAATCCTTGAAATATTATTAATTCATTAAGTACGTATTTGCCTAGCTGAGAATATGGTTTGGGTAGAATCATGCATACTGAGTTACAGCAATAAATAAAATAGATAAAAGTTCCTGCTTTCATAAAACATACATTAAAGTGTATTATCTATGTGTATGTCCATGTGTGTGAATGCAAGTGTATGCATGTGTGTTGGGAGTGAAGGTGAAGAAACAATGCAAAATTTTAAAAACTCATATCATGTTTCTAAGGCTTTGAGATGAAGAAAACTAAAGTAGGTAAGGAACAGAATGGGGAGGTCCCATGTGCTATTGTAAGTTAATGTAGAAGACAGCTTGCTGGAAGAGATGAGATTTGGGTAGAGAACTGAATGATATGAAAGAATGAACCATGAATGTCCCTGGAAAAGAACATTTTAGGCAGAGGAAAGAGCATTGCTATGGGCTGAATTGTATCTTTTCCATATTCCAGTGTTGAGGTCCTAACTTCCAGCACCTTGGGATGTGACTGTATTTGTAGATACAATCTTTAAAGAAGCAAGTAAGGTAAAACAGGGTCATATGGGTGGTCTCTAATTCAGTATGATTGTTGTCTTTAGAAAAGTGGGAAATGGACACACACAGAGATGGCCATGGAAGTATATAGGAAGGGTAGTGTCTGTGAGCCAACGAGAGGGGCCTCAGGACAAACCAAAACTCGATCCTGTACTTCCAGCCTCCAGAACTGTGAGGAATCGATTTCTATTGTTTACGCCACCAAGACTTTGGTATTTTATTCTGGCAGCCCAAGCCAACTAACACAAGTATATCACCTGGCAAGAGCTTGGTATGTCTGATGGATGGTGGGTAGATCAGATGAGAAAAGGGAATAGTGAGGGTAGGACGTAGGACTGGAAAGGAAGACGAGGGCTGGATCATGTGGGTTCCGTAAGTGTGCAGAGATTTCTGCACTGGGGATTTGACATGAGTGACCTACCACTAAACAAGGACAATCTGACTGCAGCATGAAAAGCTGATTTTGCAGAGCTGGAGCAGAAGCAGAGAACCGATTCCCAGGCACGTGCTGTAGCCCACATGGACGAGGACATAGCTTGGATCTGGCTGCTGGTGGTGGAGAAGGTGAGCAGTCAATAGATCTTGCTGGAAGTTCTGTGTCAAGAAAAGAGAAGAAACATGTGAATTCTATGTTTTGCTCCTAAGAGGGTGAATGTTGATTCTATTTTCTGAGGTGGGAAAACTTGGAAGAATTATCCCAACCCTTGAATGTAGTGTTCTGTGTTAATGTAACTTAACTTGCTTTGTTATCTTAAGTGCAACAAGAAATGTTTCTCCTTTACTTAAAATATTTTAGGGGTAATATTTGTAGAAAGTGCAAAGAATATAAGAGCATTTGGCAATAAACTACGTTTATAACCTCACTCCTCAGAGTTGAGTGCTAGCAGGTCATAGTGTATCTTTCTAGATCTTTTTTAAAAGTATATTTAATTAATCTGTCTGTGTGCGTGTGTGTGTGTCTCACTGTCTCTTCACACATTCACACACTTAAAACTGATTTATATCATAATAAAAACATGACAAAATTCTCAAAAATGATAGAATTCAATGGAACATGCATTTATTCTCCTCTTTTTTTTTCTAATAACTTTAAGAGAGCTTGTTAGAATTATGTGTAGAAGGTCAGATAGTGGGTGGTAAAACCACCACTTTGAGGAAAAAAAAAAGAGGGACATTCTCAAATGGCAGTATTTGATGTTATTCTGGGCTTAAGGTTCTGGATCTTTGTTTTCACTTGGATTTGGTTTTTATTAAGGTGAATTTTGTTCAGTGTATTTAAATGCTATTTGTTCATAATTTTACAAATGGATCATTTTGGGGGCCTGGTGAAAAATTATAAATATCAATCAATTGTTAATTTATTACTTGACTATTATTATTAAACACTAGGTACTTTTACATAGTCATCTATTTTTTTCTGACATTTTTATATGACTAAACCAAATGTGAACGAGGCAGTTCAAAAAACCAAATGTACTTGCTGAATTAACCAAGTCCCCAGATGGGAAAAACAGAAAGGAACAGATTCCATATAAAACATGCAAAGGAAAGGACAAAATAATGTTAAATTCTTCATCTGAAATAGTTTAACAGATTAAAGTTTGTAACTCGTGTGTGAGCTAAGTCTCTCAGTTGTATCTGACTCTTTGCGACCCCATGGACTGCAGCACACCAGGCCTCCCTGTCCATCACCAACTCCCGGAGCTTGCTCAAACTCATGTCCATTGAGACGGTGATGCGATCCAGCCATCTCATCCTCTGTTGTCCCCTTCTCCTTCCACCTTCAGTCTTTCCCAGCATCAGGGTCTTTTCCAGAATCAGTTCTTTGTACCAGAGGGCCAAAGTATTGGAGTTTCAGATTCAGCATCAGTCCTTCCAAAGAATATTCAGGACTGATTTCCTTCAGGATTGACTGCTTGGATATCCTTGCAGTCAAGGGACTCTGAAGAGTCTTCTCCAACACCACAGTTCAAAAGCATTAATTCTTTGGTGCTCAGCTTTCTTTATAGTCCAACTCTCACATCCATACATGACTACTGGAAAAACCATAGCTTTGAGTAGACAGACCTTTGTTGGCAAAGTAACATTCTGGTTTTTTTTCATTTTTTATTTTATTTATTTATTTTTTTCATGTCTGCTTTTTAATATGCTGTCTAGGTTGGTCATAGATTTTCTTCCATGGAGCAAGTGTCTTTTAATTTCATGGCTGCAGTCACCATCTGCAGTGATTTTGAAGCCTAAGAAAATAAAATCGGTCACTGCTTCCACCCTTTCCCCATCTATTTGCCATGGAGTGATGGGACTGGATATCATGATATTAGTTTTCTGAATGTTGAGTTTTAAGCCAACTTTTCATTCTCCTCTTTCACTTTCATCAAGAGGCTCTTTACTTCTTTCCTTTCTGCCATAAGTGTGTTGTCATCTGCATATCTGAGGTTATTGATAATTCCCTCAGCAATCTTGATTTCAGATCATGCTTCATCCAGCCCAGCCTTTTGCATGATATACTCTGCATGTAAGTTAAATAAGCAGAGTGACAATATACAACCTTGCTGTACTCCGTTCCCAATTTGAAGCCAGTCTGTTGTTCCATGTCCAGTTCTAACTGTTGCTTCCTGACCTGCATACAGATTTCTCAGGAGGCGGGTCAGGTGGTCTGGTATACCCACCTCTTAAAGAATTTTCCACAGTTTGTTGTGAAATACACAGTGAAAGGCTTTGATTTACTCAATAAAGCAGAAATAGATGTTTTTCTGGAACTCTCTTTCTTCTTCCATGATCCAGCAAATGTTGGCAATTTGATCTCTTATTCCTCTGCCTTTTCTAAAACCAGCTTGAACATCTGGAAGTTCACGGTTCACGTACTGTTGAATCCTAGCTTGGAGAATTTTGAGCATTACTTTACTAGCGTGTGAGATGAGTGCAATTGTGCTGTAGTTTGGACATTCTTTGGCATTGTCTTCCTTTGGGATTGGAATGAAAACTCCTTTTCCAGTCCTGTGGCCACTGCTGAGTTTTCCAATTTGCTGATATATTGAGTGCAGCACTTTCACAGCATCATCTTTCAGGATTTGAAACAGCTCCACTGGAATTCCATCACCTCCACTAGCTTTGTTTGTAGTGATGCTTTGTTAGGCCCACTTGACTTCACATTCCAAGATGTCTGGCTCTAGGTTAGTGATCATACCATCATGGTTACCTAAGTCATTAAGATATTTTTTGTATAGTTCTTCTGTGTATTCTTGCCACCTCTTCTTAATATCTACTGCTTCTGTTAGGTCCATACCATTTCTGTCCTTTATCGAGCCCATCTTTGCATGAAATGTTCCCTTGGTATCTCTGATTTTCTTGAAGAGATCTCTAGTCTTTCCCATTCTGTTCTTTTCCTCTATTTCTTTGCATTGATTGCTGAAGAAGGCTTTCTTATCTCTTCTTGCTATTCTTCAGAACTCTGCATTCAGATGTTTATATCTTTCCTTTTCTCCTTTGCTTTACACCTCTCTTCTTTTCACAGCTATTTGTAAGGCCTCCTCAGACAGCTATTTTGCTTTTTTGCATTTCTTTTCCATGGGGATGGTCTTGATCCCTGTCTCCTGTACAATGTCATGAACCTCATTCCATAGTTCATCAGGCACTCTATCAGATCTAGACCCTTAAATCTATTTCTCACTTCCACTGTATAATCATAAGGGATTTGATTTAGGTCATACCTGAATGGTCTAGTGGTGTTGCCCACTTTCTTCAATTTAAGTCTGAATTTGGCAAT
>SJXQ01007325.1:344395-377917 GCA_006408695.1 Aepyceros melampus | reverse complement strand
CACCCACACACCTCATTCATACCACCCTTCCCCCATGTGCCCACCACAACCCTCAACACCCTACCTGCCAATACCACCCCACTCTCTCTCCTTACCAGGTGGGGCAAAAGTGCTGCTGCTTTGCTCAGCCCTTGGAGTCTGAGGGAGTGGAAGACACAGTCTGGGGTGGACGATGTCATGGCAACACAGGAAGGCATCTCAGGCCACTGCAGGAATCCCCATGAGGACCCCAAATAAGTTCTTAGGAATCCTCTGACCCCAGGAGGGAGGGTGTGCACAGCATCTACCCTTCTTGTCAGCTCTCCATGTCCTGTCATGAGGGTTTTTCTCACTTGCACTTCTGGGGTCTCACACAGATGGGACTTTAATTGAACTTGGGGAACTTAGGCAGCAGATGGCACTGGACACATTACCTGCCTGGATTCAGTTTGAGGAATGCATGGGAGGATTATGGGACTAACCAAGTAATGGCAGAGGGGGCTCCACAGCCCTGAGAGATCCAGGCAGTGAAACAGGCAGAGGCCATCCCTTCTTTCCTTCTCTGAGTCTCAGGAAGGTAAAGATTTATTCTGAATTTATTGTTGCTCTTCAGTCTCTAAGTTGTGTCTGACTCTGTGTGACACCATGGACTGCGGCACGCTAGGCTTCCTGGTCCTTTTACTGTCTCCTACAGATTGCTCAAACTCATGTCCCTTGAGTCAGTGATGCTGTCCAACCATTTTGTCCTCTGTAGCCCCATTCTCCCCTTGCCCTCAATCTTTCCCAGCATCAAGGTCTTTTCCAAGGAGTCTGCTCTTCGCATCAGGTGGTCAAAGTATTGCACTTCAGTTTCAGCAACAGTCCTTCCAATGAATATTCAAGGTGGACTTTTTTTTAGGATTGACTGGCTTGATCACCTTGCAGTCCAAGGGACTCTCAAGAGTCATCTCCAGCACTGCACTTCAAAAGCATCAATTCTTCAGCTCTAGCCTTCTTTGTGGTCCATCTTTCACATCTGTACATGAATACTGGAAAAAGCGTAACTCTGACTATATGGACCTTTGTCAGCAAACTAATGTCTCTGCTTTTTAATATGTCATCTAGGTTTGTTGTTACAGCTTTCCTTCCAAAGAGCAAGCATCTTTTAATTTCATGGCTACAGTCACTGTCCACAGTGATTTTGGAGCACACATATAATCAAAGCTATGGTTTTCCCAGTAGTCATGTAGAGATATGAGAGTTGTACCATAAAGAAGGCTGAGTGCTAAAGAATTGATGCTTTAGAACTGTGGTGCTGGGGAAGACTCTTGAGAGTCCTTTGGACTGCAAGGAGATCAAACCAGCCAGTCCTAAAGGAAATGAACCCTGAATATTCATTGGAAGGACTGATGCTGAAGCTGAAGTGCAGTAATTTGACCACCTGATGTGAAGAGCCATCTCCTTGGGAAGACCTTGACGCTGGGACAGATTGAGGGCTGGGGGAGAAGGGGTATGCAGAGAATGAGGTGGCTGGATGGCATCACTGACTCAAGGGACATGAGTTTGAGCAAACTACGGGAGATAGTGAAGAAGAAGGTAGCCTGGCATGCTGCAGTTCATGGGGTGGCAAAGAGCTGGACACAACTGAGTGCAGCAACAATTCCAGAACAGCCCATTAACATCAAGCTCGTCTATACCCCTGTGGCTAAGCGTGTGAGATCTCTAGAAAGGTTGACCATGTATCAGATAACTTCATTTCTTCATTTTTAGTTTTAGGAGTTTGTGAGCCTTGGTCTAAAAAAGTGAAGTTGGTTATCAGAAGGAGGATTCCCAAGTGCTTAAAGTATACACAGTAAGAGCCCAGAGTTATCAGTGAGGAAACATTCACTCCCAGATACATGTGATCCCACAGTGTCCACAGATATTGTCACCCTAGGAGGTTGTGGACAGGGATATCCAGAGGAAATATCCCTTGCTTCCTCTTTGGAAGTCATGAAAAAATGGGCATCAGGTCAGAAGAGAAGAGGAGTTTATACAGTCCAGGAACAATGTAGGAATTAAATGAGGGCTAATGGGGCACACCATTCCAGTGCAGGTGTGATCTCCATGAACTTCACTCTGCCTCTGCATTTAGCCCTTGTAAGCCTGAGGAAAGAGTGGTCAGAATTCCTACATTCTACTTTAGTCTTCAAAGGGCTCAGGGAAGTGATTTGTATTTATCTGAGTGGGGTCCTTGGGATTACTAAGGACAGAGTAGAAGGGGTTCCAGAAACTTAAGACACAGAATTAGGATGGAGAGCCTAAGTTATCCTAGGACAGGGTGGAGGAGGAGTGGCAACAAGGATACACTCTTAACCATCAGTCCAGGGAAGCAGACAGGATGATATGCTGCTCCTCTTCCTTCTTGGGCTTTCAGTGAGGAGAGTGTTGGGATATACAGGGCTTAGCACATGAAGTGAGCAAAAGGCCTGTTCCAAGGCCTGTTAAGACCACGGTAAGGTCCCTAAACGAGGTTTGAAGGGCCTGCCAACCCCAGAACAGAGGGGTCAATATTATCTTACCCATACTCTCAACACTGGTAAGCCTGCTATGGTGATTGGGTAAGAGTCCCCGTCCTTCCTTTCTCAGTTGTCTCAGTGAATAGATCTCGCTTTTTTTTTTTTGGTGGGGGGGGGGGTTGGCAGGGATGGCCTTTGGTATCAGAAAGTGACGACTAAGGCCCTACTAGTTGCCAGAGTAAAGCCCCCCGAGAAAGGACTGAGAGAATTTCCTGTCCCAGAAGATAGGAGCGAAACATATGTAATTTTAGATCTGCTGTCAGCTTTGCGAGGCCCCATGCAGCGCTATCAGACTGAAACATCGTCACATTTACTGCTTGGTGAATTCAGGGTTATGAAGATTGGTTTGTGAACATAATGTGGGATCCCACTACTTGTTATAAGTCGAAGAAAGTATCCTAAATTGAGGCTTATGGGGATATCAACTCTAGAACCGTATGATTTCAGCAAAGTTGTATTGGTCTTATGTTTGGGAACTCTGCATGTCAGATCCTTTAATACTTCCTCAGAGGTTGCAGGGGCATGACTCTAGCGTGAGGAACAATTTCTGGTCATCAGAGGGAAGGATTCTCATACACTGTCAAGATTCAAAGTAAAAACATTTTTTTGAGCAAAGAGCTGACTACTCAAACATAGATGGGATGCTCTCATATACCTATCGTGCCTCTATAGTCATTCCCTGGGATGTCCTAGACAAGGCTAGCCGGAAGTCTCATCAGCTCACTTCTAGGGAGGTGGCAGTCATGGTCTGAAGGAGGTGGCACAAATCAGGAGGCAGTACAATAGTCTGTGTGGAGACACAGAGAAAGACACAGTAGAATCCAATCCAGAACATAGGGTTGTTAAAGAGCCCCAGAACTTGACCAGCTTAGGGAACCTGGTCAAAGATCTCACGACAACTTCCCTGCTTTCTTCCTTCTTGGATGTTACAGGCAGCTGATGTCCTTGGTCTATGTCCTATATCATATTAGGTCAGCGACGGAAGGAGGCCAGGGTCTGTCACAGTAGGGGTGAAGAATAAGGTCTGAGGAGTCAATTCACCCAAGAAAAGAGGGAGCTCCACATTGTCTAGTTCTTATTGGCCTAAGGAAGACCTAGTAGAGGTAGTTAGAAAGTGTACTTCTTCAGTTCATCCTGGGCTGACTCTGAAAGATAGGGATCTCTTGTATGCAGACAGATTGGCACCAGTTTGCAGAGTGATCAAGTCTGAGGCCCTGCTAGTAGTCAAGGCAAAGACACTGAATACTGAGGGAACACTGACCCCAGTAGAAGAGGGATAACAAAGAGTTCAGCCCTGCACTGGTGTCAGTGCTGAGTCTATGGGCAAAGATGTCAAGTGGCTGTGTCCTCTAATTACCCCAGTTAGATCTCAGTAGGTCAGGGCTTTGTTCTAAGTGGCAGTGTTATGGCAGCAGGCAGAGATCCTCAGACTTACGTAGATTCAAAGTGATATAACCAAGTGAAACTAGGGGGACCACAACGCCAACAGAGATAGCATCTACAATTTTAACTTTTTGTCATCCCTGGGAAATCACAGGTAGAGATTCTGGAGAAGGTACCTCAGCACATCCTCCTCAGTCATTTTAGGGGATATGACATTACTTGGTCTTAGGAGAATAGCCTCATATTTAAGCATAGGAGAAGAGATCCTGGCACAGGCCAAGGTAATGAAACTGAGTGAGGACCGATGGAACCACCCTTTTTAAAAGGGTAATGGTGCTACAGAGACACAATACACCTGCTTATGTGATCCCTGAGAATTTTTAGCCTGGGTTGACTGCCTGGTCCCTGAGGAACTTTAAGATTTCTCCTTCATGAGGGACACAGCAGCCAGGAGACCTGTGAGACTCTACAGCACTTTTAGCAAAAGTCCATTGAAGGCAACTTTTATCTGAGCCAGCACAGTTGAGTATACCAGCTGAGGCCACTCATATCTACCTTCTTTCCCTTAGGTGGTGATTTCCTATTGCCCACTGTTGCCAAATGCCGCCCATAAGAATCAAACTGTCTAAGCGTCGTAAGAGTTCACGACGTGCACAGCATCAATCCCGTCAAGCCTCCACTCAGTCCCAGGACCTGGAGATTGCACAGCTCTCCAGGGCTCTGGAGGGGACCCATCTCTTCTGTTGTCCTCAAATGCCTGGAAGTTTGATGGCGGCTCCTGGTGGTGATAAACCCAGTTCTCCTGAGGGTCCTCAGAGTTTCTCTGCATCTTTCATTGGCATCACAGCCTCTGCATCCAGCAAATCAAGTGAGGTCTCCATGAATCAAGGTGAGGAGAATAGTCCAGGCACCTCAGAGGCTGTGCCAGGCACCTCAGAGCCTATGAAACCCAGTTCTGAGGGTCCTCAGAGTTTCTCTGCATCTTTCATTGGCATCACAGCCTCTGCATCCAGCAAATCAAGTGAGGTCTCCATGAATCAAGGTGAGGAGAATAGTCCAGGCACCTCAGAGGCTGTGCCAGGCACCTCAGAGCCTATGAAACCCAGTTCTGAGGGTCCTCAGAGTTTCTCTGCATCTTCCATTGGCATCACAGCCCTGCATCCAGCAAATCAAGTGAGGTCTCCATGAATCAAGGTGAGGAGAATAGTCCAGGCACCTCAGAGGCTGTGCCAGGCACCTCAGAGGCTGTGCCAGATTTCATGAATGTGCCTGCGGATTCCCTAGATAGTAAAGTAGCTGTGTTGGTGAATTTCCTGCTGTTCAAGTATGGAAAGAAAGAGCCAGTAACAAAAGCAGATATGCTCCAGGTTATCAACGATTGCGAAGACTACTTCCCTGAGATCCTCCTGAGAGCTGCTGAGCGCATAGAGTTGCTCTTTGGCCTTGATCTGAAGGAAGTGGATCCCATCAACCACTGCTATGGCATTTTCATTAAATCAGGCCTCACCTATGATGGCATGATGCACGGTGAAGCAGGTGTGCCCAAGATCGGCATCCTGATACTTATCCTTGGTGTGATCTTCATGAAGGGCAACTGTGCCACTGAAAAAGAAATTTGGGAAGTTATGAATGTGACCGGGCTATATTCTGGGAAGAAGCACTTCATCTTTGGGGAGCCCAAGCAGCTCATCACTGAAGATTTCGTGAGGGAAGGATACCTAGAGTTCCGGCAGGTGGCCAGTGCTGATCCTGCACAGTCTGAGTGCCTGTGGGGCCCCAGAGCTCATGCCGAAACCACCAAGATGGAGGTCCTGAAGTTCATCGCCAAGGTTCATGGGGCTGACCCAAGTTCTTTCCCATCTCAGTATGAGGAGGCTTTGAAAGATGAGAAAGAGAAAGCTCAGGCCAGAATTTCAGCCAAGGGTCTCCGCCACTCCAAGTTCTAGTGTCAAGACTAGGAGCGTCTTCCTCAACTAAGGGAGTCAGGGATAGTTTCTTCATGCATTGTTCAAAGAGGCAGTTAGTGTGCGTAGAATTTAGATTTGAGGTGAGGCCGAAAGGAGTACAGTATATATGACCATGTGTCCCTATTTTGTATGTGTAACTTGAAAATTTATTCTTTTTGATATTTGCATTATTCAAATGATTCTTCTAGCATAGGTTTAATTGCTTTCAAACTTTGATTATTAATGATGCATTTCATGTTGTAATAAGATTTAATTGTAAGAGCTTTGTTGTTTTAGAAATTGTGAATCCATCCATTTTATTTTGTCATCTGAAACAAGATAACATGATAACTGCTGTAGGCGTGCGTGTATATGTGCTAAGTCACTTCATTTGTGTCTGACTGTTTGCGATCCTATGGGCTATAGCCCACTAGGCTCCTTTGTCCATGGGATTCTCCAGATAAGATTACTGGAATGGGTTGCTGTGCCCTCCTCCAGGGCATCTTCCAGACCAGAGATCAAGCACAAGTCTCCTGCATCTCCTGCATTTCAGGAAGATTCTTTATCTGCTGAGCCACCAGGGAAGCCCACTGCTACAGACATTTCCTTGCAAATGTGAAAGAAATCGACTTTAAGATAGATGAATGCCAAAGAAAAAAAGTTACTGAAATTTTAGTTCTCTTATTTTTTCAATGCTTATTCTATAAAATTAAATGATAAGTACAATGAATTTGCCTCGTTCTTTCAAGAATGTGTATGAAATGTTCTTGTTTAGTTGCTAACTTATGTCTAACACTATTGCAACCCTATGAATAGTAACCCGCCAGGCTAACTCTGTCTATGGAATTTCCCAGGCAAGAATACTGGAGTGGGTTGCCATTTCTTTCTCCAGGGAATCTTTCTGACCCACGGATTGAACCTACTTCTCCTGTGTTGAAGATGGATTTTTTTATTGCTGAACCACTGGGGAAGCCCAGTTACCAGTGTGTGTGTGTGTGTGTGTGTGTGTGTGTGTGTGAGGGGGGCAATTAGGCATGGAGAATTAGGAGACGCAAAGTGTTGGCTGTAAGATAGGATCAAGGATGCATTGTACAACATAGGGAATACAGCCAGTACTTTGTAATAACTGAAAATAGAAAGTAATCTTTAAAATTGTATAGAATTTTTTTTCAGTTGAAATACAATCTTCCTAAAAATTTTAAAAATAATAGAAGAGTATAATTCTAAAAAATATATAAATAAAAAATAATATTAAGGAGAGGGGAAAAAATACTTTTAAGTCCTTCCATGGTAATTAATTTTACATGAAACTGAATGGTGGGTCAGATGAGGCTGATGGTGTCATGAGCAGGAACAAAACTCTCAGATGGTGTTTCAAGTGTTAAAATGACAATGTCAAGGGATGTAAAGTGCTGTTAGCTGTTACTTTTTGATCTCAGGTAAACCAGAGAGAAATTCTCACTTGGAGCAGGAACAGAATGTGACTTGCATTTTTGTCCCAGTGCATCTGAACTCATGCACAAACTTAAGTTTTTTTTGTTGTTGTTGTTGTTTGTTTCTTTTGTATATGTCACCTCTAAGGAGTTTCTGAGAAATATAGAAAATACTCCCTTGAGATTAGACACAGAAGCCACAGGGCTAACAGTTGACCATCACCTAGGAGAGCCAGTGCTCACTCCATTCAAAGGAGAATTCAATCAAGCTGTCTTCAGTGTAATTTGGCAAGGGATTTGAGAGCTAAAGTTTTGGTCAGGTTGAAATAAATGTTAAAAGTGGGGTAAGGGTTGCATGGGAGGTATAGAGGAGAAAAAAATAATTTTCCCTATCCCCTTTTAAGTTCTTGGCTGAAACTTCTTTGTAATAAAAGGAAAGATTAATAGACGAAAAACAAATTAATTTTGTATATTTGCTAAGTCACTTCAGTCATGTCTGACACTGTGCAACCCCATAGACAAGAGCCCACCAGGCTCCCCTGTCCCTGGGATTCTCCAGGCAAGAACACTGGAGTGGATTGCCATTTCCTTTTTCAGTGCATGAAAGTGAAAAGTGAAAGTGAAGTTGCTCAGTCGTGTCTGACTCTTAGTGACCCCATGGACTGTAGCCCACCAGGCTCCTCCGTCTATGGGATTTTCCAGGCAAGAGTACTGGAGTGGGGTGCCATTGCCTTCTCCGTTGTATATATAGGAGCATCACAAAAAATGAGACTCAAAGCTTTTAGACAAATTTGTGAAGCATTGACATGACAAAGGCGTTTGGACTAAGTGTAGTAAATGGCAAGTAGTAATAATGTTTGTTTATACAGTCTTTTTGGCTCTCAGTTCTCTGTCTCTACTGATACAGATGTCTTCTACCCTCCTGGTACAGGGAGAGTACATTTCATATTGGAGATTTATCTCCTGCTTTCAGGGGGACAAAGGAAAGCCAACTATTTCTCAATTACCTTCAATTCAAAATAACCAATATGCCAAAGTGGAATTTTGAGGGTGAAATATGGTATGCCCCCTTATCCTGGTGGTTTTTTAAATTTTATTTATTTGTGCCAGATCTTAGTTGTAGCATGTGGGATCTTTTGATTGTGGCATACGGGATCTTTAATTGCAATATGTGAACTCTTAACTGCAGCATGCACAATTTAATTTTCTGACCAGGGATCAGATGCAGATCCTCTGTCTGCTCTGGGATCATGGAGTCTTGGCCACTGGACCACCAAGGAAGGCCTCTGGTTGTGCTTTTTAATATTTCACTTACCCATAGTCAACTGTGGTCCTAAATATTAAAATATAAATGAAAGTTTTCAGAAATACATGATGCACAAAATTTAAATTGCTTGCAGTTCTGAGTATTGTGATTAAATCTCATTCTGTCCTGCTCCATCTCTCCTGGGACATGATTCCGCAGCATATTACTCCTGTTAGTCACTTAGTAGACTTCTAGACTCTGTTAGCACATTGACTACTGAAGTTTCACAGTGTTTGTGTTCAAATAACCCTTATTTTACTTAGTAGCCCAAAGTATACGATTAGTGTGGCTGGCTGGTTTGTGCCTGGTTTGTGAGTTGAACTTTATTATGGGCATGAATGGGCAAAAACATATATATATATATGGTTTCAGTCATTCACTGTAGGTAACACACAGAGAAGGAAGGACTAATATATTATGAAGCCCTACAAATGGTGACGGGGAGAGAAGGAAGAGGTTCATCCTTGACACAAATTCTAGGAAATTTCAATTACATCTAGCTGGGAAGACAGTCCCACTGTCTGATTTGGTCTGATTTGACATACTATATCCCATAGCCTTTATGTTTTCTGAGAAAGCCTATACCTAGACAATGCACACTCATATACACACATGCAGAAAGACAGGTGAGGGGTTAGGATTTGCAGACAACTTAGTCACAGCAATAACTCTCATTCATCACAGCCCTATGATATGCCAGCCACTGTGCCATGTGTTTTGTATGCTTCATACACATTACAAAAGTCTTATAAAACCAAATTCACATATGGAGATTCTCAGGCTCAAAGAGCCTGTGATTTTTTTCCGATTTCCTATGTCTAGTCTGTGACAGAGCTGCCACTAGATCTCTTATCTGAATTCATCCAGAGCCGACCACTCCACTCTGAGGCAGACCTTCTGCCTCTTACCTCTCTTCTCACTACCCTTTAGTGCCTCTCAGGATAAAGAAAGAAGAATGTAGTAGCCAGGAACTTAAAGCAAATTTAAAGAATAAAGATTGAAACAAGAAACGCAATGTGAGGATTGTCTGTGCGCTAAGGTCTATCCCAACCCCTCGGAGGATTCCTTGAGAGCCTACTCTGCCCAGAGGCTAGCGTTTTATCAGCTCCTGTTCTCTCTGCGATACAGTGTCCGTCCCCTGAGTCTTCTCCAGGACACTTTGTTGTCCAAACTGAAACCTGACCTGCTGGCCAGTTTTTCAGTCCTCTGTAAGCTATACCTGTTTCCAGTGGAACAAACAGGGTAAAACTCACCAGAGCAAATGAAATACAGTTACAATGACAGCTCTGTTCTTTACTCATTCTATCACCAATATCATTTCCAGGTCAGTTTTTCTGTTTGTTTTAGAATACATCTGTAATTTTATTACAAAACCATTCTTTTGGCATTAGTTGGTTACAGTGAGAGAAAAATGCTGTGAGTGTGGCAGAGCAGCTTGAATGTAACAAGTGCATTCCCTGCTTTCTGAACTGAAAGGTAAGTTACTTATATCCTTTCAGTCCAGTTCAGTTCAGTCGCTCAGTCGTGTCCGACTCTTTGCGACCCCATGAATCACAGCACAACAGGCCTCCCTGTCCATCACCAACTCTGGAGTTCACGCAAAGTCATATCCATCGAGTCAGTGATGCAATCCAGCCATCTCATCCTCTGTCGTCCCTTTTTCCTCCTGCCCCAATCCCTCCCAGCATCAGGGTCTTTTCCAATGAGTCAACTCTTCCCATGAGGTGGCCAAAGTACTGCAGTTTCAGCTTCAGCATCAGTCCCTCCAATGAACACCCAGGACTGATCTTCAGAATGGACTGGTTGGTCTCCTTGCAGTCCAAGGGACTCTCAAGAGTCTTCTCCAACACCACAGTTCAAAAGCATCAATTCTTCTGCGCTCAGCTTTCTTCACAGTCCAACTCTCACATCCATACATGACCACAGGAAAAACCATAGCCTTGACAAGACGGACCTTTGTTGGCAAAGTAATGTCTCTGCTTTTGAATATGCTATCTAGCATAACTTTTCTTCCAAGGAGTAAGCGTCTTTTAATTTCATGGCTGCAGTCACCATCTGCAGTGATTTTGGAGCCCAGAAAAATAAAGTCTGACACTGTTTCCATTGTTTCCCCATCTATCTGCCATGAAGTGATGGGACCAGATGCCATGATCTTCGTTTTCTGAATGTTGAGCTTTAAGCCAACTTTTTCACTCTCCTCTTTCACTTTCAACAAGAGGCTTTTTAGTTCCTCTTCACTTTCTGCCATAAGGGTGGTGTCATCTGCATATCTGAGGTTATTGATATTTTTCCTGGCAATCTTGATTCCCGCTTGTGCTTCTTCCAGTCCAGCGTTTCTCATGATGTACTCTGCATAGAAGAATAAGCAGGGTGACATATACAGCCTTGACATACTCCTTTTCCTATTTGGAACCAGTCTGTTGTTCCATGTCCAGTTCTAACTGTTGCTTCTTGACCTGCATACAGATTTCTCAAGAGGCAGGTCAGGTGGTCTGGTATTCCCATCTCTTTTAGAATTTTCAACAGTTTATTGTGGTCCACACAGGCAAAGGCTTTGGCATAGTCAATCAAGCAGAAATAGATGTTTTTGTGGAACTCTTGCTTTTTCCATGATCCAGCGGATGTTGGCAATTTGATTTCTGGTTCCTCTGCCTTTTCTAAATCCAGCTTGAACATCTGGAAGTTCATGGTTCACGTACTGCTGAAGCCTGGCTTGCAGAATTTTGAGCATTACTTTGCTAGTGTGTGAGATGAGTGCAATTCTTTGGTAGCTTGAGCATTCTTTGGCATTGCCTTTCTTTGGGGTTGGAATGAAAACGGACCTTTTCCAGTCATGTAGCCACTGCTGAGTTTTCCAAATGTGCTGGCATATTGAGTGCAGCACTTTCACAGCATAATCTTTCAGGATTTGTAATAGCTCAACTGGAATTCCATCACCTCCACTAGCTTTTGTTTGTCGTGATGCTTTCTGAGGCCCACTTGACTTCACATTCCAGGATGTCTTGCTCTAGGTGAGTGATCACACCATCATGATTCTCTGGGTCATGAAGATCTTTTTTATACAGCTCTTATGTGTATTCTTGCCACCTCTTCTTAATATCTTCTGCTTCTGTAAGGTCCATACCATTTCTGTCCTTTATTGAGTCCATCTTTGCATGAAATATTCCCTTGGTATCTCTAATTTTCTTGAAGAGATCTCTAGTCTTCCCCATTCTGTTGTTTTCCTCTATTTCTTTGCATTGACCGCTGAGGAAGGCTTTCTTATCTCTCCTTGCTATTCTTTGGAACTCTGCATTCAGATGCTTATATCTTTCCTTTTCTCCTTTGCTTTTAACTTCTCTTCTTTTCACAGCTATTTGTAAGGCCTCCTCAGACAGCCATTTTGCTTTTTTGCATTTCTTTTCCATGGGGATGGTCTTGATCCTTGTCTCCTGTACAATGTTACGAACCTCCATCTATAGTTCGTCAGGCACTCTGTCTATCAGATCTAGTCCCTTAAATCTATTTCTCACTTCTACTGTTTAATCATAAGGGATTTGATTTAGGTCATACCTGAATGGTCTAGTGGTTTTCACTACTTTCTTCAATTTCAGTCTGAATTTGGCAATAAGGAGTTCATGATCTGAGCCACAGTCAGCTCCTGGCTTACTTTTGCTGACTGTATAGAGCTTCTCCATCTTTGGCTGCAAATAATATAATCAATATGGTATTGATTATAATATAATTGTATTAATTATATAATTATATTTATTATATAATATATATTGATTATAGTATAGTATATATTTTGACTGCACCAAAATAATCAATTTCGGTGTTGACCATCTGGTGACGTCCATGTGTAGAGTCTTGTCTTTGTGTTGTTGGAAGAGAGTGTTTGCTATGACAAATGTGTTCTCTTGGCAAAACTCTATTAGTCTTTGCCCTGTTTCATTCCGTACTCCAAGGCCAAATTTGCCTGTTACTACAGGTGTTTCTTGACTTCCTACTTTTGCATTCCTGTCCCTTATAATGAAAAGGACATCTTTTTTTGGGTGTTAGTTCTAAAAGGTCTTGTAGGTCTTCATAGAACCATTCAACCTCAGCCTCTTCAGCATTACTGGTTGGGGCATAGGCTTGGATTACCGTGATGTTGAATGGTTTGCCTTGGAAACAAACAGAGATCATTCTGTCGTTTTTGAGATTGCTTATATCCTTTGTGAAGTGAAGTTGCTCAGTCGTGTCCGACTCTTTGCAACCCCGTGAACTGTAGCCTACCAGGCTCCTCAGTCAATGGAATTTTCCAGGCAAGAATACTGGAGTGGGTTGCCATTTCCTTCTCCAGGGGATCTTCCTAACCCAGGGATCAAACCCTGGTCTTCCACATTGTAGGCAGACGCTTTACCATCTGAGCCGCCATACCTGCAAACATTAACACTGCACATCCTGACACACAAACCATTAGGGAGGAGTTGATGCTAAGCAGTTAGAGTAAATGTTGATAAGACTACAAAAGTTCCCTTATGGGACTTTCTGCTTCCTCTTCCTCCCCCAAATTATCTGCTTAAAGAAAAAATGAACTTACTTGGAACTAGTCTGAATAGCAGCAGCACCCAAGGAGCACACAGTTAGTTCATGTTAAAAAGCAGTACCTGTGTGCTGTATGTTTTACACCACAGGCAAACAATGATCGCTCTAGATTTTAACTCCTTCATTAGAGCCTCTTAAAGAATTGATGCTTCTGAACTGTGGTGTTGGAGAAGACTCTTGAGAGTCCCTTGGACTGCAAGGAGATCCAACCAGTCCATTCTGAAGGAGATCAATCCTGGGATTTCTTTGGCAGGAATGATGCTAAAGCTGAAACTCCAGTACTTTGGCCACCTCATGCAAAGAGTTGACTCACTGGAAAAGACTCTCATGCTGGGAGGGACTGGGGTCAGGAGGAGAAGGGGACGACAGAGGATGAGATGGCTGGATGGCATCACCGACTCGATGGATATGAGTTTGCATGAACTCCAGAGTTGGTGATGGATAGGGAGGCCTGGCGTGCTGCAATTCGTGGGGTCGCAAAGAGTCAGACATGACTGAGCGACTGAACTGGACTGAAAAAATAAAAGCATCCCATCAAGTTCGTCAAGATGGTGTTATTGCTATACCTTTGTAGGTGGGTCACTTTCTGTGCTGTGTTTGCTTTGAAGGGATCTTCCAGTATATTTCCAATATTCTTTTCTTACAGTGTCCTTTTCTTTAGCTAGGATTTTACATAACTCTAATGCTTTATTAAGAATGTTCTCCTTGTGTCACATTGGGTTTCTAGCATGTCTTCATAGATATCCACAAGAAAGGCAATTAGGTAGGGAGAGCTGTGACTTGGTTGTAAGTCAAGTAGTTGATTTAACAGATTGGGATATTTGGAAAGATCACGATCCTGCAAAATCCTTTTCAAATAATTCCACGCACTTTCATTATGTGGGACTAGTTTGATCATTTCCAAAGTGTACTGGGCGTCTCTCTCCAATATAGCATGATCATTGTAGCCCACGGTGTTAAAAATTACAAAATATCTTTGCTTCCAGACAGAGTTATTTCTCATGTGCTCTTTGAGAAGGTGGTCTACATAGGGCAGCTCATTATCCCAAAGTTTAAATTCCTGAATAACCCACTGTATGGTGTTGCCAGGCGTGGTAATTCTTTTCATCCTAGTAAGAAATCAGCAATAAATTCAAGCTCCTGTGATGGGTCTCTCAGCCATTCCACCAGCACTCACCTACGATGCCAAACTTGACAGTTTTGGGGCTGCTTCTCAATTATTGCCGAGATGTAGTTCATTTCCTCATGTAGATCCTTCTGGAGTGACTTTAAGAGAACTCTCCAGAAATGCCACACTGTGTAATTGGCTGAATTTGACTCAATAGCATCTCTGGTTAATTTAAAAGCCCACATCCCTTCTCTCGTCACGCTGCAGGACAGCCCAGAAATAATCATAGACATCCTGAAATTTCTCACTATAAATGATCTGGACCACTGGATTAGGGCCATCATTCTGCGACACTGGATCTATATCAGCCCATTCTGCCCTGTCCCTGTACAGGACATATTTGGGTGAGTCCAGGTTCAGAAACCCATCATCCATAGTGGACGCTGCCGCCTCTTCCTGAAGTGGCTGGGAGGCAGAGGATGCTGCTGGGGCGGTGGCAGCTCTGGCTGACCAGGCTCCCCACCCTGTGCGGCCCCCCCCGACCCCGTGGGCAGATGCCATCTCTGCTCTGCCCCGAGCGGAATCCAGATCGGTTTTGATGAATGAATTTTCTCATAATATTACATTCTTCCTTCTCCCCAGTCCTGATAATATTTGATTTAATGCCAGATGTTGTGAAATTGCAATTTTACCTAATTTATACTTTCCTGTAAGAAATAAAACTTTTTAAAATTTATTTTCTATTGATGTATGGTGTACTATTCGTTTCAGGTTAACTATGTACTGATTCAACCTTTACATGCATTATAAAATGATCACTGCAGTAAGTCTAGTAACTCTCTCGTCCCATAAAACGTTACTGTAGTAGTGTGAACCAAATTCCTTATGCTGTATAATACATCACCAGGGCTTACTTATATTATAACTGGGAGTTTGTATTTCTTAATCCTCTTCACTTATTTTGCCTAACACCCCACCACCTCCACTTTGGCAGCCACCCTTTTGTTCTCTGTATTTATGAGTCTATTTTTATTTATTTTTTTAGGTTACACATATAAGTGGAATCCTATATTTGTATTTCTCTGTCTCACAATTTCACTTAGCATGATACCCCTTAGATCCATCCATGTTGTCCTAAATGGCAAGATTTCATTTTTTAATGGTTGAATAATATTCTCTTGTGTTTGCCACATCATTTTTATCCGTTTATCAGTTAATGAGCACTTAGGTTACTCCCATATCTTGGCTATTGTAGATAATGCTGAAGTAAACATTGATGTGACTGTATGTTTTAGAATTACTGGTTGTGTTTTCTTCGGGTAGATAACCAGAAGTGAAATTGTTGAATGATACAATAGTTCTATTTTCAATTTTGGGGAAAATCTTCATACTTTTTTCCCATAGTGGTTATACCAATTTACAATTCCAACAAATGTCTGAAGTTTTCCTTTCTTTCACATACTCAGCAAGATTTGTTGTTTGTTGTCTTTTTGATGATAGCCATTCTGACAGATGGGAGGGGGTTTCTTATTGTGGTTTTTAGTTGCATTTCTCTGATGAATAGCAATATTGAGCATCTTTTAATGTGCCTGTTAGTAATCTGAGTGTCTTCTTTGGAAAAATGTCTACTTGGGTCCACTGCCCATCTTTTACTTGGATGTTGAGTTGCGTGAGTTCTTTCTTGGATAATAACTCCTTATCATATATTATTTGCAAATATCTTCTACCATTTAGTAGGTTGTCTTTTCATTTTGTTGATGGTTTCCTTCTCTATGCAGATGCTTTTTAGTTTAATCGAGGGAAAGAATAGAATGGGAAAGACTAGAGATCTCTTCAAGAAAATTAGAGATACCAAGGGAGCATTTCATGTAAAAATGGACACAATAAAGGACAGAAAAGGTATGGACCTAACAGAAGCAGAAGATATTGAAAAGAGGTAGCAAGAATACACAGAAGAACTATCCAAAAAGATCTTCATGACCCAGATAACCAGGATGGTGTGATCACTCACATAGAGCAAGAAATCCTGGAATGCTAAGTCAAGTGGGCCTTAGGAGCATCACTACGAACAAAGCTAGTGGAGGTGATGGAATTGCATGTGAGCTATTTCAAATCCTAAAAGATGATGCTGTGAAAGTGCTGCACTCAATATGCCAGCAAATTTGGAAAACTTGTCAGTGGCTTCAGGACTGGAAAAGGTCCATTTTCATTCCAATCCCAAAGAAAGGCAATGCCAAAGAATGTTCAAAATACCACAGAATTACACTCATCTCACACACTAACAAAGTAATGCTCAAAATTCTCCAAGCCCTGCTTCAACAGTACATGAACCATGAACTTCCAGATGTTCAAGCTGGATTTAGAAAAGGCAGAGCAACCACAGATCAAATTGCCAACATCCACTGGATCATCAAAAAAGCAAGAGAGTTCCAGAAAAACATCTGCTTTATTGACTATGCCAAAGCCTTTGACTGTGTGGATCACAATAAACTGTGGAAAATTCTGAAAGAAGTGGGAATACCAGACCACCTGACCTGCCTCCTGAGAAATCTGTATGCAGATCAAGAAGCAACAGTTAGAACTGGACATGGAACAACAGACTAGTTCCAAATCAGGAAAGGAGTATGTCAAAGCTGTGTATTGTCACCCTGGTTATTTAACTTATATGCAGAGTACATCATGTGAAATGCCAAGTTGGATGAAGGACAAGCTGGAATCATGATTGCTGGGAGAAATATGAATAACCTCAGATATGCAGATGACACCACCTTTATGGCAGAGAGTGAAGAAGAACTAAAGAGCCTCTTGATGAAAGTGAAAGAGGAGAGTGAAAAAGATGGCTTAAAACTCAATTCAGAAAACTAAGATCATGGCATCTGGTCCCATCACTTCCTGGCAAATAGATGGAGAAATAATGGAAATTGAGAGACTGTAGTTTTTGAGCTCCAAAATCACTGGAGATGGTCATTGCACCCATGAAATTAAAAGATGCTTACTCCTTGAAAGAAAAGCTATGACCAACCTAGACAGCATATTAAAAAGCAGAGACATTACTTTGCCAACAAAGGTCCATCTAGCAAAGCTATGTTTTTTCCAGTAGTCATATATGTATGTGTGAAAACTAAGATCATGGCATCTGGTCCCATCACTTCCTGGCAAATAGATGGAGAAATAATGGAAATTGAGAGACTGTAGTTTTTGAGCTCCAAAATCACTGGAGATGGTCATTGCACCCATGAAATTAAAAGATGCTTACTCCTTGAAAGAAAAGCTATGACCAACCTAGACAGCATATTAAAAAGCAGAGACATTACTTTGCCAACAAAGGTCCATCTAGTCAAAGCTATGTTTTTTCCAGTAGTCATATATGTATGTGAGAGTTGTACTATAAAGAAAGCTGAGCACTGAATAGTTGATGCTTTTGAACTGTGGTGTTGGAGAAGACTCTTTCAAGTTTTGTTAGTTGAGACCAGAGCAAAATTAACTTGAAAGCAATAACAGAAAGGGGACTTCCCTGGTAGTATAGAAGATAAGACTCACCCTGCCAATGCAGAGGACACAGTTTCAATCCCTGGTCTAGAAAGATTCCACATGCCACAGAGCAACTAAGCTTGTGGGACACAATGACTGAGGCCACATGCTGCAACTCCTGAAGCCTGTGAGCCTAGAACCTGTGCTCTGCAACAAAAGAAGCCACCACAATGAAAGCTGTACACCATAACAAACAATAGTCCCCACTTGCTGCAACTAGAGAAAGCCTGTGTAACTAAAATAAATAAATTAAAATAAAAAAAAAAGATTTTTTTTCTAAGTAGCTTCATTAACTCATCTGCAGGAGGAGAAGGGGACGACCGAGGATGAGATGGCTGGATGGCATCACCAACTTGATGGATGTGAATCTGAGTGAACTCTGGGAGTTAGTGATGGACAGGGAGGCCTGGCGTGCTGCAATTCGTGGGGTTGCAAAGAGTCGGACACGACTGAGCGACTGAACTAAGTTTACATTTCCGTAAAGGATATGTAATGTGTTTTCAGGTTTTTGTCTGCTTATCTAGTATCCACATGTCCTTTGGTAAAGCATGTCTTATGCCAATTTTTAAATTAGACTCTGTTTATTACCGTTGGATTTAGAGAGTTCTTTTTTTTATTTAGGGAACAAGCCCTTTTTCAGATACGTGAATTGCAAATATTATCTCCCACTCTGTGTATTGCAGTTTTTTTTTTCTTAATGCTGTTCACAGAGCAAAAAATATTTCAGGGTTCATTAAGTCTAATACAGAAATACTTGATTTGATGGATTGAAGTCAAGTCTGAGTACTTTTCACAGTGGAGAGGAGGGGCATGCCATGAAGTTGTGGTGAGACTAAAGTCTACAGTACAAGGCAGATGATAAGATAGTTTGGAGCATACATTTTAAAGTTCCTCTTCAGCTATTGGAATTGTATCTTAGTACAGTGACTTTCTGTTTTTTTCACTGCAGGAATATGAGGTGGCAACAGAAATCACAGCTGCCATCAAGTATCAATAGCATCATATCAGGAAAGTATAAAATTTGAACTGCTGGAGGCAGTATGAGTGACTCCAGAGGATGCAAAAACCACCTGAAGTCTCTTTAATGGGTGAGAACTGATCTTTTATTATTATTATTTTAATAGAATATAGAAGAATGATCTTGAATATAACAACTAGAATAAGACAGATTGTATCAGAAAGAATCATATATAGTAAGGCTAGGTATTTTTATTATATATATTCCTATGGATAACAGTCATTTTAAATATTTGTATTTATTTATTTTGGCTGCACTGGTTCTTGGTTGCAACATGTGGGATCTTGGTTGTTGTGGCATGTGGGTTCTTTAGTTTGCAGCTTGCAGGATATTTAGTTGTGTCATGTGAACTCTTAGTTGAACAATGCAGGATCTGGTTCCCTGACCAGGGATTGAAACCAAGTTCCCTGCATTGGAGCACGAAGTCTTAGCCTCTGGACTACCAGTGAAGTCCCAATAATGGTAATTTTAAAAGTCACTACATTAGACAATGCAATGTTGTAGAATGCATGCAAAGTCACTTCAGTCATGCCCGAGTCTTTACAACCCCATGAACTGTAGCCCACCGGGCTTCTCTGTCCATAGGATCTCCTAGGCATGAATACTGGACTGGATTGCCATGGCCTTCTCTAGGGTATCTTCCCACCCAGGATCAAAACCAGGTCTCCTGCATTGCAGGCAGATTCTTTACCATCTGAGCCACCAGGGAAGCCCATAATATCATATATTAATGCATATATATGGAATCTAGAAAAATGAAACAGATGAAGCAACTTGTAGGGCAAGAATAGAGATGCAGGTGTAGAAAACAGACGTGTGGACACAGGTGGAGAAGGGGAGAGTGAGACAAACTGGAAGATGAGGATTGACAGATATACACTACCACGTGTGAAATAAGAGAGCTAGTGGGAAGCTGCTGTATAGCACAGGGAGCTCAGCTCGACGCTCTGTGATGGCCTAGATGGGTAGGGTGGGCAGCAGGCTCAAAAGGGAGGGTTTATACATATATATGTGTATAGGTATAGCTGTTATATAGTTACCAAGTTGTGTCTGACTCTGCAACCCTATGGACCAGAGCGTGCCTGGCTTCCTTGTACTTTACTAGCTCCCAGAGTTTGCTCACACTCATGTCCATTGAGTCAGTGATGCCATCCAACCATCTCATCCTCTGTTACCCCCTTCTCTTCCTGCCTTCAGTCATACATACATATAGTTGTTACATGTTGTTGTACAGCAGAAACTAATACAACATTGTAAAGCAATTACACTCCAATAAAAATAAAATAGAATTTACATTAAAAAAATGTATAGGCTCACAAAATCCTGTGTATCTGCCTTTTCTATGTAGCAAATACATCTTTGGGTTTCCCAGGTGGCTCAGTAGTAAAGAATCTGCCTGCCAGTGCGGAGACAGGGCTTTGATCCCTGGGTTGGGAAGTCCCCTGGAGAAGGAAATGGCAACCCACTCCAGTATTCTTGCCTGGGAAAGCCCATGGACAGAGGAGCTTGGCAGGCTATAGTCCATGGGGTCACAAAGGAGTTGGACACGACTTGATGACTAAATAACAACAAATACATCTTTAAGAAAGAAGGTCTTTAGGATAGTAAATCTACAGGATAAAAAGAAGGATTAGATCAACATGTTTTTTTCCCATCCTTGATCTTAGGGCTTCTGCCTTGTGCTTCTTCAACTTCTCTACTGTGCTTGGGACCCTTACTCATGCTGTGTAAGAGTTGGGCAAAGATCTCAGTCCATGCCGGGAAGGTAATACTATCCACAGCTTATCAGCAGTCAGAACTCTTGGTACAGAGATCTGAGTGGACCACATGCTCCAGAACTTGAGTCATGAGGAGCAAAGATCTGCCCCTGCTGGTAGTCTGGAGAGGCTGTAGGCTGCTGTGGCTACATACATCTGAGGTGAGAGGTAGGATCTGGGAGGCTGATGCTCCTTCATAGCTGAAGAGTCCTATTCCTTCTTTCTTCTTCTCAAGAGTATTCCTCAGACTTGCCTGTTTTAAGGACAATTAGCACTTGCCAGGGATCTTGGAGGGTCACATCCACCATCACTGCTCCTGCAGTTGTATCATGTACAGTAAGTGATTAAGGCACCAACAGAGCCAGGAAGGGAAAACAAGCACTTTATAAACTTTCTTGTACAAAGTGAAAGTGAAAGTGTTGGTTGCTCAGTTATGTCCAACTCTTTGCCACCCTCTGGACTATAGCCTATCAGGCTCCTCTATCCATGGGATTTCCCAGACAAGAGTACTGGAGTGGGTTGCCATTCCCTTTCTGTCTGACCCAGGGATCAAACCCATGTCTCCTGCAGTACAGGCACATTCTTTACTGCCTGAGCCACCAGGAAAGCCCATTCTTGTAGAGGCACCCTGTAATTAAGAAATTGTCTTCTTTAGTACCATTTCTATAGCTGAAGTATAAAATGAAAGAGTCTATTTTGGAACACAGATGCTTTTGAATGTCAACAACAAGAACAAGCCAGAATTTCAGGCAGAACTATCTGTCCTTCCATGGCCACTGCAAGTTCTATGCCAAGGCTAGGAGCTTCTTCCAGAGGTAGGGAAGTCCAGGGGTAGTTTCTTCATGCATTTTTAGAAGAGGAACTTAGTGTTTAATAGAATTTAAGTCTGAGGTGAGAGTGAAAGGAAAACAGTATATAAGCCTGTGTCTTCCTATATTATATGTGTTACTTCAGAATTTATTCTTTTTTGATGTATATATTATTCAAATATTGTTTCTTAAATATATATTACCATCAGCATCTTCAAGTTTATAAATTACATTGGTCATACATTTCATGCTATAATGACATTTACAAATAAGAGATTTATTGTTTTGTAAAACAGACTGTGAAACCATCCATCTTATTTTGTCATCTGGAGTAAGATAACATGGCATTGCTATAGGCATTTCCTTGTAAATGTGAAAGAAGTCTAAGATAGTTGAGATGAATAGAGAAAAATAGAGAAGAAAATCTGAAAGATATTGAAATCTTGGCTTTCTTATTCCTTTTAGCTCTTGTTCTCTAAAATTAAATGACATGTATATGAATTTGCTTGGCTCTTTCAAGAATGTAAAAAAAAAAAACCAAATATTAAGAAATTATACCTTAAGCTCACTGGGTCATTCATTTCCCAAAGCTTTATTGAATAGCTGCTTTTTGGACCAAATGGCCCTAGTAGTGAGAATTTTGAGATTAATGACTCAGGACCTGCCCACAGTGTTTTGATATATAAGAGCGGTAATCCGTTAAGGAGGATAGCAGGGTCTTCTAATGCCTGAAGGACAAGTAAAATGAAGGAGTGAGTAGGTCCAGGTGGATAGTCCTATGAGACTGCCAAAGTGTTGATGCAGTTAGGCGTGGCAGTTTGGATCTTGAGGAAACTTCAGGTCCTTCAGGAGTTAATTTCACACTAAACTGTGTGATGGGCTAGATGAGGCTGAGGGCATCATGAGCAGGGAGTAACCCTCAGATGATATGTCTCCAACTTGAAATCCAGATTTCTAAAGTAGTCAACTTCTGTTAGCTGTTACTTTTGAATCACAGTTAAGAAGAGAGAGATTTTCACCTGAAACAGGAATGGAAAATGATCTGCACCCTTATCCAGTGCACTTGATCACATGCACAAACTAAGTCTCTTTTTTATATATATATATATAATCATCTCTAAAGAGTTTTTTAAAATATAGATGATAATCCCTTGAGATAGAATTTGGAATTGACATAATCATAGCAGTAACTCTTAAATTTTTTAAATTTATTTGGCTGCGCCAGGTTTCAGTTGTGACATGCAGGATTTTCAATCTTCATTCAATCTTTAGTGACGGCTTGTGAACTCTTAGTTGTAGCATGAGGGATTTAGTTCCCTGACCAGGGATGGAACCCAGGCCCCTGCGTTGGAGGTGCGGAGTCTTAGCCACTGGACCATCAGGGACATCCTCATAGTAACTCTTATTCATTAAAGTTTTAAGAAATGCAAGGCACTGCGCCATGTGCTTTATATACTACATGCACGTTCTAACAGTCCTAGAAGACAGGACTTATAAAACCAAATTTATATAAAAGAAGAGCCTCAGGCTCAAAGAGCTTGTGATTTTTTTCTGATTTCACATGTCTAGTCTGTGACAGAGCTGCTGCTAGACCTCTTCTCTGAACTCATCTGGAATCCACTAGGTTCCACTCTTTCCAGCCTGAGGCAGACCTCTGCCTCTTACCTCTCTTCTCACTACTCCTTAATGCCTCTCAGGATATATTATAGAAAGAATGTAGCAGCCAATGTCTTAAAACAGGTTTAAATAATAAAGGTCAAAACAAGAAACAGAATTGGGAGATTGTGGGTTTTATTATTCTAGGGTCTTCTACCTCTGCCCCAGGGCTTCTTGACAGCTGAGCGTGCCTAGAGAATGGCATTTTTATCACCTCCTGTTCTCTCTGCAATACAGTGTCCTTCCCCTGGGTCTTCTCCATCGCACCCTCTTGTCCAAACGAAACCTGCCCTATTGGCCAGCTCTTCAGTCCTTCTCTTGAAAGTTGCACCTGCTCCCACTTGGAGCATTCCAGCTCCCTGGTGGTCCCCTCCCTCACCTGTACCTCTGTGACAGTAACATCCTGTATCACATCCAATGTAGCTTTGACATTGAAATTTAGACCTGACCACCCACTGAGCATCTCCTCCACATTCTCAAAATGTTTTCCCAAAGAGCTGATGGATATAGTCAAATTTGTCATAGAATTTATCAATTTGGTACATAAAACCTTGAAGTTGCAGAGGAGGTTTTGAAATCCCCTTGATATTTGCAAGATAGAATAGAATTTTAATTTTTTATTTGTTTTTGACACTAGCCACTGCGCACACACACACACACACACACACACATATAAGCTTACCCATGTGGTCCATAAGAAAAACTTCCCTCATATGTGATAGTTGAAAACAGATTGTTCTGGGACAGAGTAGGCTGCCCCCAAATATACCTCAATGGCATATTGATTATTTTGAATTAAAATTACTTAAGAACTGACCAAACCTTGAGGGACATTTTGACCCTCCTCTCTGAAAGCAGGAAATAAATCTCTCCTGTGAAAGATACACTCCTTTTATCTTTATCTGGCCTTTATCTGGCCACTACTTAGGTCTCCATGCATATGAATTAAACTTGTTTCTTTCCCTTCTATTAATCTCCTTTGTGTGTAGGCCAGCCATAAGAACTCAAGAGTCATGGGGGCAGGGGGCAGGTAGGAGGGGGTGGATGGAGTGGTAATTTCCCCTTCCTGAAAGAGATCAATGACCATGGAAGTCATTGCAAAGCAAGCATCTACTGAGGGTTAACTTCCTTAAAGTTCTCAGGTCCTTCCAGGAGGTAAAAAGTTGTTTATTGACAGACACACTGTCTTTAGTTAGCAGAAATAAAAAATCCTGGATTTTCTTTGTGCCTCAGGACACCAGTTCAAGTCTTCAGAATTTGATCAGGCACCAACAACAAGAAAATTCACATCCTATTAAGATTTTTAAAGTTATGGTTTAGGTCAGTGCAGGAAGGTACTATTGAGTGAAGAAGACAAAATCTTTCATCTGATATTTTGCAGGATCCTTTTGAAAATTTGATATAAGCCCGTGATTAGAAACAACTGTCACATAGCTGAACCTCAAAAAATTGAGGAATTACAAGGAAATTTGTCCCCTTCAGAAGCTCTGCCAGGAAATAAAGAAGGTGGTTATCAGAAATTCTACTAGTTGCAGTCTGCTGAGGACCTACTATGTAACAGGTCATAGGGGAGAAAGAGTATTCATCCATTTCTTATTTTCCTCACCTTCCTAGGCTCAGGGGAAACTGTATGACCAAGAGCACTTATAGTTAGAAAGATCATGACTAGCCCTTGCCATTGATCTATGAACAGAAGCAATATTTATCATTTTGAGGCCAAAGCATTTGCTATCCATTTTACCATGTATAATCTGTTATTTTTGCATTCATCTGTAAACATTGAAGTTGTGTGTTTACTTGTGGACCTAGAGGCAGCAAACAACCTGGACTCCAGTATCACGTGTTAGCACAGAATGTCTACCAGTCCACATAGAGACATAAGCTTTTGTTATATCATGCTATTCATATTTCAGGTTGTGTCTGTTATATCATTTAGCAGTCACTTTTTCTGGCTAAAACATAGCTATTCTTTTATTAGGCTTATTTAAATATTTTAATCATTTAAATATTTTAAGGTAATTGTGCATATATTCTTTTTGCAAGAAATTCTAACAGTACTGGGGAATCCCAAGTGGTGCAGTGATAAAGAATCCGCCTGCCAATGCAGGAGATGCAAGCGACATGGGTTCAATTCCTTGGTCAGGAAAATCCACTGGAGAAGGAAATGGCAACCCACTCCAGTATTCTTCCCTGGAAAGTTCCATGGACAGAGGAGTCTAGCGAACTAAAGTCCATTGGGTCGCAAAGAGTCAGACATGACTGAATGACTTGAGCACATATACAGGCTAACAGTACTGATAAATTATAATTATCTTCCTTTAAAGCCAAAAGTTCTTCTACTTCCTCAAAGGTGAATACAAGAAACATCTGATATATAAAATTATAAAGCTGATTGTAGTTTTTTTTTCTCCCATAATAGATGTACTATAAAAATGTGTTCAGATATTTTTTATGCATGGGTTCACTGAAGTTTTTACTCTTTCATTATTCCTAACCAATGTATATTTTTATTGCAGATATTGTATTTTTCATCTCTTCAGTTGCATTTTGAATCTTTTTATATCTTCTGTGTCACAAATGAGTTTAATCTGTCTTCTTTCTTAAAATACAGTTATAATAAATTTTGTGATGTCCTTATCTACTCTGTCATCTATATCATTTCCAGGTCAATTTTGACTGATGAAATTTCTCCTAGTTATTGGTTATGTATTTCTATTTCTTTCCATGCTTGGTAATATTAGATTGGTTGTCAGACATTGTGAAATTGTGATTTTACCTTCTTCACACCTGTGCAGAGCAAAAATACATCTTTTCATTTCAGTAAGTCAGTATTCTCAAGCTCTGTTCTGTAATGCTATTAAGTTAACTTAGAAACAAAATGATCTTTTCAGTTCTTGCTTTTAAGCTTTATTAGTTGGGACCAGAGCAGCATGAACCATAGCTTATTTTACCACACTACTTAGACAGAGCTTCCCTTGTAGCTTACAAGAGCTTCCCTTGTAGCTCAGTTGGTAAAGAATCTTCCTGCAAAGGGGTAGACCTGGGTTTGATCCCTGGTTTGGGAAGATCCCCTGGAGAAGGGAAAGGTTTCCCATTCCAGTATTCTGGCCTGGAGAATTCCATGGATGTGTATAGTCCATGGGGTCACAAAGAGTTGGACATGACTGAGCAGCTTTCACTTTCACTTCACTTTCACTTTGCAAAACACTTCTGAGTAGTCTTGCTGATACTCAGTGAATTATATGGTTTATCGCTCTGGCAGGAAGTACTCCCAGTCCTGCATGGGCTCCACAGTTCTTTGTGCAATTCTCTTTTGTCCAGTACTCTCTCTTAGGAACTCTAACTGCCAGTCTTTCCCAGATCCTCAGCTTCATCCCGTCAACTCACAGAGTCTCCATGCTCCACCTAGGTCCATGCAGTAAGTTGGAGAACTTACAGGCTCATACCATTTGTTTCTGTCTTTCAGTGATCACTTGTTTTTATGGTCTAATGTTCAACATGTTGAATATTGTTATCATAATTTATCTGATTTTTAAAATGTTTCAGTTACGTGGATAAATCTGGTCTCAGCTACTACATCTTCATCAGAATCAGAAATTTCATGAGTTATAAGTAACATCTAGATTTTTGGACAATGCAAATATTTTAAAATAACAAAACAACATTTCAAATGCATTAAAATAACAGGATTGAGAGAGTGAGGCAAACCCACAAACACATATGCCTATATAATTTTGTCCTTTGGAGAAGTTTATACAAATGAAATTATACAGTAGATAAAGCTGATTTTTAACACTGGCTTTTTTTTTTTTTCCACTCAGCATTATTTCATGAGATTGATCCCAGTTGTAACATGTACACTTGTCTCTCTATTATTGTGATGTAGTATCTCATGATGTGGATAACTGTCTTTTATTCCTCGCTGAAGGGCATTTAGTTTGTTTCAGGTTTTTGGCTATTACACATAAAGCTTCTACAAACATTCGGATGCATTTTTGTGTGCGCTTGAGTGTGGGTGGCACTAGTGGTGAAGAACCTGCCTGCCAATGCAGAAGACATGAGATGCAGATTCGATCTGGGTTGGGAAGATCCCCTGGAGAAGGGAACAGCTACACACTCCAGTATTTCTGCCTGGAGAATCCATAGATAGAAGGGCCTGGCAGGCTGAAGTCCATAGAGTCACAAAGAGTCAGACATGACTGAAGCAACTTAGCATGTGTAGACACACAAGTGTAAGTTTTCATTTCTCATTTAAAGTACATAGCAGGAGCCTGTTCAACATAAGTGTAAGTTAACTTTCTAAGAAACTTCTGATTGATTATTCAGAGATGTTACTGACCCTTTCAAGTTGGGCCCTCACAAAGGGTCCTTAGCCTGGTGTCACTTGCGCCAATAGAAGGAAAAAAAATAATTGGTTGTATAGAATGGCCTTTTGGACTCTGTGGGAGAGGAAGAGGGTGGGATGGGTTGGCAGAGTGGCAATGTAACATGTGTGATATCATAAGCGAAACGAATTGCCAGTCCAGGTTTGATGCAGGATGCAGGATGCTAGGGACTGATGCACGGGGATAATCCAGAGAGAGGGTGTGGGGCGGGAGGGTGGAGGTGGGTGTCGGGATTGGGAGTTCATGTACACTCATGGCTAATTCATGTCAATGTGTAACAAAACGAATACAGTATTGTAAAGCAAAACAAACTAAAAAATAAAAATTAATTAAAAAAAAAATAATAATTGGTTCAGAAGCAAAGCTGACAGTCCAGGCCATGGGCAGGGCTGGTCTATAGAGATCAGCAGGGAGGGGTTGGATTTCTTGCTGGGAGGGGCAGAGTTCTCATGTGGTGGGCAAATGTGTTCCTCATGCTCCAGATCACGGTGTAGGTGCAGCGTCTCTGCACATGGCCCTCTGCCACCATCTTGAATTGAGGCATCAGGTTCAGACTTTTTGCAGCTGGAACTCTGGCCTAAAATGCCAGGTGCAGGGACTCTCCATGAGGCACCATGTGAGCAAGGCTGAGTGCAAAGTCTGTTTTATGCCAAGGGTACTCATTATCCCCTTTGTCACTTGAGACACAAATACTGGACCATTATTGCTTCGTAGGGATACTGGGAGTCCAAACGTGGGGATTATTTCTTGTGGTAATATCTTAGCCACTGTAGCCACCATTTCAGTTCTAGCAGGGAATGCTTCCCTCCACCCAGAAAATGTATCTACTCATACTAGCACCAATAGACAGCTGAAATTGCCTGGTACTCTCTGCCTGACTATGAAATCAACCTTCCAACCAGGATATGTCTCTTTGGTTTCAGTGGGCTTTTTCTGGGGGCTCTGGGGAGAATGGTATTGGAGTTGTTTCCTGTGCAGATGAGGAATGTCTCAATTCTCCAACTAAAATACTTATCATGCGAAGAGTGACCATGATTTCAAGTAGTGAATTATATAGGGCTTCCCTCCCATAGTGAGTTCCTTGATGGGGCTCCCTGATGGCTTGACAAGCTCCAGCTGGGGAAAGAGGTCTTGCCCATGTTTGTTAATGAGCCGTCCATGACTTCCTATGTCTCTAATGAAGCTCCATTTTCAGACTTTGTCTAATTCTCTCTATGTGTAGTTTGGGGAATAATTGGATGGATCTGGCCTTCAAAGTATGAGGGGTTATTGTCAAGTTAGTAGTTCCAGAGCCACCCTTGTGGCAATTGCACCTGCCTTGTTTCCCTTTACTACCTCTGCAGCCCCCTTTTGGTCAGCTCTACAAAGAATCACTGCCATATTTTTTGAAAGCTGTACTACTTCTCTGAGCTTTAGTATGCTTAAGCCATGTTTCACCTGTTTATTCTCTGCAGTAAGCAAACTTCTTTCCTTCCAAATAGCCCCATGTGCCCGTAGGCATGTACACATTGGAAATCTGTTTAAACATTTAAGATCTTCCTTGTCCTGAGCTCTAAGGCTCCAATGAGGACTCTGTCATAAAACTACTCCCTTCTGTGAATCATTCCTCTTCAGCATTCAGGAGAGGCTCACTTCCTAGGTCTGGGTGACTGGAATAGATCACATCTATGGTTTCTATACAGTCATGCTCCAAGGGCCTCATTTCTGTGGGTAGCACAGTGGAAGGATTCAGCATGTAACAGGTTTCTGTGGTAGCCACTTATTTGTCTAAAAGCAGAGTCTGAATTCAAATCAACCTTCCAGGGGATAGCCGTTCTGTTCCCTAATAACTTACTAAAGCCTGAACCTGATGTGATATCTGTATAGTGATTGGCTGACTGAACATTAACTTTTCAGCTTCAAGAGGGTTGTAGTAGCTGCTGGTAGGCAAGGAGGCCATCCTTTAGTGGTTTGATCTAATTATTTAAAGAAAAAAGCAACCACCAAGTAAAGGGTCCTGGATTTTCAGCTAATGCCCTGAAGGTGAGTCTCTTCTCTCATGAATGTGAAGGTCAAAGGCTTTAGCTAAATCTGGAGGGCTGGGGCAGGGCCTGAAGTAAATAACTTTTTCAGTTCTTAAAAGGCCCCTTCATATTATAACTTCCATTCAAAAGGATCATCATTCTTTCCTTTCAACTTTTCACATAGAGTCCCAGCTATTAGACCATATCAGATGTACCAAAACCCAGCCATCTCCAGGAAATCCCTAAGCTGTCTTGTAATTTTAGAAGTGAGGCTACAAATGGCTCCTTTCCTTTCCTGGGGTGGGCTTCTCTGACTTTTCTATGAGAATGAAGTCTAGATACTTCACCCTAGTTTGTGATATTTGAGTCTTTATCTTGAATACCTCATATTCTTTATCAGCTAGGTGATTCAGGGTGGTTACAGTATTTTTGTCAAAGGACTCCTAAGTAGGGCTGGTGGCCATAATGTTGTTGACATACTAGAGGAGGGTTCTTTTCTTTAAGATGTAAGTCTTTTAGATGTTTAGCTCAATTTTCCCCAAAGATGGTGGGAGATTTCTGAGCCCCTGGAGCAAGACTGTCCAGAAGTATTATTTTCATTGCCTATTTGAATCCTACCACTTAGAAGCAAACATTTCTTGTGAGTTTGAGGCTAATGGAATACAGAAGAAGGTATCTTTTAAATCTAATACAGAATACCAGGTCCTGGTGGGTAAAAGAGTGGCCAACAGGGTGCAGGGATGCATATTCTCAGTGACTTTATTGACTGCTCTGAGATCCTATACCATCTTACATTTTCCTTTGGGTTTCTTTATGGGAAGAATGGGATATTACAGGCTGATTGACACACTGTAATAAGGCCCTGGTCAATTAGACCTGTATAACAGGGGCAATGCCCAATAAGACTTATCGACAGAGAAGATACTGGTTTTTAATTGGGCCACATATGTTGGGATTTTAGATAGACTATCACAGAACTGGCTGCTACAGTTTATCCCCTGGTCCCTGGGCCTAGACCTTGGGATTTACTCCAGGTAAGTCAACTTGTGTCAACATTATCATCTTGTACCCTTTGTCTAAGGGGACAACAATCTCCAGTTTGTCTTCTATTAGGTAGATAGTAGTCCCCAGTTTATGTAAGATCTCTCTTCCTAGCAGAGATATAGGGCATTCAGAGACATACAGGAAGGAATGGGTAAGTGTGTGTTCATCAAATATACATTCTAATGACTCTATGAATGCCTGTTCTGGGGCCTTCCCTAATCCCCCTATAATTTTACAACTCTTGTGACCTAGTATGACTGATGTGGTGTTTAGAACTGAGGAAGTGGCATGGATCCCAACTAAGAATTTGACAGACTTTCTCCCCATGTCCACTGTCAGCTGGGACTCCTCAAGGATCAATTGGAGTGTCAGCTTAGGAGCCTCCTGGCCCCATCATTCTTCACCTATTTAGATTCATCTACCTTTGAGGGTAGTGGCCAAGATCTGCCATTTCTGTCTCCCCTCAGGGGCAGTGAGGGCGGTCTGTCTTCCAATGTCCCTTGTTGACATATGGTGTGCTCCTAGTTCCCTTGGCTTTTGCTGTCTTTCAGCGGGGTTCTGGGGTTACTCACCAAAGTCAAGAGTCTCTGCGGGTGGTTGGCCCAGATTCCCATGCTGACCAATTGACATTGGAGGGTAACAGCCAGTAGGTGGGCTTACCTCCAGGCCTTTTTATCATCTAACTTTTTATCCTTTATATCTCAGTTATTGAATACCCAGTAGACAACCTCAACCAGGCTAAGTGAAATTTCCAAGAAATAAAGTATCATATGATATCACTTATATGTAGAATCTAAAGAAATTATACAAGTGAACTTATTTACAAAACAGAAATACACACACAGACATAAAAAAAACAAACTTCATTGGTGGCTCAAATGGTAAAGAGTTCACCTGCAATGCAGGAGACCCGGGTTCTATCCCTGGGCCAGGAAGATCCCCTGGAGAAGGGAATGGCAACCCACTCTAGTATTCTTGTCTAGAGAATTCCATGGACACAGGAGCTGGTGGGCTACAGTTCATGGGTTGCATAGAGTTGGACACGACTGATTGACTAACACTTTCACTTTTGTGGTTACCAAAGGGGGTGGGGAAAGGGGATAATTGGGAATATGTGTTTAACAGATAAACACTGCTATATATAAACAGTAGTCGCTCAGTTGTGTCCGACTCTGCAACTCCATGAACTGGAGCCTACCAGGATCCTCCATCCATGGGATTTTCCAGGCAAGAGTACTGGAGTGGGTTGCCATTGCCTTCTCCAGGGGATCTTCCAGACCCAGGGATTGAACCCGGGTCTCCTGCATTGTAGGAAGATGCTTTACCATCTGAGTTACCAGAGAAGTCCAACTCTTTCATGACTCCATGGGCTGTCGCCCACCAGGCTCCTCTTGTCCATGGGATTGCCTAGCCAAGAATACTGGAGTGGGTAGCCACTCCCTTCTCCAGGGGATCTTCCTGACCCAAGGATTGAACTTGCATCTTCTGCATTGGCAGATACCTTCTTTACCACTAGCGCCACCTGGGAATTCCTGCTATATATAAAAGATTAAAATAAATAAGGACCTGCTATATACCACAAGGAACTGTATTCAATATCTTGTAATAACCCATGATGAAAAAGAGTCTGAAAAAGAATATCTTTGCATAACTTAATCGCCCACCAGGCTCCTCTTGTCCATGGGATTGCCTAGCCAAGAATACTGGAGTGGGTAGCCACTCCCTTCTCCAGGGGATCTTCCTGACCCAAGGATTGAACTTGCATCTTCTGCATTGGCAGATACCTTCTTTACCACTAGCGCCACCTGGGAATTCCTGCTATATATAAAAGATTAAAATAAATAAGGACCTGCTATATACCACAAGGAACTGTATTCAATATCTTGTAATAACCCATGATGAAAAAGAGTCTGAAAAAGAATATCTTTGCATAACTTAATCACTTTGCTGTGAAACATGAAACATCAACTATATTTCATTCTTAAAAAAAAAAAAGTGGTAAATGGAATGTATACCTCAATGAGTCCTCCTCTACTGGAGAGCTGCCTCAAAGGGAGTACTTTTCCTGGCAGATTCTTGGGCCCTGGCTTGTAATTAGTCTCTGTGTACTTGCTGGATTGGGTTCTGGGGAATGGGGCTGGTATGATGGGGGCCTCTTAGGCCTGTGGCCTAAATTGGGATTTATGAGGGAAAGGAGTAGGGAGGGAGCAGTAGGAGGAGGGTTAGGGAAGAGATAAAATGGTCCTCAGGGGGAGGGTCAAGGACTGGTATTACTTCAGTAGACTAGTTGAACATCCCTTTCAAAGGCCTTCATTCTGATAAAAGGTCATAAAAACCTGGACATTGGGAAATTCATCTCATTTCTTTTTTTCTCTGGCATAGCAGATTCAATTGTAAAATGGTGTTCTAATCAAAAGACCCACTGACAGGCAAAGTTTCCCTATCTCCCAGCTAGTATTGGGGTCAGGTTGTATTTCATAGTAAGATAAAGTATTTTTGAGTCAGGGAGTGATACCCAAAAAACTTCCAATTCTATGGGATACACCTTAGCAGGCTATCCTTATGATGGATATTTAGTTCCCTATACCTTAGACGTTCTGTTTTGGATTTGTTTCCAACTACCGAGGGGACAGTTGGAATGATTTCAGTTCAGTTCAGTTCAATTGCTCAGTCGTGTATGACTCTTTGCGACCCCATGAACCGCAGCACACCAGGCCTCCCTATCCATCACCAACTCCTGGAGTCCACCCAAACCCATGTCCTTTGAGTCGGGGATGCCATCCAACCATCTCATCCTCTGTCGTCCCTTTCTACTCCTGCCCTCAATCTTCCCTAGCACCAGGGTCTTTTCAAATGAGTCAGCTCTTCACATCAGGTGGCCAAAGTATTGGAGTTTCAGCTTCAACATCAGTCCTTCCAATGAACACCCAGGACTGATTTCCTTTAGGATGGACTGGTTGGATCTCCTTGCATTCCAAGGGACTCTCAAGAGTCTTCTCCAACATCACAGTTCAAAAGCATCAATTCTTCAGCACTCAGTCTTCTTTATGGTCCAACT
>SJXQ01007325.1:313292-343475 GCA_006408695.1 Aepyceros melampus | reverse complement strand
GGTTATTCATATTTCTTCCATCAATCTTGATTCCAGCTTGTGCTTCCTCCAGCCCAGCGTTTCTCATTATGTACTCTGCATAGAAGTTAAATAAGCAGGGTGACAATATACAGCCTTGACATACTCCTTCCCAACTTGGAACCAGTCTGTTGTTCCATGTCCAGTTCTAACTGTTGCTTCCTGACCTGCATATAGGTTTCTCAAGAGACAGGTCAGATGGTCTGGTATTCCCATCTCTTTCAGAATTTTCCACAGTTTATTGTGATCCACACAGTCAAAGGCTTTGGCATAGTCAATAAAGCAGAAATAGATGTTTTTTTTTTTCTGGAACTCTCTTGCTTTTTCTGTGATCCAGCAGATGTTGGCAATTTGATCTCTGGTTCCTCTGCCTTTTCTAAAACCAGCTTGAACATCTGGAAGCTCACAGTTCACATATTGCTAAAGCCTGGCTTGGAGAATTTTAAGCATTACTTTACTAGCGTGTGAGATAAGTGCAATTGTGTGGTAGTTTGGAATGATTGGTTGGCATGTAAATGCCACAAGATTTGACCCAAATAAGATTTCGTGTTCAGGAAATATGGAACTAGTATCAAACTGTTAGTGGATTCCTCAATAGACCAAAATAGGAGGCATCCAAATGTCATAGACTATGATGTATTAATAACTGAGGGTTCCACTTAAATCTGTAATGGACTGTGCTTGAGATAGTCCCTCCTTGGTCAGAGTATTCCCGAGGAGTTTGGACAGGGGGTGCCTCCAGGCTAGAGCAGCTTAGCCACCTTAGTTCCTGACCAACTTGGCCCTTAGGGAGTTGCACAGCTGTTGAAAGCAAATGTCTTCTCTCTCAGTTAAAAAGGAAGAGTTTTCGAAATTCCCACCAGTTGGGATCTAAAAGCATGAGAGATTCCCATGGGGTACTCAGCAGATCATTGGAGTAGCTGGTATTCTGTGCTGATACCCAGCAGGACAGCCTAGAGAACCTGTCAGTAAGAATCACTCAAGGTTCACCTCACAAGCAGAGGGGCGGGGAGGAGAAGCCAGGTGTTGGGTGTTTCCTGCTCTTGCCAGCAGCTCACAGGGCTCTCTAGCCCAGTTCAGAGAAACTAGCACTGACTGGAAGAAGTCAAGTCCCTGGTTGCATATCTACCTTGGGACCATTCACATTTGGGCATCCCTGGTGCCTTTTCCTAAACTCAGATTAAGCATCCTCGTTCCCTTTAGTCAAGTGTTTTTTATTGTGTGGGCCTTTTCCCAGTTTCACCCTTGGCTCATGAGACTGGCCACTTGCCTTTACCAAACTGAATGTGACTATACAGAGTGCTACTTTTGACCCCTGGGGGTTGGCAAGGAGGGCAAAAAGCCTAAGTGTGGTCCCTACTGCCTCTACTGGGCTCAGGAGGACAGAGTTACTGGCAGACAGCAGGCAAGACTGCTGTAGCTTCTTGTTGACAGGTCTCCACCATCCCTGGGTGTCCAGTACCTCAGGAAGGCCAGCCAGGCAGATATGTATGAGTTTTCATTTCTGATCCTCAATGATGCCATGGTATGACTTCTTCAAATGGGTCACAGTCCACATTAACCTGGGACTACAATATGTGCACCCCACACCTGGGTATGGAGTTGCTGGGCACAGTTGCTCTGAATTCAACCAAAGGTTGCTGACATCCTACCTCATCAGAGGGTAGGTAAAGATCAGAATCAGTCATCCTCATGTGAACCTCCCAAAGCCTCCATCGTCCTCCCACTGGATCCAAGGTGAGCCCAGTGCCTACTGAATAGGTGCAGGCAAAAACGCCATGGTCCATCACATCTTGTTTGCCAAAATTTGTTAGCAACGCTTTTGAGTCAGGCCCCAGTAAAGGTCCTCCTGCCCAGTGTTACTCATTCCAATAGAAGGAATCTGCATCTGATTGAGAAGCAAAGGAAAGCCTTATATTGTGATCAAGGAATGGAGAGGTGTGAGCTCTTGCTCCAGGGTGTGTGCTCTCCTGAAAGATCATCAGCAGGGCTGCTTTATAGGGTTCTTGTCAGCAGAATAAATTCAGGCTGATTATTTTTAAGATACAAAAAGCTCACAAAATATTTCTTTTTATCTCCCTCTTTGCTGCCTAAAGATTTTAAATAAAGGGCCTGTTTCTGGAATAGAGCTATTGCTGGAAGTATCTGCAAAGACTATGGGCTAGATGTAAAGGGAGAAACTCAACAGGGCCTAGAGATCAGAGTTGACTCTGTGTTGCATTGTCTCTGCATGGTCCATCAAACATTTATTTATCAAATATATGTTTTCCATCTCCATGTGACTTGCATTCCTTTACTTTGAAGTTCCAAACCACTGCCCTGAAAATTCTCAGGAAGCTGAAGATGGCACTTAATGTGAGAGTTTCAATCATTTTAGGAAGTTATTCATTGTCCTGTGTCTATCCCATGTATACATATTATTGAATATTGATTTTCTTTTATTAATCTGTCTCATGTCTATTTAATTCTTAGGCCAGACTGAAAAACTTTCAAGAGTAGAGGAAAATTTTTTTTCTCCCTAACATAAGGCAATAGTTCAAGGGAGAACAGTCACTTATAAATGTCCCAAGCCATGATGTTTTATGGATTCAGTCAGTTCCTTGTTCTTTAGTGAGAATGAAGTTTGAATTTAGCTTTGGGGTGGACAAATCATGTGTTTAAGTGTTCAACAGAGAACAGATCCCTCAGATATTGTCTCACAGTTGTGAGACTAAAGCCTGAGGTGCAAAATGGGACCTGGCATTTACTTTTGAATCCTAAATAAACTAGAGAGGACCTGTTAACCGACAGAAATAAAGTAGATGTTTTGGACCTTTGTCTTGTTGCATTTGATTGCAGTTGGCAAAGTTATTGTTTTGCATACTCAGTTGTAAACACATGCTATCTTTCATAATAAAGGAAAGGTGACTCCAAAAGAGAAACAAGAACCCCTAGAGTGGCCTTTGAAAACTTATATGAAGGCTGTCAGAGAGGGAGAAACTTTCTTCTACCTTTCTAGGTTCTCTCGCTGGTCTAAGAATGAAACTGGTGTAAGACAGATTAAAAAGAGGAACGTTTAATAACATGTTCCGAAATAGACACAAGAGAACTAAGTAGCTCCCCAATATGGCTGAAACACATACCTTAAATTCCATCTTCAACTAAAGAAAAAAAAGGGTGTTAGAGGTAGCAGTTAGTCTCTAAAAAGGAAGAAGGCAATTCATATGGCTATGCAATAGCAAATATTTGTTAAGCAAATATTTGTTGGTCCATGAAGAGGCATTTGGACACAGAGTTGACTCTGATCTTTAGGGTCTGCTGGGTTTAACCCATCACATCTAGCCCATAGTCTTTACAGATACTCTAGTGATAGTTGTATTCTGGGAGCAAGTCCTGTAGCTGAATTTTAGGCAGCTAAGGGGAAGACAAAAGGAACACTTCCTGACTCTTCTGCCTCTTAAAAATAATCTACCTAGATTAATTCTCATGCCAAAAAGAAACATTTTGGGGTGACAAATTTTGCTCCCCTACAATGCCTTAAAATCTAATCAAGTAATTCATATTTGTCAAATAGGATTTCACAATATTATGGGACAGGAAATGCTTTACACTTGCCGTTTTTTCCTATTTTTGAACAGAAATGCTTATAGCCATTGTCTTATGCCTTTCCCAGTATTATATATTGGGTGTCTTAGGGCCACATAATTTGTTCCTTTTATTTCAGGAGTCCACAAAGAGAGAAGTATTTGCCCCATTTTGTATACCTAACTGTGTACTTCTAAGAGTCTCATCTGCACATGAGTCATGAGTCTTATTTTGATGATAAGATTTAGATTTTTAATTACTGTTATAGTGGATTCAGATTTGGGGGGATCTTAGGAAAGGGTGAATGTATTTGGCATGAGGAAGAGATTTGGGTGTTTGAGTTCAGAGTATAAGTTGTGGTAGACAGAGTGTAAAGGAGTCACAATAATCTTAATTTTTTGGTGTTCATACCTCTGTATATTACTTCTCTTAAGTGTGGGCAAGGCCTGTGACTTGCTTCTAACTGATAGAATATGGCATTAATAGATACATCACACCCGTGATTACATTTGATGTCCAGGAAGCTGGAATGTTATTCATTTGATTACAGACAACCTGACTCCATTTTGCTGAAAGACTTGCTTACACTCTCCTGCTGGCACTGAAGAAGAAATATGCTATGTCAAAAATAAAGCTGTGAAAAGGGTCACATGACCTGGAAATGCAGGTTACCTTTCAGTTCAGTTCAGTTCAGTCTCTCAGTCGTGTCCGACTCTTTGCAACCCCATGAATCGCAGCACAACAGGCCTCCCTGTCCATCACCAACTCCCGGAGTTCACTCAGACTCATGTCCATCGAGTCTGTGATACCATCCAGCCATCTCGTCCTCTGTCATCCCCCTCTCCTCCTGCCCTCAATCCCTCCCAGATATGGGTCTTTTCCAGTGAGTCAACTCTTCACATGAGGTGGCCAAAGTACTGGAGTTTCAGCTTTAGCATCATTCCTTNTATTAACAGATGCAGAAAAAGCTTTTAAGAAACTTTAATACCCATTAATAATTTAAAAACAGCAAACCAGAGATGGTAACTTCCTCAACTTAATAAAGAACTTCTACAACAAACCTGTAGCTAATAATATAGTTAATTCACTGTGAGAAACTTGAAACTTCCCCAAAGGAAAAGAAAAAGATGTTCTGTCTCATCACTTTTATTCTATTCAGCATCAACTGGAAGTCCTAGCTGACACAATAAGAGAAGGAAAGGAAGTAAAGGATATACCAATTGGGAAGAAAGAAATAAAACTCTTGCTGTTTTGTAGGTGACATGATTATGTCAAATATCCTAAAGAATCAGCAACCTGCAGCTCATAAGTAGTTAGAGCAAGGTTTCAGGATGCAAGATTAATATACAGAAATCAATTTCTTCCCTATATACCAGTAATGAACATGTGAAATTTAAAATTAAAATTGCAACATCATTTATACTATCCCTCCATTTAATACTTAGGTATAAATCTGGCAAATTATAACCACGTTGTATACGAAGAAAACTACAAAACTCTGATACAGAAATCAAAGATCTAAATAAATGGAAAGACATTTCAATGTAGATGGATAAGAAGATTCGATATTGTTAAGATGTCAGTTCTTCCAGTTTTGTACTATAGACTCAACACCGTCTCAATCACAATCCCAGCAAACTACTTTGTAGATACTCACAAAAATTTCTAACACAGTGTTTTACAAAATTGCAAAATTTTGGAAGCAACCAAGATTCTTTTCAATAGGTGAATGGATAAACTGTGGTACATACATACAATGGAAAATATGTCAATACAACCCACAAGAAGACATGAAGGAAACTTACATGTGTATTGCTAAGCCAGTCTGAAAAGTCTACATACTATATGATTTTTACTGTATGATATTCTGGAAAAGGCAAAACTATAAAAGAGAATAAAAGACCAGTGGTTACCAGGGGTTTGGAGGGAGGGAAGGAAGGATGAAAGGTGGAGAACAAGAGCTTTTTAGGATGCTAAAGCTATTCTATGATAGAATAATGATTACATTATACTTGATGATATACTTAATAATGATGATATTATATTTATCAAAACCCATACAACTGTATAACAGATGAACTCTACCATAAACCATGGACTTTATATAATAATTATATATTGAGTTCAGTTCAGATCAGTCTCTCAGTCGTGTCCGACTCTTTGCAACCCCATGAATTGCAGCATAAAAACCCATACAACTGTATAACAGATGAACTCTACCATAAACCATGGACTTTATATAATAATTATATATTGAGTTCAGTTCAGATCAGTCTCTCAGTCGTGTCGACTCTTTGCAACCCCATGAATTGCAGCATAACAGGCCTCCCTGTCCATCACCAACTCCCGGAATTCACTCAGACTCACGTCTATTGAGTCCGTGATGCCATCCAGCCATCTCATCCTCTGTCGTCCCCTTCTCCTCCTGCCCCCAATCTTTCCCAGCTGCTATAAATGCACCATGCTAATGAAAGATGGCAAATAGATGGGGAAACAGTGGCTGACTTTATTTTTCTGGGGTCCAAAATCACTGTAGATGGTGATTATAGCCATGAAATTAAAAGATGCTTACTCCTTGGTAGGAAAGTTATGACCAACCTAGTTAGCATGTTAAAAAGCAGAGACATTACTTTACCAACAAAGGTCCATCTAGTCAAGGCTATGGTTTTTCCAGTCATCTTGTATGGGTATGAGAGTTGGATGGTGAAGAAAGCTGAGCATTGAATAATTGATGCTTTTGAACTGTGATATTGGAGAAGACTCTTGAGAGTCCCTTGGATTGCAAGGAGATCCAACCAGTCCATTCTGAAGGAGATCATTCCTGGGTGTTCATTGGAAGGACTGATGTTGAAGCTGAAACTCCAATACTTTGGCCACCTGATACAAAGAGTTGACTCATTGGAAAAGACCCTGATGCTGGGAGGGATTGGGAGCAGGAGGAGAAGGGGATGACAGAGGATTAGATGGCTGGATGGCATCACTGACTCAATGGACGTGGGTTTGGGTGGACTCTGGGAATTGGTGATGGACAGGGAGTCCTGGCATGCTGCAATTCATAGAGTTGCGAATAGTCGGACACATCTGAGTGACTGAACTGAACTGAACTGAATCAAAGATGTTAATAATAGAGGAAACTGGATGTGTAGTATTTGGGAACTCCCCACAACATCTTAACAACTTTTCTGCGAATTTAAAACTCTTCTAAATGACAATGTTTATTTAAAAAAAATTACTTGTTTTCAAATACACTAATATTAAATTTTGAAGAAGTATTAGTTCCCCTTGACTATACAGATTGTAACGTACATACCAAAATTCAATTCAGTATACTTGCTGTTGTATGAAATGATTATGGACAGGAATTTCATAGTAAATTAAATACAAAATTTAATAAATTATAATTATATAGTATAAAGAGATAATAGATTAAAAGTTTGATAATGCGTAGTTTTATAGTTTAATTTTTGGTTGATTCAGATTGCACTTGAGAATGTTTTGAAAGTCTCTAAGTCATCATTATGAACATCATTTATTTCTGTGGCAAGCAGAATTTCCCTCATTGAGACCTCTTATTATGGGAATGCCAATTTTAATTTGTTTAGAAATATGGATTCATTAAGAGCATTCCAGATTTTTAAAATTATATACATGAAAACTCAATCAGCATAAAAAATAAAGGTCATCACTAGAATTCTCTTATTTGAGAAGCTAACTGTGCTAGCATTTCTCTATAGTAGTTGTCTGAACAGAACAGGGCTGAGCAAAAAGAATTAGAGGTAGTCAGATATAGAAAAGCCATTCCTGTCATCTTGGATAAACAAGGACACATGGCTTGCAGATTTTGCCTGAGTCTATTTTGAAACATGCTAACTCATGAAGGTGTTCTTTTCATTGCAAATTACATAGCAGGAGCCCTCTGAATTGCTTAATGGGTGGAGTGAGAAAGCTCTTTGAACTCTAATTCCCCAGGATGTCTTGCTACTGTGTGTGATAACCTAACGAATGTTTATCTTTGCCGTAATATAGGAACTCAAATATTTTTCCAAAGAGGATTTGCTTTTTCTTTTCTTTTTGAATGCTGCAAGAGCACAAAAAGAATCTAGATGTAGGGCATGAAGAAAACTGGATAAGCAAGAGGAATTAAGTCCATATGAGAACTAAGAGGATTACTTCTGCTGCCATTTTGAGACCTTCAAAATCCAGGGATGTTTTCATGTGTTTGGAAGTAGGATTTCAGTTACGAGGACAGCTTTCATATAATTCTGCAAGGCTGGGGGTTGTGGGAAACTAGTAATATTTGAGATTACTGACTTAATAGGATTTTTGTCAGTTTAAAGAACTTTAATCCAGTTTACTAAACTCAGTGTATTTGACCAAACTGTTGGTGTTTAGTTGCTCAGTCATGTATGACTTTTTGAGACAACGTGGACTATAAACCACTAGGCTCCTATGTCCATGGGATTGTTTAGGCAAGAAGACTGGAGTGGGTTGCCATTTCCTTCTCCAATTTTGACCAAACACAGTGATTCTACTGTCTATGTAAAATGATGCTAGGGTTTTCTCATTTGTAACCACAAAATCAGAGACTGAATTAAATGGAAACAGATTATCTCATATCTCCAAACCAAAATAGCTTTAGTCCTTTAAGATGTTCAGTTAAGTGTGGAGGATTCAGAGGAGGCGGCCATGAATTGAATTTCTTCTAAAAACCCCATATAAGGGCAGCTGCATTCCTTTCAATCAAAAACAAATAAGCAAGCAGAAAATCAAAGATCATCTCTTCCTTTAGCTAAGTAGAAAATCTGTAATAGTTAATGTTCCTCTTTGCTCTAGATCATGCTCATCCTTATCTTTGGCCATCAGGAGAAAGAAAATAACTTGCAGACATTTTAATGGGAGATCATTTCACCATAACATGTTATTTAGACACACAATTAAAAATATAAAGCTTTTTTAGCTCAAAGGCAGATAAGCTACTAACCATAAAATTAATGCTCTGTGAATGCACAGACACAAAATATAATTATATCCTAGTCACTAAGCCAATATTTAAAACTATTAATAGATCTTTCTTGGACTCTCTTGCCATTTCATATACGGTCTATATCTTCATCTAACTTAATGATGCAAAAGCTAGTTAAATCAATAAATTACTAAGATCTTTTCCTTACTTCTCTAGTTAAGGGATTGACACTGTTTATATTTTAAGCCTATTTGAATTAACACCAGAAAAAAAAAATCTTGCCATACTTGTACAATAAGTTTTTATTTATTTTTCCCAGTTCTCTTGAATTCCAGCTTAAAACTCTATTGATATTCAGCCATTATCAGGATATATTTGGCAGACATTTTTCCTACATACTGTATAGTCGGTCACATTGCTTTGTTTTAGGACTTTCTCCTTATGGACTGTCTGTGCTAAGACAGCATGATTTAGTGAAAACATCAAAGAACCTGGAGTATAAGAGACTTGGGCCTCAATTCTAGCACTGTCATTTCTTAGTTTAAGACTTTGAAAGTGAAAATGAAGTCACTCAGTCGTGTCTGACTCTTTGCGATCCCGTGGACTATAGCTCTCCAGGCTCCTCCGTCCATGGCATTTTCCAGGCAAGAGTACTGGAGTGGGTTGTCATTGCCTTCTCCAGGGGATCTTCCCAACCCAGGGATCGAACCCGGGTCTCCGGCATATAGGCAGACGCTTTACCGTCTGAGCCTCCAGGAAAGTCTTTAAGACTTTGAGGAAGTATCCAATCAGAGTTTCCTCACTTATAAAATGGTGATAGTCTACTTCCACCAGAGGGCAAAGTTGAGGATAGCATGAGTTCATGTGTATATTGTATTAATACAATGCCTGACATAACATATGCCCCAGTTTATGGCAGTCATTAGTCCAGTGTTAGAGAGAATGAAATTCAAAATATTTAAAATCAGAGACACAGGTACATCTCCATCCGTCTTAAACAACTAGACAGCTCTGCTGGGTTGTACCAGCTGAACCACCCCAAGTGTTAGGAAGTAGAAAGTAATAAAATTGAGAAAGACCGCTGGGAGAAATTCAGTGGAGGCCTCATCTTATGTCAAAGACTTAAGAGCGACCTCCCAGACCCATTACTGCAAGTCCAAGTGCAGAAATCTGCCACCCAGGAGTCGTTTCTTTCCCAAAGTCACAGAGATTGAGAACTAGATTTTAAAATGGTGCCTATCAGACTCTCAAATTCTTGCTGCTTCTGCCTCACTAGAGTTCTTGATTGTATGCCACTTCCAGATTCTGAGGTGGCTTTCAGTTTCTGTGTCTATGGATTTCAAACTGTTCCTTGCAGTCCTAGGTTTCTGTGGGAATGAGTAAAGTTCTGCTATAAAAGTTGTAGTGGAAACGAGAAGGCAGAGCTTCTATGTCTCCCAGACCATGGCTCTCAGTTCAACTGGAACCTTCATCTTTTTCATTTATATAAAAAGACTTTGTTGCTTTAAAAAGTCACTCTTCTGTTCCAAACTGTATTCCTTGTTCCTACTCATATTCAGATAGAGCCTCAACCTAGGTCCTTGTCCCTACACCCAGGATTTTTTCTCTTTCCATGGTTATTGCTTTGCTGACTCAGTCTGGAATTTGCACTCAGCAAATCTCATAGGCTAACATCTTGTGTTTGAGCCTGAGAAAATGTACTCTAATTCTGGTTTTGTCCTCAGAATTCCACGTGACATAGGATCTTCTTTTCTCAATTTTCACACCTTTGGCTTAATCTTTAGGTACTTTCCACAATGGCAAAGATCTTGACTGTATACTTAGCTTTTCTTGGCTTACTGATATCAAAGATAATTACATATTTTATCATTTCAAGCCAGATCTGATAGCCATCATCTTTGATACTTTAAAACTGGCCTCATTAGACCAAGACATCATCTTCTGGAATTAAGGTGGGTTATAACAGTTTTGTTTTTTTTTCTCCTTCTATATCTTTTTTTCAATTCTTTGATTTTACTGGGCCTCATTTTGGCCCCTAACTATAACTCACTGACCACTCCACTGAAATGTTGATATTATCCATGCTGACAATGGATATCCAATATCCATTATCCAATATCAAATATCCAATATTATCCAATATCCAATATCCAATGCTAATATTATCCATTGACAGTCTGACAATGCACCAGGAGTGTTTGTGGTAACAGTTGTGACTGTTGCGGCTGAACATGGACAAGTGACAGGCCATAGACATGCCCATCATCATATAAACAGTGTTAACCACAGAGACCATCCAACCTGTGGCCAACTCCTGATGAAGCTGCCACATCAAAGGGTTCAGTGCAGTTCAAGAGAAAATGTGATTAAAGGCTAGATCAGCACCTGACCGCTCAAACCTTCGAATTGTGAACTGCAGTCTCAGAGATGGGGAGGAGCCACTCTGGCCAAAGAGAAGAGGCAGCTGCTGATGTACTCAAGTGAGTTGGCCCTTCCCACATCTGTGCCTGCCATCTGTCAGTCCTCAATACTTGAAGGTCACAATAGGCAGTATTTGTAGCAGCTTAAGTAAAGTAAGTAAAGTCGCTCAGTTGTGTCCGACTCTTTGCAACCCCACGGACTGTGGCCTACCAGGCTCCTCCGTCCATGGAATTTTCCAGGCAAGAGTACTGGAGTGGTTTGCCTTTTCCTTCGCCAGGAGATCTTCCCAACCCAGGGATCGAACCCAGATCTCTGGCATTGCAGGCAGACGCTTTACCGTCTGAGCCACCAGGGAAGCCCCAATACTTTTTTCCCCAGTATGCCTTGCCTTCTGTGGTATAGTCTGGATTGTTTCTACTGGCACATATATCCGTTCACTGATTTTTATTTTTTGTGTCCAATCAGCTAAATGGGGCTTCTCAGATGGCTCATTGCTTAAAGAACCCACCTGCCATGGGTTGATGACAGGGGTTGATCCCTGAGTCTGGTCAGGAAGATGCCCTGGAGGTGGGTGTGCCAACCCACACCAGTGTTTTTGCCTGGGAAATCCCATGGACAGAGGAGCCTGGCAGGCTACAGTCCATACAATCACAAAGAATAGGACAGGACTTAATGACTAAACAACAACAATAATCTAAAAAGTTAATTTAGTCCATTGTGCATTTTATTATTCTATTTTATAATTCTGTAGCTTAATTTGTTTCTTTTTTATTGTTTTACTTTTTCTGATTTCTACTTTCATTATAATGGTATCTAAGTACTTAACACAGAAGAACTGTACAAAAAAGATCTTCATGACCAAGATAATCATGATGGTGTGATCACTCACCTAGAGCCAGACATCCTGGAATGTGAAGTCAAGTGGGCCTTAGAAAGCATCACTACGAACAAAGCTAGTGGAGGTGATGGAATTCCAGTTGAGCTATTTCAAATCCTGAAAGATGATGTTGTGAAAGTGCTGCACTCAATATGCCATGTACAAAAAAGATCTTCATGACCAAGATAATCATGATGGTGTGATCACTCACCTAGAGCCAGACATCCTGGAATGTGAAGTCAAGTGGGCCTTAGAAAGCATCACTACGAACAAAGCTAGTGGAGGTGATGGAATTCCAGTTGAGCTATTTCAAATCCTGAAAGATGATGTTGTGAAAGTGCTGCACTCAATATGCCAACCAGTATGGAAACCTCAGCAGTGGCCACAGGACTGGAAAAGGTCAGTTTTCATTCCAATTCCAAAGAAAGGCAATGCCAAAGAATGCTCAAACTACTGCACAATTGGAGTCATCTCACAAGCTAGTAAAGTAATGCTCAAAATTCTCCAAGCCACGCTTCAGAAACTTCCAGATGTTCAAGCTGGTTTTAGAAAAGGCAGAGGAACCAGAGATCAAATTGCCAGTATCCGCTGGATCATGGAAAAAGCAAGAGAGTTCCAGAAAAACATCTCATCATTTCTGTGGGTCAGAGGTCTCAAAGCTGAAATCACCAGGCTGAAATCAAGGTGTTGACTGGAGCTGTGATATAATCTTGATTTAGAGATTTTCTTATAAATTCAGTGGTTGTTGGCAGAGTTTTAGTTCCTTGTAGTTGAGGAGTAGGTTCTTTGACTTATAGACCTTCCCACTATTCCCTGAAATGTGTCTTTCTCCAAAACATGGAAGAATACTTCTCATGGCTAGCAAGAGAGTGTTGGAACGTTCTAATCATACTAACTTCCTCTATCTCTTACCATTAGGTCTGCCTTTAATGTCCTCATTTGATTAGGTAAGGCTCAGCAGGTATTACCTCTCTTTTGATTTAACAGGAGTTTCTCTGGTGGCTCAGGAGTAAAGAATCTCCCTGCAATGCAGGAGACATGAGTTCAACCCCTGGGTCAGGAAGATCCCTTGGAGAAGGAAACAGCAATCTTCTCCAGTATTCTTGCCTGGGAAATCCCATGGACAGAGGAGCATGGTGAGCTGCTGTCCGTGTGGTTGCAAGAGTCAGACATGACTGAGTTGGACTCAATAACCACAACAATAACAGATTAGGGGTCTTCAGTGCATCTACAAAGTCTCTTCACCTTTGGCAATTGACATATCACAATTAGAGGAGTGATATACCATCATATTTACAGGCCCTTGCCTACATTCAAGGAAACGGGATTACATATTACATGAACACAAGGGGGCAGGAATCTTGGGGATCATTTAAAAATTTTATTTACCACATAGAGTTGATTACTGTTTAAAATACCATATTATTCTCTATATGAACTTGAGGCAAGGTGAAAGAAGGAGAAGAAGATTTAATTCACTCTAGTTAGTACATTTGGGAAGGCATTGAACTGAATAAAATAGGTTAAAATTGGGCTTATTAAAGCAATAATCACCACACCACATTATGTAATGAATTTTGTTCAACTAAATCAAGGTGTAATGGAATCTAGATAGGATTAAACTAGAAAAAGTACAGAGATTTTTACAAGCTGTAGAGATAATCATAAGAAAATGGACTATAGATCATGGAGTGACATTTTTGCATCATCTCAGGCTATGAAAGTTGGCAGATGGATTTGCTAAAGAATATGGTCTTTTTTCATTTGGCTGCCATTCAAATGCACAGTTGCTCATCATGATTTATTTTTTAATACAATGAGCTAATAATACACAGAACTAAATAATATATAATACATAGAGCTAATATTATTACTTTAATATTAATAATGTATTATTTAAATAATACATAGAGCTAAATAAGCTTAAGCCTCAGGGCCTGCCAGTTGTCCCTTCCAAGGCCCTAGAGGCCTTTGTGATATGTTCACAAAATTCATCAACTTTCATAAAAGATGGACTCAGAAATTTAATCAGTGTCTTCAGAGAGAAAAATGGCTGAAAACAGATATGAAGTTCACTTACAAAGGGAAATAGTCTGAAATTTAAGTCTATAGTTAAAACATAATCAGAATTAACCTTATGTGGCAATTTGTACTTTCATAATTGTTTTCCCATATATGATGCCATGTCATTCATCCAGAAGGATGAAGCAGGAATAAATTACAGAGATTCTGTGATATATTTGTTGATTGTTCGGGATCTCCCAGATGGAAACTCATGCCTTCTAAAACGAAATGACCGTGTTCTTTCCACTCCTGCAATGAGTGGTATCTCATCATCTCATAGGAAGAAGTGAGTTAAAGTATAATGGTAAGGAGGGAATTGAGTCGAGAGTCGACTCTAGTGAAGGTCAAGTAGAAAACTGGCATTTCACAACGTCCTACCACTTGTTATAGAATGACTCTTTTTTTTCCTTAATATATATATTTTTTATTGAAGCATAGTTGACTTACAATGTTTCAGGTGCACGGCAAGGTGATTCAGTTATACACAAACGTGTATTATTTTTCAGATTCTTTTCCATTACAGGTTATTAAGAGATACTGACTATAGTTTCCTGAGTTATATGGTAAACCACTGTTCCTTGTTGTATATCTATTTGGTTTGCTGAAATATATATATATATATATTATCCATACTATGTATATAAAAACTTTTATACTATGCTTGATAAATGCTTGAGAAAGAACATAAAAAAAAACCCAGAGAGATGGAGAAACTGGAAAACATAAACTAAATGAAATGGGAGCACTGAAAATGAAATGGAAAAAGTGAAATAAACTAGATAAAAGAATATCATATAGTCTAGTTATTTGTAAACATGGTTGCTCATTAGAAAATATCTGGAACATTGGAGGAAAAAAGTAATACTTGGTCATTTGTATTTTTCTTTGTTTTTTTTTTAATATAAATTTATTTATTTTAATTGGAGGTTAATTACTTTACAATATTGTATTGATTTTGCCATACATCAACATGAGTCTGCCACAGGTATACACATGTTCCCCATCCTGAACCCCCCTTCCTCCTCCCTCCCTGTACCATCCCTCTGGGTCGTCTCAGTGCACCAGTCCCAAGCACCCAGTATCCTGCATCAAACCTGGACTGGCGATTTGTTTCATATATGATATTATACATGTTTCAATGCCATTCTCCCAAATCATCCCACCCTCTCATAATTAAAAAAAAACATGCAATAGGTACTTTTATATAAAAGAACTGTGCATTAAATAGTTCACAATTTTTAACTTCACAAATCCTAACTTCCCTAGTATTTGTGGTCCCCTTTTTTACAACCCCTGGCATAAAAATAGGCTAGGATCTTTTAAGACTGTTTCCTGAAAAATCTTTTCTTCTCCTTTTCTGGAATGTAGATTCCAATTCTGGCAAGTCTTTCAGTTTAGTTAAGTTCAGTCACTCAGTCGTGTCTGACTCTTTGTGACCCCATGAACTGCAGCACTCCAGGCCTCCCTGTCCATCACCAACTCCCAGAGTTTACTCAAACTCATGTCCATTGAGTCAGTGCTGCCATCCAGCCATCTCATCCTCTGTCGTCCCCTTCTCCTCCTGCCTTCAATCTTGCCCAGCATCAGGGTCTTTTCAAATGAGTCAGTTCTTTGCATCAGGTGGCCAAAGTATTGGAGTTTCAGCTTCAGCATCAGTCCTTCCAATGAATATTCAGGACTGATTTCCTTTAGGATGAACTGGTTGGATCTCCTTGCAGTCCAAGGGACTCTCACAAATCTTCACCACCACAGTTCAAAAGAATCAATTCTTTGGCACTCAGCTTTCTTTATAGTGCAATTCTCACATCCATACATGACTATGGAAAAACCATAGCTCTAACTGGATGGACCTTTGTGGCAAAGTAATGTCTCTGCAAGTCTTTAGGATTTAATAAAGCCAAACCAGAATGATATATCTTTGAAACATAAATCAGATAATGTTATTGTCTTGCTTGAATATTTGCCATTGACTTCTCATTATATTCAGAATAACATCCAATGTCCATAAAGTACAGTTCCAATAAGATGGGTTTTAAAAAATTACAAGTGAGAGTGTGTTTGTGAAAACATGCAGGTGTAGTTTTTCTGCTTAGGTCTGTTAGTATAGTATAGTAATATGCATGTACGCATGTATGCATGCTAAGTCACTTCAGTCATGTCCAACTCTTTGTGACTCTATGGACTGTATCTCACCAGGCTCCTCTGTCCATGGGATTTTCCAGGCAAGAATACCAGAGTGGGTTGTCATGCCCTCCTCAATATAGTAATATAGTCACTTCTGCTGCTGCTGCTGCTAAGTTGCTTCAGTCATGTCCGATTCTGTGCGACCCCATAGATGGCAGCCCACCCGGCTCCACTGTCCCTGGGATTCTCCAGGCAAGAACACTGGAGTTGGTTGCCATTTCCTTCTCCAATGCATGAAAGTGAAAACTGAAAGTGAAGTCGCTCAGTCGTATCCGACTCTTCACGACCCCATGGACTGCAGCCTACCAGGCTCCTCTGTCCATGGGATTTTCCAGGCAAGAGTACTGGAGTGGATTGCCATAGCCTTCTCCAATATAGTCACTACTACAACCAGTCCATTCTGAAAGAGATCAGCCCTGGAATTTCTTTGGAAGGAATGATGCTAAAGCTGAAACTCCAGTACTTTAGCCACTTCATGGGAAGAGTTGACTCACTGGAAAAGACTCTGATGCTGGGAGGGATTGGGGGCAGGAGGAGAAAGGGATGACAGAGGATAAGATGGCTGGATGGCATCACTGACTCGATGGGTGTGAGTCTGAGTGAACTCTGGGAGTTGGTGATGGACAGGGAGGCCTGGCGTGCTGCAATTCATGGGGTTGCAAAGAGTTGGGCAAGACTGAGTGACTGAACTGACTGAATAAAGAAATACTGCATTCTTCCAAAAAAATCTTACTTGATCATGACATATAATTTTCTTCTTGTGATCTTGGGTTCTATTAAAGAAATATTTTTTGTAGCTTTATATGTGATATTGGTTCTATAATTTTCTTCCTTTCAGCGATTTATATCAGGTTTAAGTATTAATGTTAAAAAGCAATTTTAAAATCTCCTTTATTCTCTAGGCTTTGGAACAATTTATGTATTATTGGAACTATTCAGTGTAAAGTCTCTCTGTGCCTGTTAATTTGTTATTCCTTAGTAACACTGTATCTTCAGTGAAAATTGGTGTAGTCAAATGTATGTGTCTACTATGGTCACAATGATCTGTAAACAGTCTCTTAAGAATTTTTAAAGTTTCTTCTGTTTCAATAGTTATTTTCTTCTTGTCATTTCTTATTGTGTATACACACATCTTTTCTTTTTCCTGTGATTAACTACTAGTTTGTCTACTTTGTTAACCAAAAAATGGGATTTTGACTTATTAAATTGTACTCATTGATTTTCTATGCTCTACTTTAACAATATTTGCTTTTTTTATGCTGTTATAAATTGCTACGTTTTCTCTCCCTTTTCTGGCATTTTAGTTGGAACTTAATTCACTGGTTTTTAAAATTATTTTATGGTTATTGAAATTATTTATGTTTAATTTTTCTTTGGTCAATTTTTAAATAGGTTCCAGTGATTCTGATATATGGGCGTTTTATGACTAATTTTTAGACACTTTATAATTGTGATTTTTCATTCTGCTTTCAATCATGAATTACTTATTACATCATGCCTTTTTAATTTTTAAGTTGAAGGGTTTTAGTTTATATATTGCTTTGTTTCTAGTTTTGCTACACTGTGATCAATGTTTGTTACTTTTACTCTGTTTTACTCTATGTAAGTTCCTAATGCTTTCTCTTTGTCTTCTATATGACTAACTTTGTGACTGTTCCAAACATTTTGAGATGAGGTTATGTTTTCTATTATCAGGACACAGTTCAATCAGTTCAGTTCCGTTCAGTCGCTCAGTCGTGTCCGACTCTTTGCGACCCCATGAATCGCAGCACGCCAGGTCTCCCTGTCCATCACCAACTCCCGGAGTTCACTCAGACTCACGTCCATCGAGTCACTGATGCCATCCAGCCATCTCATCCTGTGTCGTCCCCTTCTCTTCCTGCCCCCAATTCCTCCCAGCATCAGAGTCTTTTCCAATGAGTCAGCCCTTCGCATGAGGTGGCCAAAGTACTGGAGTTTTAGCTTTAGCATCATTCCTTCCAAAGAAATCCCAGGGTTGATCTTCAGAATGGACTGGTTGGATCTCGTGCAGTCCAAGGGACTCTTAAGAGTCTTCTCCAACACCACACTTCAAAAGCATCAATTCTTCGGTGCTCAGCTTTCTTTATAGCCCAACTCTCACACGACCACAGGAAAAACCATAGCCTTGACTAGATGAAGAGTTGACTCACTGGAAAAGACTCTGATGCTGGGAGGGATTGGGGGCAGGAGGAGAAAGGGATGACAGAGGATAAGATGGCTGGATGGCATCACTGACTCGATGGGTGTGAGTCTGAGTGAACTCTGGGAGTTGGTGATGGACAGGGAGGCCTGGCGTGCTGCAATTCATGGGGTTGCAAAGAGTTGGGCAAGACTGAGTGACTGAACTGAACTGAATAAAGAAATACTGCATTCTTCCAAAAAAATCTTACTTGATCATGACATATAATTTTCTTCTTGTGATCTTGGGTTCTATTAAAGAAATATTTTTTGTAGCTTTATATGTGATATTGGTTCTATAATTTTCTTCCTTTCAGCGATTTATATCAGGTTTAAGTATTAATGTTAAAAAGCAATTTTAAAATCTCCTTTATTCTCTAGGCTTTGGAACAATTTATGTATTATTGGAACTATTCAGTGTAAAGTCTCTCTGTGCCTGTTAATTTGTTATTCCTTAGTAACACTGTATCTTCAGTGAAAATTGGTGTAGTCAAATGTATGTGTCTACTATGGTCACAATGATCTGTAAACAGTCTCTTAAGAATTTTTAAAGTTTCTTCTGTTTCAATAGTTATTTTCTTCTTGTCATTTCTTATTGTGTATACACACATCTTTTCTTTTTCCTGTGATTAACTACTAGTTTGTCTACTTTGTTAACCAAAAAATGGGATTTTGACTTATTAAATTGTACTCATTGATTTTCTATGCTCTACTTTAACAATATTTGCTTTTTTTATGCTGTTATAAATTGCTACGTTTTCTCTCCCTTTTCTGGCATTTTAGTTGGAACTTAATTCACTGGTTTTTAAAATTATTTTATGGTTATTGAAATTATTTATGTTTAATTTTTCTTTGGTCAATTTTTAAATAGGTTCCAGTGATTCTGATATATGGGCTTTTATGACTAATTTTTAGACACTTTATAATTGTGATTTTTCATTCTGCTTTCAATCATGAATTACTTATTACATCATGCCTTTTTAATTTTTAAGTTGAAGGGTTTTAGTTTATATATTGCTTTGTTTCTAGTTTTGCTACACTGTGATCAATGTTTGTTACTTTTACTCTGTTTTACTCTATGTAAGTTCCTAATGCTTTCTCTTTGTCTTCTATATGACTAACTTTGTGACTGTTCCAAACATTTTGAGATGAGGTTATGTTTTCTATTATCAGGACACAGTTCAATCAGTTCAGTTCCGTTCAGTCGCTCAGTCGTGTCCGACTCTTTGCGACCCCATGAATCGCAGCACGCCAGGTCTCCCTGTCCATCACCAACTCCCGGAGTTCACTCAGACTCACGTCCATCGAGTCACTGATGCCATCCAGCCATCTCATCCTGTGTCGTCCCCTTCTCTTCCTGCCCCCAATTCCTCCCAGCATCAGAGTCTTTTCCAATGAGTCAGCCCTTCGCATGAGGTGGCCAAAGTACTGGAGTTTTAGCTTTAGCATCATTCCTTCCAAAGAAATCCCAGGGTTGATCTTCAGAATGGACTGGTTGGATCTCGTGCAGTCCAAGGGACTCTTAAGAGTCTTCTCCAACACCACACTTCAAAAGCATCAATTCTTCGGTGCTCAGCTTTCTTTATAGCCCAACTCTCACATGACCACAGGAAAAACCATAGCCTTGACTAGAAGGACCTTAGTTGGCAAAGTAATGTCTCTGTTTTTTTTTCAATATATAGACACAATACAATCTTTATTGACTATATTATTCAAGTTCTTGATATTTACTTTCTGGCTACTTAATATGTCTTGTACAGGGTAGAGTCAAAAATCATTCTACTATTAGTGTATTTTAATATACTATACTTCTTATAGTTTTTGCCTTACTAAGACAGTTCCTGTCACTTTTTCTACATATATTCATAGCATATCATTTTCTGAACTGTAGCTTTTATAATTAAAAAGTATTCTTTGTGAATATAATACTTTTTAATGTAAATTCTACTTTGAGATCAACAGAGCAATGCCTGTTTTACTATTTCTGTTTGCTTCATATATATTTGTCTATCTTTTTGTTTGTTAGTCTTTGTGAATTATTTTTTAAGTGTTTCTCTTTATAAAGAATATATTTGTGTCTTTCCTAGTCAAATTGAAAATAATTTTCCTTTTTAGAGATGTCTTAAGCCCATTCCCATTTTTGGATATGACTGATAACATTGTCATGCTATTTAAAAATCAGGTTAGAAAAGACCTTAATGATCAATCAAATGACTAAAATACTTAGCAGAAGTTTTAATCTGTTAAATTAATTCAGAGACTGAATCTGACTCTCTTCTCGACTCCCTCAAGCCTTAATTATTATAGTGGAACATCTTACACTTTAGAAAGTAAGCTGTATGTATGTGCACGGGTGTATGTTATTTTTCTATGCATCTTTAGAGCAGCTCTCCAGTCCCTCTTCCCCCAACAATATGTGCTACTTGTAAACAGTCTCTTTATGCACACACTCCTCCCCATGATTCCTTATTCTGCTGTCATATACATACAAATATCTTTAAGACTGCCAGGTACATGGTAGGTGCTAATTAAACATTTGCTGAATTAATTAATGCATGAATAACTCAGAGGAAGGGGCTTTTTCAAAGTTAATTATTTTATTAAATTATGTGAATTCATTGTTACATTTGCCTGTAAAGTTATAGATGTAAACAAGTGATGTGTCTGCCTGATTTGAGCATAACATGGTCTAATTGTTTTAATGCATTCCCTTTTCATGTAATGTTTTGTGCCTGTAACAATTTTTAGCATTATATGAAGTGTCAAGATACAAATCTTCATTTGTTAAACTCCACTGTCTGTACTTTTAACCTTACCACAAAATCACATCTCATTTGAAAAAAAATTTATTCTATTTCTTTGGATCCTCAATATATTCATTATCATCACACTTGACATACGATTCAGATCCTAGCCTCAGCCTTATTATTTTGACTAACAAATGACTCTTTTCAATGAACTCTGAGAATATGAAATTTTGTTGATTTACTGGCTCCTTAGAAAAGCCTAGGTACCTCTGGCTTGATAGTGAGACCTCTCTGGCATGCTTTCCCTTGCATTTCATGCTCTAATTTTGTTTCTAGAAAGGATTTTAGAGGTTTTAACTTTTCCTTTGGATCATTAATTTTGCTAAGTCATTTGGACAGCAGGGTACTTAGAGCTTCCTCAGCGATTTGAATGAAAGAAGATTTTGAAAGTGCCTCAGTTGAATGCTTCTTAGACTAAGTTGAAGGCTTTCATTAGAAACAGACTACACTGTCCATGGAAGATTTATGAGGATATGATTGAACTGGGAATGACAGATGTGATTATAGATGAGGCTTTCACAAATGCGTGGGTGAAAAGACAATCATTTTCTAAGTGCAATGATAGATATTAGAAATTTAATTAAAATGAAAACAAGTTATTAGAGTAGAATAATATACTGTGTCTATAGTATTCAAATTGAGCAATCCAACCTACCAGGTGAAATAATTAAAACTTATTAAAAAAATGAATACTACCTTAGTAATTATTTTAAAAATAATTAAGATTGTTTTACTATTAAAAGGTTTATTTAATTCATTGAAATATTCACAAAATACTGATTAAGAGAAGAAGAAAAATGAGATTTTTGGTTTGACAACATTCTGAATGTTTTAATGAATGTACATATAGTTGTCTGCATGGCTTGTTTTACATGTAAGGGCCTACATTCATATGCGTACCAGGGTGTACATTTTTATCTTTTCTGACTGTATACTATCTGTACATTTTTACTATATTTGAAGAATTCCTTAGCTTTCAATTCTTGATGAAAAGCAGAATTTGCCTTTAATTGTTAGGCTGGAGATGTTTTATTGCTTTCCCAGATTCTCTGGCAGAAAGTTTGTAGGGAGGTAACAGAAAGTGAAGAGGAACTAAAGAGTCTCTTGATGAAAGTGAAAGAGGAGAATGAAAAAGTTGGCTTAAAGCTCAACATTCAGAAAATGAAGATCATGGCATCCAGTCCCATCACTTCATGGGAAATAGATGGGGAAACAGTGGAAACAGTGTCAGACTTTATTTTTGGGGGCTCCAAAATCACTGCAGATGGTGACTGCAGCCATGAAATTAAAAGATGCTTACTCCTTGGAAGAAAAGTTATGACCAACCTAGATAGTATATTCAAAAGCAGAGACATTACTTTGCCGACTAAGGTCCGTCTAGTCAAGGCTATGGTTTTTCCTGTGGTCATGTATGGATGTGAGAGTTGGACTGTGAAGAAGGCTGAGCACCGAAGAATTGATGCTTTTGAGCTGTAGTGTTGGAGAAGACTCTTGAGAGTCCCTTGGACTGCAAGGAGATCCAACCAGTCCATTCTGAAGGAGATCGGCCCTGGGATTTCTTTGGAAGGAATGATGCTGAAGCTGAAGCTCCAGTACTTTGGCCACCTGATGCAAAGAACTGACTCATTGGAAAAGACTCTGATGCTGGGAGAGATTGGGGGCAGCAAGAGAAGGGGATGACCGAGGATGAGATGGCTGGATGGCGTCACTGACTCCATGGGCGTGTGTCTGGGTGAACTCCGGGAGTTGGTGATGGACAGGGAGGCCTGGCGTGCTGCGATTCATGGGGTGGAAAAGAGTCGGACACGACTGAGCGACTGAACTGAACTGATACCTTTGTGATCAACCATTGCTTCATGTTACGCTAGTTCTGTTCTCCATGGACCTAGAATTAGAACCTGTCTCCTATCCTGGTGGATCAGAGAGCTGTATATCTTCTTTAGCTACTAAGCCAGCCAAGGGCACTTTACTTATGGTGCCATGTGTCATTTTGCTGTGGGCACTCAGCCTACTGTCTGATTACCACACTGTGTTTTCCAAACTCAAGAATAAACTGGCACATTTCTGGCTGGGTTAGTCACTAAAAGAGAAAGATTATAATCTTTTTATAATCAAAAGGGAGTAATTTTCTCTCTCTAAAAATATACACATTTATACAAAGAAGAAAAAGCAGGAGATGCAGAAGGTTTTCACAGTGGTGCCCCTTGAAAAGCAGAGAATAATTATGTTTTTTTCTCTTGTATGGATTTTCTAATTTTGTGCAGTTTATGTGTTCTTTTGTGTAACTAAAGGGGCTTGAACGTACAGCCTACCCCCATCAGATTGCTTTCTGTTCCGGGTTTCCTGACGTTTTTAGAACAATGGCCTCTTTAGTAGCCATTTGCCACCACGTTTTCTTAAAGTGCTTATGCAGCCTCAGGTACACAGGAACCACATCCGAAGCTGACTGCAGTGTGTCTTCTCAGACTTTTCCTGTGATGTACATCTGGGACTCTCAAACTGATTTCTCTGGGGAGACACAGCAAGGAGGCGGCCCAGCGAGGGAAAGGCCAACTGCATTATTCTGTGCTGTTTAAATATTTTGCATGGAATCGCTCTTGTAAATGAAGTTAAAGGGCTTCTGTCAGCAGTGATAGGCTCGTGCAGGAGCAAAGGGTCCTGATGGGTGCCAGCCTGCTTCCTGCCTACAGGTCCTCTCCATCTCGCAGTCTCCTCACTAGGCCCCTCAAAGCCGCTCCCGCCAGCCAGGGGTGCGGGGAGAGTCGGGAGGAGGGTTTTCTGGGCTCCTAAGTGGCCTAGGTTCATTGTGCCCTAGACGCCCTGCTCCTTCCACACCAGGATTCAGCCACGTGGTGGCACCTGGCTGCTAGGGAAGTTGGCAGTGGTTTCCAGAAGGGAAGGGAGTGCCGTGGGGAGCGGGCAGCCCCTGTGGTCGCTTCCGGCTGGTGGCTGGACTTCCGCTGCGGTCCCGGAAGCACAGGCGGGCCCCTCACCCCCGCGCGGCCGCAGGCAGGGCACTCGCAGCATGCACCGCTCTCCCAGCATGCACCGCTCTCCCAGCATGCACCGTTCTCCCAGCATGCACCGCTCTCCCAGGGGGCAGGCGTGGTTCCTCGTGGTCCTGCGACCAGGACCTGCTCCCCACCAGAGCGGCGCCCCGTCCTAAGAGAGGCGGTCGGGAGCAGAGCTGGCATTGGGCGGGCCTGTGGGACGAGCTTCCTGGTGGACCCTGACTGTTGCCCCGAGGCGTGAGGCCCTAGGTCCGCCCCTCAGACCTTCCGCTCCGCGGTCTCGTGGTCTGTGAGGAGGGCTGCCGCGGTCCCTTCCTGCAGCTGCGAGGAGGGTGCCAAGCAGTAGGTCGTCGTGCCCGCTGTGCCATGTCTGTGGCCTCTTGGCTCTCCCAGGAGTGCCTGGGGTCCTGTCTGTGTGCCCTCCGCGTGCCAGCCGCAGGTTCCACCAGGCCCGGCTTTGCTTTTCCTTTGCACGCACTTGCTCGCTCCTCTGTCTTGAACCTGAGGGACTTAGACCTGGGTTTGTGGTGCTAAAGGCTTGGGAGGGAAGGTGGCTGTGCCCGACCCGACCTTTCCTGGAAGGAGAGTCTGGATGGCCCTGCTTTTGGGGGTGGGGGGGGCTGCAGTTTGTCTCCCAGGGTCCCCAGGCCTCCGGTTACTTTCTATTCCACTCGTGTCTCCTTGCTTAAGCCAACTTTATGCGTGGGCTACAAACACGGGTCCTTTCCCGTCATTTCCTCCAGGGCCGCAGTCTTAGTCACTGCGGACCGTGAGCCTTCGCTTTGTCCCCGTGGCCCGCCTGCCACTGTCACTGAGCACCGTCCTGCGGGGTCACTGCCGTCCCCCCTCGGGTACTGGCTTCTGCAGGCGTCAGGGTAGCTGTCACAGGTAATCCCACATTTCAGCGCTTCACACAGCAGAGGTCCAAATGGGCCTCCGCTCGCACAGCAGGAGCCCGGGGCTGCTGGTCCGGTGGCCCGGCGGAGCAGCAGCTCAGGAGCGCCCCCAGCGAGCGCCCTCCCTCTTGGCCTTCCCAGCCGCGCCACACCTGTACCTCAGGCTGGGGCGTCTCCCTGCAGCTGGGAAGTGTGGTTTGGCGGCATTCCCGTGGCTCTGGGGAGAAAGTGGAAAGGGCTTGGTGAAAACCTCGCAGGAGGTGCCACACCTCGGAAGCAGGAAGGCAGACGTTCTAACAGGGGTGAGGAGTATGTCCAGTGTTAAGTAAGCGCCCAGAGGCGCTGTGCTGGGGTTTCTCGGGGTGCAAGGAGGCTGGGCGGAGGTGAGTGGGCGGGTACAGAGCACGCTCTCTGGGCGTCCTCTCCTCCCACCCCGGAGTCGGCGGACGTGTCCTCCCAGCAACTGGGAGACCAGGGGTGCCTGCTGAGCCTGGAGTCCAGGGTGACTGCGGTCAGCCGCGCCGGCACACGCCACTCCCCTGACCACCGCAGCTGCTGAGGCCGCTCTGGGGGAGTGGCTTCAGTCACACTGGCCTCAGACTCCGGACTCCTGTCGCCAGCGTCTGCCAGGAGCCGCCCTGGGCCCGTCCTGAGGACAGGCCTCTCCTGGGACGTGTAGCTGTGCAGCTTACACGAGCTCTGCGTGTGCGTGTGCGCGCGTGTGTGTGTGGTTTTCTCTCATATGTTCTTTGGTTGATACAGCCTCTGGAAAGTAAAGATATTCCTGCCAGCTGGATTGTTCTAGAGACGGCTGAGAAAAATCCATTTGCTAGGAAATTTTTATTTCATTGTTTTAATTTGCTAACAGAAAAGTCAAATGAGGATAGTTTTCACCTGAACATTTTATTACATTTTAATTGTGTTTACCTTACAGGTTCACGTAAGAACTGTTCTGTCTTGATCCAGTGCGGGCAGGGTTCTTCCAGGCAGAATGTCTAGCTTGTAGGCGCAGCCACCATGCTGGCTCCTCATCCAAGAGGAAAGGAATATGCCTCCAGGAGAGCCAGGTGCTCACTCCGCCCTGGTGTGCAGTCATGATGTCACCCAGGGTCAGAGAAACTTGCTCTGGAGCTCAGACTCCGCCCCTCTGAACGTCAGATGAGAAGAGCTGCCATCTTGCTGTGACAGTGGGCAGAGCAGTCCCCAGTAGCCTGAAATATGGGTGGGCAGGGTGTGCAGCTGGGCTGCCGTGGTCCTCGCCCTGGAGCCCGGCTCTCAGGTGCCTTCATCCCCTGCCCGACTCCGCCCTCACCTGCCTCCTGAGCTGCAGACGGGCCTGCAGGCCTTGGTGTGGGGCCGTGCACACTGCATGTCCCAGTCCATTACGGCTGCTGAGACAGAGGGAAGCTTCACCAGGCCCAAGACAGAAGGAGCAGACCCTGATGCTGGGGCCCCGCGGCCCAGACCCGGTCCCGCTCCTCCTCCACAGGACGTCTGTACTCTGGCGCAGCACCTGTGTTCTCATGGGATTCTGTCCCTCAGAGAGAGAGCCCTTGCAGCTTTGGCTGATGACCCACCAGGTGTCCGCCCACAGCAGATTACCGTTTAGGACTCTCATGGCCCTCCACTGGTTGGCGTCTGGGGGCAAATCTGAAAGTCCCCACAAAGGAATAAAGCACTGGCCGTGGGCTGGCCGTGAGGGCAGAGACAGAGAGGCTCAGCATTCACTGCAGCTTCACGCCTGGAAGCCTGGAAGCTAGGACAGCGGTTGTGCAGCAGTGAGAAGTGGGCTGGGGCAGAAAGGGCTTCACAAGGAGGGGGGCGTGGACCGTGTGCTGGCTGGCCTGTCGTGCTCACAGGGCTGCCGTCCAGGCTGTCTGGGCTAGGTCCCGGTCTAGGCTTGGGGTCAGCCCGTCTCTCCCTCCTGGCCGCTCTCGACTCTCCCCCTCACACGCTGCTGCCAGATGACCACGCGTCTCCCAAGTGCCAACCCTCCTTGTCTCGCTGCTTTGTTTAGCAACCACCAGAAGTGCCCCAGGGTCCTGTGAGCGTCAGGATGACCCTGCTCCATGATCAGTTCAGTGGCCACCGGGCCATGACGCCCTCAAGAGCGTCAGCTCCCCACCTCATGCCCCTTCCCATCTCTGCGGGTCTCTGCCCACAGAGTCCTCTTCTGCCCTAACTGCTACTTCCCCAAGAGGCCTGCCCAGGCCGAGTCCACACCAGCGGCCTGGTGGCCACAGGCCTGGGTCCTGTGAGTCCACACGAGCACCACAGTGACCACAGGCCTGGGTTCCATGAGTCCACACCAGCAGCCTGGTGGCCACAGGCCTGGGTCCTGTGAGTCCACACGAGTACCACAGTGACCACGGGCCTGGGTTCTGTGAGTCCACACCAGAAGCCTGGTGGCCACAGGCCTGGGTTCGCTGAGTCCACACGGCCAGCCTGGTGGACACAGGCCTGGGTCCTGTGAGTCCACACGAGTACCACAGTGACCACGGGCCTGGGTTCTGTGAGTCCACACCAGCAGCCTGGTGGCCACAGGCGTGGGTTCTCTGAGTCCAGACGGCCAGCCTGGTGGCCACAGGCCTGGGTTCTGTGAGTCCACACGGCTAGCCTGGTGCCGGGCGGTCAGGCCCTTGCTCTTGGCTTTGCACGTGGTTGTGTCCCTGGGTTGCAGGTGCATGGGGAGCCCGTGATGGGTTGTGGGGCTGCTACCTTGTGTGTGAGCTGCTGACAGGGAGCTATTGACTGTGAGGTGGGACAGGGCCTCGTGTGTGAGCTGGTGACAGGGAGCTGTTGACAGTGAGGTGGGACAGGGCTTCGTGTGTGAGCTGCTGACAGGGAGCTGTTGACTGTGAGGTGGTACAGGGCCTCGTGTTTGAGCTGCTGACAGGGAGCTGTTGACTGTGAGGTGGGACAGGGCCTCGTGTGTGAACTGGTGACGGAGCTGTTGACTGTGAGGTGGGACAGGGTCTCGTGTGTGTGCTGGCGACAGGGAGTTGTTGACTGTGAGGTGGGACAGGGCCTCGTGTGTGAGCTGCTGACAGGGAGCTGTTGACTGAGGTGGGACAGGGTCTCGTGTGTGAGCTGCTGACAGGAGCTGTTGACTGTGAGGTGGGCTGGGCCTCATATGTGAGCTGGTGACAGGGAGCTGTTGACTGTGATGTGGGACAGGGCCTCGTGTGTGAGTTGCTGACAGGGAGCTGTTGACTGTGAGGTGGGACAGGGTCTTGTGTGTGAGCTGCTGACAGGGAGCTGTTGACTGTGAGGAGGGGACAGGGCTTCGTGTGTGAGCTGCTGACAGGGAGCTCTTGACTGTGAGGTGGGACAGGGCCTCGTGTGTGAACTGCTGACAGGGAGTTGTTGACTGTGAGGTGGGACAGGGTCTCGTGTTTGAGCTGCTGACAGGGAATTTTTGACAGGGTGGGACAGGGTCTCGTGTGTGAGCTGCTGAAAGGGAGTTGTTGACTGTGAGGTGGGACAGGGTCTCGTGTGTCAGCTGCTGACAGGGAGCTGTTGACTGTGAGGTGGGACAGGGCCTCGTGTGTGAGCTGGTGACAGGGAGCTGTTGACTGTGAGGTCGGACAGGGCCTCGTGTGTGAGCTGGTGACGGAGCTGTTGACTGTGAGGTGGGACAGGGCCTCGTGCGTGAGCTGGTGACAGGGAGCTGTTGACTGTGAGGTCAGACAGGGTGTGAAACTTCATTTCTGCCCGTTGCCTCATTGATTTATGCTTTATAAGACATGGCCATTGAACCAGTGGTTACGTTATCCAAGATAGTCAGCCTGGATGACAGAATGAATAGTCGACTGGATCCCAGATGAGCAGTAGGAGGCAATGTATTGTGCAATTTTCCACCGACCAGCATAGGAGGTGGCTTTGTATCCTCACTGGGGACAGCTGTCGACTCTGGCCGTGATCTGGAGGTGCGGCTGGGGCTGGTGATCACCAGGCCTCTGCGAGGGTGGCGTTCCCTCTGTTACCAGCGGGGGCCGCATAGGCCCCACGTCTCTGTGGGTCTGCTCAGTGGGAGCCACAGGGCTGGAGCCCAGGTCCACGTGACTTGAAAGCCTGTGGGAGCAGTGAGCAGTCATGGCAGGGAACCTCTGGAGTGGTCAGGGCTTCTGTTTTCTCTTTCTTGGGGAGAAGAGGGGAGATGAGTCAGGAGGTGTGACGTGTGTGTGTGATCGTACTGGTAATTGGGCATAAACAACAGACTGTGGTCTGCATTAAGCATCATGCCCATATGTTCTTGGGGCTCCAGGTGGAAGATGGAAGAAGCACGAGAGGCTTTCTCCAGGAATGATGGCCGTGCGGGTGACGTCGTGGTGGAAAAGTTCCTGGTGGATTCCGTGAAGCCTGCATCCCACGTTCAGCTCGCCCGCAGTGGGCAGTGCTGTGCCTTCCCTTCAGGTGGAAACGAGCTGTGCATATGGGACACCACAGACCCTCCTCGCTAGGTGTGAAAGCTACATGCGTGTCACGTGACGTCACCAGGTGTGAAAGTTACGCACGTGTCGTTTGACGCCACCAGGTGTGAAAACTACACGTGTCGTGTGACGTCACCAGGTGTGAAAGCTACACACGTGTCATGTCCTCGCCAGGTGTGAAGGCTATGCGCGTGTTGTGTGACATCTTTGCCAGGTGTGAAGGCTACACGTGTGTCATGTGACATCACCAGGTGTGAAAGCTACCCATGTGTCGTGTGACGTCCTTGCCAGGTGTGAAGGCTATGCGAATGTCGTGTGACGCCACCAGGTGTGAAAACTACACACGTGTCGTGACGTCCTCACCAGATGTGACAGCTACACGCGTGTCGTGTGATGTCCTCGCCAGGTGTGAAAGTTACGCGCGTGTCATGTGACATCCTCAGCAGGTGTGACAGCTACATGTGTGTCGTGTGACGTCCTCGCCAGGTGTGAAATCTACGCACGTGTCATGTGATGTCCTCACCAGTTGTGATAGCTACACACGTGTCGTGTGACATCCTCGCCAGGTGTGAAGGCTACGCGCGTGTCGTGTGGCATCCTCGCCAGGTGTGAAGGCTACGCCCATGTCGTGTGATGTCCTCACCAGGTATGAAAGCTACGTGCGTGTCGTGTGACATCACCAGGTGTGAAAGCTACACGCATGTCATGTGACGTCACCAGGTGTGAAAGCTACGCGCGTCATGTGA
>SJXQ01007325.1:298978-311748 GCA_006408695.1 Aepyceros melampus | reverse complement strand
CCCAGGAGCCCTGCATTTCCTCCCCCAGGCAGCGTCCTGCCCCCAGCCGTGCGTTTCCTCCCCAGGCTGCGCCCTGCGTGGTGCATCTGCCTCGGCTGGTGAGCCTGCATCGATGCTGTTTTTACCTGAAGCCCACAGTTTGCCTTGGAGTTGACGTGTGCACTCTGTGGGTTTGGACAGGTGTCCAGTGGCATTAGAGCATCAGGCAGTGTGCTTCCCCTGCTGAAAGTCCTCTGGGCTCTGCCTGCTCCTTCCTCCCCAACCCCCTCACCCTGACAGCCACTGATCCTTCACCATCTCCGTGGTTTTGTCTTCTCTGGAATGCTGTATGTTGGAATCACACAGTATGTAGCCTTTTCAGACTGACTTCTTTCACTAGTAATTTGCACTGAAGTTTTCTCAATGTCTTTTCTTGGCTTGATAGCTGATTTCTTTTCAGTGCAAAATAATATTTTCTTGTCTGGATGGGCCAGAGTTTATTTATTCATTTACCTACTGAAGTTGCTTTCAAGTTTTTGCAATTATGAATAAAGCTGTGGTAAACATCAATTTTTGTGCGGACATAAATTTTCAAAGTGAAGTGAAAGCCACTCAGTCATGTCCGACTCTTTGTGACCCCACGGACTGTATAGTTCTGGATTCTCCAGGCCAGAGTACTGGAACGAGTAGGCTTTCCCTTCTCCAGGGGATCCTCCTGACCCAGGAATCGAGCTGGGGTCTCCTGCATTGCAGGCAGATTCTTTACCAGCTGAGCCATGAGGGAAGCCCACTCCTTTGGTAAATAGGCAGGAGTAGGATTGCTGAGTTGTATGGTGAGTATGTTTCACTCGGTAAGAAAGAGGCCCTAGCAAAGGATGAGAGTTCCTCTTGCTCCGTGTCCTTGTCGGCATTTGGAATTGTCTGCTCTGGATTTTAGCCGTTTTGATGAGTGTGCAGTAGTATCTTATTGCTGTTTAATCTGAACTTCCCTGATGACTGCGTTTCATGCTTGCCACCTGTGTATCTTCTTTGGTGGGGTGTCTGTCTGCTAAGGTCCTTTGCCCATTTTTAATTGAGTGGTTTATTTTCTTGTGTTTTAAGGAGTCTTTGTGTATTTTGGATAACAGTCCTTCATCAGATATGTCTTTTGCAAATATCTTCTCCCAGCCTGTGGTTTTTGTTTTTATTCTCTTGATAGTGTCTTTCTTGGAGCAGAAACGTTTAATGTTCAGGGAGCCCAGCTTATCAGTTCTTACTTTCATGGGTCATGTCTTTTGTGCCTCATCTAAAAAGTCATCGCCAAGCTCAAGTCATCTAGAGTTTGTCTGTGTTGCCTTTTGGAATATGTAGTCTTTCCCCCTGTGTTGCCTTTGTTTCTTTATGAATGGTCTGCTGACTGTTTCTGGCTCTCTCTTCCCTCCCAGTGATCTGTTTGTCCTTTCTTTTGCCAAAGTCACATAGTCTTGATTAGTGGAGCTTTAGAGTAAGCCTTGAACTCAGGCAGGTCAGTCCTCCACCTGTGTTATTTTACAATATTATGTGGCTGTTGTATCTTTTGCCCCCGCCAAAGTAAACTTCAGAGTAGGTTTGTTGATTTCATTTGGATTATATTGACTCTATAGATCAAGCTGGGAAGAACTGACATATTAATAATATTGAGTCTTCATATCCATGAACAGGACTATCCATTAATTTAGTTCTTCATTTATTTCTTTCCATAGAGTTTTATAATTTTCCAACCTTGTGTACATGGAATAATACCACTTGGTCATGGTTACAATTCTTTTTATAAATTGTTGGTCTGATTTGGTGATATTTTAACATTTGGTGAGGATTTTTGCATCTCTGTTCATGAGAGAAACTGATTTGTGATTTTCTTCTTTTGTCCTGACTTTGTGTGGTTTTGGTATCCAGGTAATGCTGACTTCAGAGAATGAGCAAGGAAGTAGTCCTTCTGTTTCATCTGAAAAGAAGTCAGTCAGTCAGTTCAGTCACTCAGTCGTGTCCGACTCTTTGTGACCCCATGAATCGCAGCACGCCAGGCCTCCCTGTCCATCATCAATTCCCAGAGTTCACTCAGACTCACATCCATCGAGTCAGTGATGCCATCCAGCCATCTCATCCTCGGTCGTCCCCTTCTCCTCCTGCCCCCAATCCCTCCCAGCATCAGGGTCTTTTCCAGTGAGTCAACTCTTCGCATGAGGTGGCCAAAGTACGAGAGCTTCAGCTTCAGTATCATTCCTTCCAAAGAAACGCCAGGGCTGATCTCCTTCAGAATGGACTGGTTGGATCTCTTGCAGTCCAAGGGACTCTCAAGAGTCTTCTCCAACACCACAGTTCAAAAGCATCAATTCTTCGGCGCTCAGCCTTCTTCACAGTCCAACTGTCACATCCATACATGACCACAGGAAAAACCATAGCCTTGACTAGATGGACCTTTGTCGGCAAAGTAATGTCTCTGCTTTTGAATATACTATCTAGGTTGGTCGTAACTTTTCTTCCAAGGAGTAAGCATCTTTTGATTTCATGGCTGTAGTCACCATCTGCAGTGATTTTGGAGCCCCCCAAAATAAAGTCTGACACTGTTTCTACTGTTTCCCCATCTATTTCCCATGAAGTGATGGGACTGGATGCCATGATCTTCATTTTCTGAATGTTGAGCTTTAAGCCAACTTTTTCACTCTCCTCTTTCACTTTCATCAAGAGGCTTTTTAGTTCCTCTTCACTTTCTGCCATAAGGGTCATGTCATTTGCATATCTGAGGTTATTGGTATTTCTCCCAGCAATCTTGATTCCAGCTTGTGTTTCTTTCAGTCCAGCACTTTTCATGATGTACTCTGCATAGAAGTTAAATAAGCAGGGTGACAATATACAGCCTTGACGTCCTCCTTTTCCTATTTGGAACCAGTCTGTTGTTCCATGTCCAGTTCTAACTGTTGCTTCCTGACCTGCATACAGATTTCTCAAGAGGCAGGTTAGGTGGTCTGGTATTCCCATCTCTTTCAGAATTTTCCACAGTTTCTTGTGATCCACACAGTCAAAGGCTTTGGCATAGTCAATAAAGCAGAAATAGATGTTTTTGTGTTTCTTCCAGTCCAGCGTTTCTCATGATGTATTCTGCATATAAGTTAAATAAGCAGGGTGACAATAAACAGCCTTGGCGTACTCCTTTTCCTATTTGGAACCAGTCTGTTGTTCCATGTCCAGTTCTAACTGTGTTTCCAAAAAATCAAAATAAATGTTGATACAGGCTTGGATCTCCCCCTCTTGCAGGATCAAAAATGTTGTGTTTAGGTTTTGGCCTGTTAATAGTATAGTAATACTGGCTGCTAATACAGGTAATGATATCAACAGAAGAATGGCAGTAATTAAGACTGATCATACTGTTTGGGTCTTGCCACAGCTGAAGGTCAGCTTCAGAGACCTTCAGTCTTCAAGCCCTGCTTCTGTCCCACCTGTGAGTTCACTCCATCCTCATAGCCTTGCCTGTGGCCTTTCCCTGGGTCTGGAAGACAGCTGCACAGTAGCTGAGCATTCAGGCCTCAAGGAGACAGAGGGCTGGAGTCCAACTTTGACTCACCCATCATGTGGCCTCGGACATGATCTCTGCTCGTCTGTCCCCTCAGCAGTGAGGCTGGGGCAGTAAAGGGCCCCGTAAGGGACCTGTGGGTGAAGTGAGGCTGCCATCTTGCACCTGAAGGTGGTGGGCGCTCTCCAGCCACCCCTCCTCCAGGCTCTCCTCCACCACAGTGCCCCTCCCTGGGACCACCCAACACCACTCTCCAGCAGAAATCACACACTTGGATGGATTTTGGCCCTGGCTCTGACAAGCATGGGCCTGAGCCCCCTCTCACACAGCCTCCACCCATCTGACAAGAGCCCACCATCCTCTGTACACCCACCCTTCCCTCCACATGGAAATCACTCAGGCCTCTCAGCCACTCACAGCAAGGCCTCTGCTGCTACACACCTCTGGCTCTGCCCCAAGACATGGTGCCCAGCAGCAGAAGACGGGTCCCCTCACTCAGCAGCTCAAGCAGTGACCTCAAGCAGAACATTTACCATCACAGGACATGGTGAAGATCATGTCATCAAACATAGTAAAGGACTCTGTACCCTGTAAACCTCTCTACAGATCCCAACTGTGACTACAGACATTCCAGGCTTTAATCTCCTTCCATGTAACACTGGTTTCCCTGGATCATAAATTCCTAAAAAGGGCCATGTACTTTGTACAGTAATTCATAGAACTCCTCCTGAGTGTTCGATAGATGTTTTCTATGATGGGTAGACTTGGGCCCCTGCTTTGGCAAGCATGGACCTGGAGGTGCCCTATAGGTTAATGTGCAACATGGTCAGCTTTTCTGTTTCAGGCATGCGGAACACAGATATCCAAGCCACTTACATTTAATCATATAAATGCAAATTGTGGGTACCTATCTGTGCTGCCTGTCAAATCTCCATCCTGTAAGCAGGTGCATACAGAGACATCTGGGCCACACATGATGGCATAGATGTTTCCACCAGATGTCCTGCCTGGGACCCCCTCCCCCTCCAGCCAGTGGGTCAGAGCCTAGCGCCCACGTGCTGGATGGCTGCCCGCTGGCTCTACCATTCTTATCAGGAGTTACTGGTACCTCTCTCCCCATCAGGAGAGAGGTAAACAATCAGGGAGAGGGAAAGGGAAAGCCTTAAATATTTGCTTTCCTTTACAAGACCACCTACAAAATGTTGCTGAGAACCTGTAGGGGAAACAATCTGTCCAGATCCCAGGGCCGGCGAATATAAACACACGGAACACTAGGCAGGCGAGGGGAAGCCAGGCCAGATGTTCCCACAGGTTTCCCAGAATAGGGAGGTGGTTGGGTACCGAGGGGGAGACGGGGTCCTTCCCTAGTTTTCATCCTCTCTTCCTGATCTCTTCTGGTTTCCTTTGTGACATACCAAAATCAGTTTGGGCTAGAGTTTGAGCACATGAGTAGGTGAAAAGGTGGCTGTTACAATGCAGCTGGGACCCCTTTCCTTTTTCTGTGAAGGACCCCAGCACCAATGTGGGCCCACGTGGCTGCCGCAGTCATCGGCGGTCAGGGTTACAGAGACCCGCGGCCACTCACCTGAAGCTGCGTGGGTGCCAAGCAGAGGCAGGAGAAAGGGTCTCAGCCTGCACTTGGGGTTCTGTTTACCATGGAGACCCCAAGGCAGAAGACGACTCATCGAAGATATGCTTTCTAAGGCCCACTTGACTTCACATTCTAAGATGTCTGGCTCTAGATTAGTGATCACATCATCATGATTATCTGGGTTGTGAAGATCTTTTTTGTACAGTTCTCCATGTATTCTTGCCACCTCTTCTTAATATCTTCTGCTTCTGTTAGGTCCAGACCATTTCTGTCCTTTATCGAGCTCATCTTTGCATGAAATGTTCCCTTGGTATCTCTAATTTTCTTGAAGAGATCTCTAGTCGTTCCCATTCTGTTGTTTTCCTCTATTTCTTTGCATTGATCGCTAAAGAAGGCTTTCTTGTCTCTTCTTGCTATTCTTTGGAACTCTGCGTTCAGATACCTATGTCTTTCCTTTCCTCCTTTGCTTTTCGCCTCTCTTCTTTTCACAGCTATTTGTAAGGCCTCTCCAGACAGCATTTTGCTGTTTTGCATTTCTTTGCCATGGGGATGTCTTGATCCCTGTCTCCTGTACAATGTCACGAAACTCATTCCATAGTTTATCAGGCACTCTATCTATCAGATCTAGACCCTTAAATCTATTTCTCACTTCCACTGTATAATCATAAGGGATTTGATTGAGGTCATACCTTAATGATCTAATGGTTTTCCCTACTTTCTTCAATTTAAGTCTGGATTTGGCAATCAGGAGTTCATGATCTGAGCCACAGTCATCTCCTGGTCTTGTCTTTGTTGACTGTACAGAGCTTCTCCATCTTTGGCTGCAAAGAGTATAATCAATCTGATTTCAGTGTTGACCATCTGGTGATGTCCATGTGTAGAGTTTTCTCTTGTGTTGTTGGAAGTGTTTCCTCTAATTTTTCTTCTATTTTCTGAAAGATATTTGGTGGAGTTTGCAACATGCCCCTCCCTCCCACCTTGGGAGGCTGTATTTCTTTTTAAAGTAGAAATTTGTTAAAATCCACCCATTGCATTTTAAAGGGAAGAAGTACAGAGTGTCAACCTTATGGCTTTTGAGTCTATTCTCAGAAGTACTTTGTAGCAGGATGGAATTCTTTGCTCATCTCCCAGTAAGATTGTTCCGTTTATGCCCAGACAGTAATGCATTTAGTTGCACCATTTTGGTGCCCCAGCCCCATAAGCACCTTGCTTCTCAAGTGCTTAGTCAGGAACGTAGCTGTCTTCACCAGAGAAGTAGCCTTGGTCCTGGAATCCTTCCTCTCAGCCTTCTTCTTCTCTGGTCTGAATTCTTCGTTGCCTTCAATACTCTCTGATGCCTGAGAAAGTGTGTTTTTTTTGGGAAAGTGTGTCTCTTTTATCTTGTCCTTCTCATGGGAAGGTAGGTACAGATGAACGCACCTGCCATGGGCATAGGAAGGACTCTCCTGGGCCTCCCCCTTGAGGCAGAGCTCCCACAGCAGAAGGCGTGCATTCCACATGAGGTTGGCTTGAGAGCACCTCTGCCTCCTGGGGCAATCAGGCCGGTCCCCACGCTCCCCCGGTGTGACCTCTCTTCCTTGTGCTGTATTCACACAGGGTCTCAGCCTTACTGCTGACTGTCTCCTCCTGTCTTTTCTTCATCCCTTCAGTCCACTGGTCACCCTCCCTCCTCCTCGGCTCAAGCCTCCATTTTGTCTCCCCTGCAGTGTTTTGCTTCCTCTGTGCCCCACGCTTGTCTCTCTTCTGAACCTTCAGGGATGTGTGCTCCTGAAAAGCCAGCCCTGGCCACGGCAGGCTTCTGCACGCACAGTGCTGGCCTGTGCTTTTCGATAGCTCCGTCCTCGCTCCCTGCATGGTTGTCAGGGTGTCAGCACGTGGCCCAGACTCCCTCCAGCTTCGTCTTCTTGCTTAGTTGGTACCAGCTGTTCCGTAAACACGCTTTGCTGTCTCAGCTCCTCCTGCCAGATGCTTGCCACTGTCCTTATCCTCCCGTGTTTACCGCAGCGGCCACCCCTCTGGCATGGAGTGGGGATGCCATGCGCATTGTTAATTAATCAACAGGGAAAAACAGAAGGAAGAGGTAACCGTTTGACTTGTGTGCCATTGGTGATACCAAGGAACAGTGAAATACTTAACCCAGGAGAGTAATTTAATGGTACATAGACAGTGATTTTTAATAGATGAAAGTAGAAGTGAATATATGAAATACATGTTTGAAGAACACAATCCATTTAATATCTTGGGATTGAGGTTTATGTTACATTCTTTTTTATTAAAAAATGGTTTCTACAATCTGTGTTCTTTTCTTCCCTACTCTCTTCAGCTGGTGATCCTGAAAGGGCACTGTCAGCCCATCACCACAGTGGCCTTTGGGAGCAGAGGGAGCCCGCGTCTGGTCTGTTCTGCATCAGTCGATTGCGTCATGATGTGGGGCCTGGACGAGTGCAGACAGGAAGCGCTGCAAGGTTACGGGGCTTTAGACACGCTTAAAATGCACAAACCGAGTGACTCGTGTTAGATGCTCTTGGTGACCGAGGTGTTTGGGATCATTTTTGATGCCTTAACCTTGAAACTGGGTGTCTAAGATGGATGTTCTGTGTGGGGAGTAGACCAGGCCACTCAGAACTGCTAACCTTGGCTGACACCGTTAATTTTCATCTTAAGACTGTTTCTGAAATTGGTGATTTTTGTGGAACTCTGAAAGCAGCTTGACAAGTTGAAATATGCTTCCCTTGCTGAGACAGAAGTGAATCTACAGCTTAGTGTGGGAGACAGACTGGAACATGTGAACCAGCAGACAGTCGTGGGCAGTGAGAGGGGAAAGGAACCTCAGTGCGGGCAGGGAATGTGGCAGGAGCTGCTTAGTGCTGCGGGTTCTGCAAGGGCGGGCTTTGGGCTGGAGGAGGAGGGTCACGGCAGGAGCCGCTGATTGATGAGCTGAGAACCAGCCCGTGTGGTTGGAGCTCAGTGATGTTGTTGCTGCTGCTGCTAAGTCGCTTCAGTCGTGTCCGACTCTGTGCAACCCCATAGACGGCAGCCCACCAGGCTCCCCCGTCCCTGGGATTCTCCAGGCAAGAACACTGGAGTGGGTTGCCATTTCCTTCTCCAATACATGAAAGTGAAAAGTGAAAGTGAAGTTGCTCAGTTGTGTTCGACTCTTAGCGACCCCATGGACTGCAATGGGATTTTCCAGGCGAGAGCGCTGGAGTGGGGTGCCATTGCCTTCTTCTCAGTGATGTTAGGAGAGTTTTATCAGGTGAAGTCAAGAGAGTTGGGTGGGTCACAGAACTAGAACAAATAATTAAAAAATTTGTATGGAAACATGAACGATAAGGAGAAAACCTTGAGGGATGCGGATGGAGCTGGAGGAATCAGGCTCCCTGACTTCAGACTATGCTGCAGAGCTACAGTCTTCCAAGCAGCATGGCGCTAGCGCTGAAGCAGATGCCTCGATCAGTGGAACAAATGGGGGGCTGGCTTATTTGTTTTGCTTACTGGCATCTAAATGCCTCCTGCCTGCCCACCCTGTAAGATTTCGTTGAAGGCAGGGTTTCTCTGTCTGTTCCTGGATGTGTCCTAGGCCGAGGGTGCCTGGAGAGGGACGAGCACTTGCTGAGCACGTTGCGGCAGGTCCGTGTGGTGGCCCCCAGGACGGAACAGCAGTGGGGCGGGTGCACGTTCTCCCTGTGGGCTCTCGTCTTGACAAGCGGCTTCAGTCTCTGCCCAGACCGTGCTGGGCACTGAGCCTTTGCTGCCCGGTGGCGGGCTGGCCCAGTGACCTCACTCGAAGGTGAGGCCGCAGGCTGGCTTGCAGCATTGCTGTGGGGCTTGCAGGCCAGCCTGACACCTCCTCCTCCTGCCGGTGGGAAGGCTCTGGACTGGAACTGAGGCTCAGGTGGGCACAGCTTCCCTTCTGCCTGCTTGACACAGGCCAAGGCTGGTCAGTGGCTGGGTCTGGAGCCAGGGTGGCGCAGAGAGGAGGAGGAGGGAGGGTTGGGAACCATGACTCACCCAGGGTGTGTGCGTGGACGGTTCTCCAAGACGCATTATCCTTCCTGACATGGAGTCACTTCCCTGTGGCCAGTCCCTGGGTTCCATGTATTTCCAGACAAACTTTCCAATGTGTTTAATTCTCTTGAAGAGCCAAAGGGTTTTGCTGTCAACATTTTCCAGAGGTCATTGTGGGTGTTGCTGAGTGGCCTTGACAGGCCGATACTGATGACTGAACTCCCTGCAGGGCGACTTCCGCGGGGGACCGTCCTCGGCACCCTCTTGGGAAGGGTGCTGTGTCTGAGGCTTAGTCCCGATGAGCGAGCGGTGGCAGTGTGTGCAAAGGACAAAGCTCTCACGCTGGACCTTGAGGTGAGGTCCCCCAGGCCCCGGGCCCCAGACGTGGGCCCCTCCCACCTCTTCTCGGCAGAGTGTCTCACGGGGCCTGCTTCCGTGAGGGCGTTGGCCCGGGGCTGCCCGGGACTCCCTGTTGGCTGGGCGTCTTGAGTTCTAGCTTCCAGGTTAATAGGTAGGAAGTTTCGCATTTGGGTGAGGGGATTATGTAGAAACTGTTCTCTGTGAGCTGCATATAACTTCTTAATAACAACAATGACGGAACGCTCAGCGCCTGGCCTTCCTTCACCAGTCCCCGGAGCCGGTCCCCGTGGGCTGAGCTGGATGGCCACCGCGGCCCAGCGGCGGCGGCCGAGGACAGAAGCTTCAAGGTACGGGGCGGGCGTCAGGACGTTGGGACGTGGGAACGCTTTGTGCTGTGTTCTGGTTCCTGGCCGCTGCCAAATGTGAAATGTCCGAGGGACGACTGCCCTCAACCTGAGTCTGATGTTTTGGCTGGTCACCAGGCAACTGTGGGGAGCTGGGGCCCACAGCACCACCTGCTGACTCCAGGGGGCAGAGCCTGGTGCAAGACCCTCCTCCTGGAGCTGGGGCCTTGCGGGGACTGGCACCTTAACTCACCTCCATGGTGCTCCCTGGGGCCACTTTCCAATAGCAGAAGATTCAGTCAGAACGCAATTGGGCTTGGGAGGAGAGTAACTCAGAATGCAAGCTCAGGCCCCGATTCAGTCAGAACTCAATTGGGCTTGGGAGGAGAGTAACTCAGAATGCAAGCTCAGGCCCCGATTCAGTTAGAACGCAATTGGGCTTGGGAGGAGAGTAACTCTAAATGCAACCTCAGGCCCCGATTCAGTCAGAACTCAATTGGGCTTGGGAGGAGAGTAACTCAGAATGCAAGCTCAGGCCCCATCCACCTCACAAGCAGTTCATCCTGGTCGTTACCTGGCTGAGACGTGAGGACATCGTATGTTGTAACTGAAGGAAATGGAGGGTAGGTAGCAGGCGTCAGCAGACAGAGAGAGGAAGTGAATTGAAGTTGCTCAGTTGTGTCCAACTCTTTGCGACCCCATGGACTGTAGCCCACCAGGCTCCTCCATCCATGGGATTCTCCAGGCAAGAGTACTGGAGTGGGTTGCCATTGCCAGAGAGAGGAGGGAGACTGGACTGTAAATCCTTCCTTCGTTGCCTTGAAGTTCCTGCCACCAACTTGACAAAGGTCCCCTCCCCGCTCTGAGGCACGGTTGGGGCTGGAACCACAGCTCCCCGCTCATCAGAGGGACGCCGCTCCCCGCTCAGCAGGGGGACCCCGGCTCCCCATTCATCAGAGGGACCCTGGTTTCCACCTCAGCAGGGGGACCCCGGCTCCCTGCTGGGAAGGGCTGGCCATGCTGAGCCTTGCTTCTCTGTGGGGTGAGATGCTGGCGTCCTCACCTGCAGGGTGTGTGAGGGTTGGAGCTGCTGTTTGCAGAAGAGGAGTGTGAGCTGGTCTCCGCGCAACTGGTCCTTTCCAGTCTTCCCACCTCATCTCGAGATGCTGCTGAAGTGCTGGAAATGTTCCCAACCTTGTCTTGTCTGCATCTTCCAAGCCCAGGGGTTGATGTTTCTGGAAGTGTTTATTTCCTGTATGATTCTGATGTCTTCTATTGTGTGTCTATAGTTTTGTTACTTATGTCCTTATTATTTTCTGCTTTAGATAATCATTCGCATAAATTAATTGGTAGCTGGGTAGAATATTCATTCAAGCTGTAGCAACAATGGCAATGATTGTGCTTCTTCTAAAGAAATGTGTCTGTCCAAAGGTTTGGGACCATCGTATGGGATCATTAATGTACAGCTCATCAGTGTTGACAGGTAACTTGGGGCACGATTCCTGTCTGTATGTAGGCTGTGCGCGCAGTTTATCCTAGTTCATATGTTAGTCTTTAAGCCAGAGCTGCCCCGCCCCTCGGGCCTCAGTGTCACTCCTGAGAGCGTTTCATGCTCGTCTACTGTCTATCCACATGTTGAGAGAATTCACACAACAGTTAATCCTTCTGAAACTTTTAACTTAAAATTAAGCATATGCTTGGAGTCAGAGCCTCTTGTGTCTCAGAAAATTGGAAATCATGTTGGCGGCCCTAAGGAAAGCACTGTCTGCCTCCGCTGTCGCCTGGAAGCAAGGCCCAGCGCCGTGGCCTCTGCCGACAGAGCCAGTAGACGTGGCTAGGAGTGAGGGGCCAGCTTGGGTGGGCCATGTACTGCTCCTTTTGGGTGGCCGTGCGCTTTCCCCACGCTCTTCCTGGTGCTGGTGACCCCAGAGTGTGATACACAGGTGGGCTTGGTGCAGAGCAGGACCGGCAGGCGTCCACGCTAAGGGCCCTGTGCTCCCTCCCGCAGCCGCGCCCCTCCTGAGTCTCCTTGTGGACCCGCAGAGCCAGCAGCTGGTGGCTGGTTGCACGGACGGCCAGGTGAGAGCCACTGCGCAGCTCTAGCTTCAGACGCTATTGTGACGGGTGGACGTGTGCGTAGAGGCGTCTGTTTCAAGGCTGCTTTTACCCGTGGCTGAGGCCAGACCTGCTGGTGCCTGGCGGCCTGTCTGCAGGAAGTGTGACCTTCTGTAAAGGCCAGTACCGCCCTTCATGCCAGCTTTATACCTTTTGAGAAGCTTGAAGGTACTTGGTCTTTTTTAAAACTTAGTTTTTAGGTGAGCAATTGAAATTTGCTTTGCAAGTTATGGATGCCGCTCTCTTTTTAAAAGTGGCTGTTGGGCTTCCCTGTTGGCTCAGTGGTGAAGAGGCTGCCTGCCAGTGCAGGGGACGTGGGTTTGATCCCGAAAGATCCCACATGCAGTGGAGCAGCTAAGCCCATGAGTCACAAACACTGAGCTTGTGTTCTCCAGCCCGGAAGCTGCAGCCACTGAGCCCACGGGGGCAGCTGCCGAAGCCTGTGCTCTCGAGCCCGGGAGCTGCAGCCGCTGAGCCCACGGGGGCAGCTGCCGAAGCCTGTGCTCTCTAGCCCGGGAGCTGCAGCCGCTGAGCCCATGGGGGCAACTGCCAAAACCTGTGCTCTTGAGCCCGGGAGCTGCAGCTGCTGAGCCCACGGGGGCAGCTGCTGAAGCCTGTGCACCCTCGAGACTGTGCTTCAAAGCAGGAGAGGCCGCTACAGTGAAAACCCCATGCGCCACAGCTGGAGAGCAGCCCCTATTCCCTGCAGCTGGAGAAAAGCCACATGGCACTGAAGGCCCAGTGGGACCACAGCAGATGAGCGTGTAAACAGAGAGGACGCTGGCACGACTCAGGGCACTGTGCGGGGCCCCAGCAGATGAGCGTGTAAAGAGACAGGCCGCTG
>SJXQ01007325.1:265126-278182 GCA_006408695.1 Aepyceros melampus | reverse complement strand
GGTCACGATGGGGCGGTGGGCAGCATGTGCTGGAGCCACGACGGCCGCTGGGTGCTGTCCGCCTCCCAGGACGGGACGCTGCAGGTGTGGTCGGTGCGCGGCCCGGAGCTGGCGCTGCGTCTGGTAAGGGGGCCCTGCCCAGCTTCTCCTGCGCAGTCTCCGGCCCCACCCGGGGGGCGGGGGCAGGCGGGCAGCATGGTGTGTTCACACGGACACGTGACATGCAAGCACGCGCAGCACACACGCGCGCACACATATGCAGATACAGTTGAATACGCCTGACGTTTGCATGGTCTGAAAATGGCGGAACAGTAGTAACATACGGGAATAATATAAACACAAAAATACATGTTATTCTATAGTAGAGGCGATAATAATGCCCACAGGACACTATGTGGGGGAAATGTTTGGGGGAGAAAAATGCCTTATTTTAGTGATTTCACGGGACACGTTTGGAAGCAGAGGGAAGGGAGTCAGGAAGACGGGGAGGGGGGACAGGCGACGCGGCTCAAGTCACCAGGCTCCTCTCTGGCAGGAGGCGAATTTGAGGACGTTGTTGGCACCCATCCTGTGAGTCTTGTGGAAGGAGACTGGGTCCTGGGGCGCTGCTTGAGGAAGGCTGGTCACTCCCCGGACGGCGGGCGAGGCCGAGGGGAAGGAGGGGTTGGCTCTGGGGCCCAGAGTCCTGCCGACTTCGGCACCCAGCACGGGCTGGGCCATGTCATCGGAGGAGCAGACGGCTCAGAACCAGGGTTAAAACCAGCGAAGAGCTCTGGCTTCAGCGTGTGTCCTGTCAGGTTTCAATGTTCTTTCATTTTAGAGTTTTAAAATGGCCGGAATTCCAAACACTCACTACAGTAAAATTTTAATTATGTAGCATCGTTTACAGAGTCAGGAAGAAGCATTGAAGATTGTACGTTGGTTCTGCCAAGAGGCATTCTGTACATTTAGAATAAGTGGACGTTTGTGTTAGGATGAGAGGGTTTCATATTTATAGCAGTAGTGTTCTTACTGATACTTATTAGTGATGTTGACTGGTTCTCACTGCAGGGCAAGGAAACGTTCCCTAAGCCTGTCCAGTCCGCGCAGTTTTATTACATCGACGCGTTTATCTTGTCTTCCTCGGGCCCTGAGGTCCAGCTGCTCAAGCATCACATCGACACCAGCAAGGACGACTTACGAAGGTAGCGCCCCTGCGATTGGGGACGCTACGTCTCAACTGCGCAGCGGGTGTAAAGTAACGTGGTCCCAGGTGTCATCACACCCTCCTGTGATCGGGAGTCCCTTCTCTGCATGTGAGCTTCCCTGGGGGCCAGGCCTGGGCCCCAGGGGACTCACCAGTGTCCGGGACTCAGGAATGGGGGCCACTGCCCTGGGTCAGCAACAAGAGTAACACGTTTTGTATGTAAGATTATTACCGTTTATAGTAAGTTGAGGTGGTTGCAATGGTCAATCAAGAGGCATTCTGTACATTTAGAATAAGTGGACGTTTGTGTTAGGATGAGAGGGTTTCATATTTATAGCAGTAGTGTTCTTACTGATACTTATTAGTGATGTTGACTGGTTCTCACTGCAGGGCAAGGAAACGTTCCCTAAGCCTGTCCAGTCCGCGCAGTTTTATTACATCGACGCGTTTATCTTGTCTTCCTCGGGCCCTGAGGTCCAGCTGCTCAAGCATCACATCGACACCAGCAAGGACGACTTACGAAGGTAGCGCCCCTGCGATTGGGGACGCTACGTCTCAACTGCGCAGCGGGTGTAAAGTAACGTGGTCCCAGGTGTCATCACACCCTCCTGTGATCGGGAGTCCCTTCTCTGCATGTGAGCTTCCCTGGGGGCCAGGCCTGGGCCCCAGGGGACTCACCAGTGTCCGGGACTCAGGAATGGGGGCCACTGCCCTGGGTCAGCAACAAGAGTAACACGTTTTGTATGTAAGATTATTACCGTTTATAGTAAGTTGAGGTGGTTGCAATGGTCAAGAATCAACCTGCCAAGGCAGGAGATAGGAATTCTGTCCATGGGTTGGGAAGAGTCCCTGGAGAAGGACATAGCTACCCACTCCAGTATTCTTGCCTGAAAAATTCCATGGACAGAGGAGCCTGGTGGGCTGCAGTCCGTGGGGTTGGAGAGGGTCTGATATGACTGAGTGAGCACACGTGCGTGGGGCGTTTCATACGCACCCACAGATGTACGTGTGTGTGGTCTGCTAGACACCTGCCGGGGCACAGCTGACTTGGCAGACACTTGGCAGATGTTGGCTTGGCTGCCTTTGTTTTCAAAGTGTTTAAGAAAATGAAGCCTGCAGAGAGGACCAGAGGCCTCCCCTCTGAGCCCTGCCCCTCTGCTGCCTTCCGCGACCCACGTGCCCGCGCCCACCCTGGTCTCTGCTGCTGCCCACCCAGGTGTCTGTGCAGCTTGGTGGACGGTTCGCGTGGACACACCTTTGATCACCGCCGTGCTCACGAGCATTGCTGCTCCCTGTGGGTTTACCTGTCGGGATGTGTCGGGCGACAGGAGGCTGCCACAGCTCTTCATGGTTCCCACATACAGACACCTCGCTTGTTCCAGTGGGGCCGCCCTGAGCTTCCCTGCGCGCGTCTGGCGGTGGGCCTGGTGGGCTGGGTGGGCATTTCTGGACTCCCTGCTCCGGCCTCCCCTCAGGGGGCACATGTGGCGCCCATCAGCATGGCGGTGCCCGGCAGCGTGGTGGCCCCGGCAGCGTGGCGGTGCCCGTCAGCGTGGCAGTGGCGCCCGGCAGCGTGGTGGCGGCCCCAGCAGCGTGGCGGTGCCCGGCAGCGTGGTGGCCCCGGCAGCATGGTGTTGGGCTCATACTGCTCTGAAGGCGGTGCCCGCAGGCCCCCCTGTCCTGCGTCCTGCAGAGTGGGGGGCCCATCAGCCAGTTCCCTTCCTGTAGCTGAGCAGCTGCTCACTGTGTTCACACCGTGATGCTGGTGTTTCCATCAGGTCCTGCCCACCACCCTCTTCTGGGTGGCTCTGTCCCACTGCTTGTCAAGAACATCTGCAGAACAAGGTGGCTGCTGAAGCTCCAGGTATCACATCTGTGTTTCTCACGGCAAGATGAAAGGGAGAGCTGTTTAGGCCTGCATGCCTCAGGGCCCCAGGAGCACCCTGGGTGTTGGGTGGGGCTGGTCTCATGGACAAGCTGCTTGCCTCTCGTCTTGACCCCCTCCCACTTCCCTCACCTCTGACCCAGAGTCCCCCTGGTGCTGACAGCCCCACCTTGATGGGCACCTGCCAGCCTCCAGCCCTGGGGACTCCTGCACCCCGGGCAGGTGTGGGGTTGGGTCGGGTACACCTGCACATTATCCGGGAGGCACTCCTGGGCCTCCCCCACCGCAGGGCTGTCTGCACCCCCTCTGCTCACATGACTCCTCTCTGAGACCCTTCTGGGCTGTCCTGTTCACAGTAAGCCGCTGCTATCACCTCTTCAGCCGTCCTGCTGTGTGGCTTTGGGCAGTCTCTCAGCAGGACACACGGGGGTTTATGAAATCTCTGCTGATCATTAAGCTTCATTTCCAAACTTCCCCTGAGGCTTGGCCTGGCTTGTCCCTGAGCCTGCATGTGGCCTTTTCTCCCAGGACGTGAGGCCTGTCCCTGCCCCCCAAGTCACCCCTCTGGGCACCCCGCTGTGGCTGGCTCTGCACCAGACCCCTGCCCAGCAGTTACCTCCCTGTGGACGGGATGGGCTGACACCCAGTTCCATCCGCACCTCAAGGGTCTGGGAGGTTTGGACGCCAAGCCCTAATGGCTTTGGTCATTGCCCCCCTGTGCATCACTTTGCCAGCAAAGGTCCGTCTGGTCAAAGTCATGGCATTTTCAGTCGTCGTGTTTGGATGTGAGAGGGGGCCGTAAAGAGGGCTGAGCGCCAAAGAACTGATGCTTCGAACTGTGGTGTTGGAGAAGACTCCTGAGAGTCCCTTGGACTGCAAGGAGATCCAACCAGTCAGTCTTAAGGGAGATCAACCCTGAATATTCGTTGGAAGGGGTGATGCTGAAGCTGAAGCTCCAGTATTTTGGCCATCTGATGTGAAGAGCCAACTCATTGGAAAAGTCTCTGATGCTGGGGAAGATTGAGGGCAGAGGAGAAGAGGGCATCAGAGGGTGAGGTGGTTGGATGGAATCACCGATGCAACGGACATGAACTTGGGCAAACTTCAGGAGCTGGTGGTGGACAGGGAGGCCTGGGGTGCTGCAGTCTATGGGATCACAAGGAGTCAGGCACAGCTGGGTAGCCGAACAGCAGGTACCTGGCAGCTTGCTGGGTGTCTTAAGTGTGCAGCGCTTCCCTGGCGGCTCGGGCTGTAAGGAGTCTGCCCGTAACGCAGGAGACCTAGGTTTGATCTGTGGAGTCTTGCTAAGTATACACAATTATTTTAAAATTAAGAGAAAAGCTTGTTTTCTCTTAGATAGGATGAATTCCATTTAGCTATGTATATAGTAATATTTTTCATGAAGTTTTACTAAAGGAAAAGCTGGAATTACCTAAAGGATAACTTAGGCAGGCAACTTGCTACCTAATAAAATTTATTTATTATTAACATTTATTAATGAAATATGATTGTTAATATTGACATGAAACCTTTTATTTTCAAGTTTTTGAAGGTAGACTCTTGGGTTGTGGCAAAAGGGGAGCCAGGGCATAGAGCATCCCCCGCCCTCCCGCAGGTACAGACAGAGGAGCTGGTGCACGCCGGTGTGCAGGCTCCTCACGACCGGTGCCACGGAGGTCTCCAGCTTGTCTGCGGTGAATGACTTCCACTCCTGTATCCTTTGTCCTGCTGTGCGGCCGATGTTTTCACCTCCTGACCATCATCCTTCCGGCAAAGGCTTGTGCTGAGGGTTCAGGCTCCAGGCTTGGGTTGAGCACTCGGACCTTGTGGAGCTCAGGGGCCTTCGTGTAACAGCTTCATCTCAATAATGGAAAGAGCCCCGGAGGGAAAGGGAAGGTGGGCGTGGGGCGCCTGGGAGGTAGAGCAGAGGGACGGGGTTTCTGTTCTGCTCGCGTCTTGAGTGACGGTAGTTTAGTGCATTTAAGCAGGACACGGCTACACTTGCCACACGCATCCTTTGATGGACTGAATGGCATACCCCATCTCATGTGGAAGATGGCAGAGTTAAAGCAGCGAGTTTCTGTGGTTACGTCACCATTTTAAATTAAAGAGCATTGACTTTAATTTATTTAGAAACAAAGCTCTGATCTTTAGGGAGACATCTTATAAACTTTTATTCAAAGGTACAAGATTCTTTTGAAAAGTTTTATTCTTGAAATTTCAGAAGAACTGATACAGGGTATTAGAGGTTCTAGTATATTTTAATTAGAAAGGTAGTTTTTTTATGCTAGAACCTTTTGCTAAAAACACAAAAACACTTAGTAGAAACGTGTTGTTCTGATTATTCCCAGTCCTTGAGTGAGGGCCCTGAGTATTTTGGCTTAGCACTGGCGTGGTGTCCTGATTATTCTGTCCAAAGTACTCAGAGCCCTGAGTACTTTGGCTTTAGGCCTGGGTTTGTCATTAGATCCAGTACTTTTTCTCTTGTCTGCTTTTCTAGCGCGTATTTTGTGTTTTGGCCACACCACGTGGCAGGTGAGAGCTCAGTTCCCTGACCTGGGATTGAACCCTTGACCCCTGCAGTGGACGTGTGGAGTCTTAACCACCGGGCTGCCAGCGCAGCCACTGTCCCTCCTGGTCCCCGTGGGTGAAGCGTCCTTGCCGTGTGCTGCGTTCACGGCTTGCCCTCCATGCAGGCAGCCTGACCTGGTGGGAGGGGCCGCCATTCACTTCCACAGCCTCCCTGTCTAATCTCTGGCTCAGACCCGTCTTCACGCTTGGTGCCTACATGCGGGGCGGCCGTTCCACCTCTTGGTTTGGGTGTTTCCTGACATCTCAAACCTTGCCTAACTCTCAGTGGACCTAGGCCTCCTGTATGGAGATCCACGTGCCTGGCCTCCCCATCCTCCCAGCAGCTCTGGCCAGGCGCCCGGGGTCAGGTGGGGAGCGGGCTGCGGTCAGGACTGTCCTGTGGAGCCTCAGGAGATCGTAGCTGGTCTCCTGTCTGTGCAACCTTCTGCCAAGAGACGTTCCCTAACTGAGCCCCAGACCTCGTGCTTGCTGCCGGGCGGAACCGGACCTTGGAGGTGTTCGATCTCAACGTGGGCTGCAGTGCGGCCGTCATCGCGGGAGCCCATTCTCGGCCTGTCCACCAGATCTGTCAAATAAAGTAAGTGGCCTCTGACCACGCACAGCCTTCGTAGACTCTGCGTTTAAGTGTTTAGCGCACGTACGATGCAGTCTTACAGCCGTCTGCTGCCAGAAGCAGCAGTGACTTCCACTGGCCGTGAAGCTACTGTCAGCCTTGATGTTGATGCTAGAAGGCATTTGGATGCCGTGTCGGATGTGGATGTTTGTGCCATTGTCTTTGATTTTGTGGTCCCAGTTTTTGATTTCACCACTTCCAGTGAAAATGGTCCCGTTTTCATTTACCCCTTGGCGGTGGTTCTGAGCGCTTGCAGTGCTGGGTAGATGCTGCAGGGATGTGGAGCAGCCTTTGTGGATTCGCGGGTCTCGCTGTCGGGTGCACCTGGCCTGTCTCGACAGAGGAAGAGTTCAGAATAACACACAGCTGGGCGTTGGAGGCCAGGGCCTGAGGAGGCGGCCATTCTGATGAATTCATTGTCTCACAGTTCACCTCAAAAGATGCTTTGTTGCTCAAAGGAACAACAAAGAGACTTGTGAACAGAACTTTTGTTTTCAGGACTACAACTTTGATTTTTGATAGATTTGTAATTGCTTTCCAAATTAAGGCATTACTTTATAATGCCTGCAGAAATATGCATTATGGTTCAAGGATATTCTCCTGTTTTAAGTGAAGTCTTACTATATTGATCAAAGAAGACTCTCTCATCCACAGTTTCAAGATGTTGTTTGGGTTTCGGTGTCCATGTGACGGTGTGTGTGGATGGCATGTGTGGTTTGATAGTCGGTGAGGTTCTGTAAGTGGCTGAGTGGGAGGAGAGCACAGATCTAGGGCCGTGGAGCTGAATTCTCTCCAATGGACTTTGTTTGGTGTTGTCCTGAGGGAGTGAGAGCTGGGGGTGCTAGATCCAGAGTCAGACTGTGTTGGGGGCAGTGGAGACCCCTGATGTGAGGGCAGTGGCCTGCGGCCCCGCATCTGAGCCTTGGGAGGTCCGTCTGGATGGCCTGTCCACCTGCCACGGCCAGAGTCCAGGCTCCTGGCCTTGGCGGGCAGCGGCTGGGGGCTGAGGAGGCGAGCGTCCGCTCCTCCTGGGGGACACCTGATCTTGGACGGGCGCCTCGAGGCTCAGACTGGGTCCTACCTGGACCTTTCCCCCAGTTTACCTTTTGGGGGTTCATTAAGGAGGACATTTCCAGCTAAGAGGAGGCTTTTCTGGTTTGTATGATGTTTTCAGCTTGCTGAGTTATTGAAGCAAAGATTTTTTTTTTGCGTCTTTTTTGGGAACAGACTCTTAACTGCATAAAAACAGCAAAAATATTTTAAACACTGTGGTCCCGCAGACGAATGGAGGCACCCTCTGAAGAACGCAGTGAAGTCGTGCTTGCTGACACAGCAGCCTCGGACCCAGCAGAGGTGTCAGGCCATGCGGCGTGATGACGCCCCCCTGCCGGCGCAGCCCCTGGGAGGGCTGTGGGTGTGTGTGTGCCTTTTAGGGCCGGAATGCAGTTTGCGTTTGGGAACCGTGATCTCAGGCTGCTCATTTCAGAGTAAGATCTGCCAAGGTGGCATTCCTTGTTGATTATTAGGCCTGATAGAGTTCTGGACTTTTTAGTGAATTTGATAATAGACTCCTATATCTTTTCCATTATAAATCCTATTTTCTTTTTTGCATGTTCTAACCTTAATTTTCTGGAGTTTATCATATAGCCATAAAAACTTGGTTGAAAGTTGGTATGTTAGAGATCAGTATAAGATTTTTCTTCAGTTTGGTTCCCAAAACTGTTTAAGTTGAAAATGCAAAGTATAATTTTGGTGTTTTGATACTCTTTTGCTTATAACGTAAGGATAAAACAGTGGCTTTAAAACAGTGGTAAAAACAATACTTTTAAACTTAGTAACCAGATTTTGTCATATTTTCAGAGAAGTTATTTCATTTTGAAAAGTAATATGTTGCTATTTTGACTGATATCTTCTCCTCTGTTTACATTTCATAAAATATTTTAACCTTTTGCATATAATGCTTTTCTCTGTTATAAGGATTAAATAATATAATGTATATTGATTTCTTAGCATATGCTAAATTCACTAAATGGAACCTATTTTTAAAAATATAAATTTATGAGGGCTAGTGGACATTACCTTAGAAAACTCTTAATCTTCATATGCAACTAATTTCACACAATTCCTTTGTTCCCATTAGTGTTGAGGAGAAACATATAGAATTGTGCTTCCTGCAGTTGAAAGTCAGGCTGAATTATTACAGAAATGATGTCTGCTTTCAAAGAAACTGTGGCCTGGGAGGGGGAGATGTGGGTGTGAGTTACGCTCACTCGTGCAAATCTGACTTTCAAAGCTCCACAGCGTGTGTCCGTCGCTCAGTCGTGTCTGACTCCTGTGACCCCATGGACTGTCGCCCAGCAGGCTCCTCTGTCCCTGGGATTCTCCACGCAAGAATACTGGAGTGGGTTGCCATTCCGTTCTCCAGGGGGTCTGCCCAACCCAGGGATCGAGCCAGGGTCTTCAGCATTGCAGGCGATTCTTTACCGTCCAGCCACCACTTAAGCTCTGTGAGGTGAGAGAGAACAGTGCCCCCCAGCCCAGCGATGAGAGCAGGGTGCCTGTGCTGTTCTGGAAGGCTGGGTCAGACGGCATTCTGCTGCAGTTGCACATCCTTGCACGTGGTCAGACAGAACTTAACTTTATGGGGCAGGAAAGAGAGAAGCAGGTCAACCTCACTCCTGCCGGAGGGTCTGGATGGGTCCCTGGGTCTCAGGTTCCTCTGTTCCCAGACTGACTCCAATATAAAATCCCAGAAGGGGGTTAACACCACGAATGCAAACTTCCAGAGGATGCAGGTGTGAGTCCAGCTCCTGGTCAGCCTTGGCGGCGGTCTGCTCCTGCCTCTCCGGGAACCCTGCCCACCCAGCCTGCTGCTAAAACATACACCCCCCACTCCGCGCCCAGCCTTTGGTTCCTCGGGGGCCCCACTGACACCAACCCCCGACTCAGTGTCCAGCCTCCGAGACATCGGGGCCTTGCTGCTCCCTAGACAGAGTCAGCTTTGCAGGCAGCCTCTTGCTGCTGCTCGTGGCCATCCCTGCCTGCTGTCCTCAGGGTGGGTGTGGACCCTCTGGTCTGGGGTGAGAGGGGGGCATCCGCATGGCCAGGGCCACTTCCCTGCACGGCGGCACTGCTGCGGGATGCCCCGCACCAGGTGGCACAGACCTGGGGTCGCTTCCAGCAGGGGGCTCGCCTGCTATCACCAGGGGGAGGTTCGGCAGGTTCCTCATCCTCAGTGTGTGAGTCCCAGGGGCAGGTGTGTGCGGTTCCTGGTCCTCAGTGTCCGTGTCCCAGGGGCAGGTGTGTGCAGGTTCCTGGTCCTCAGTGTCCGTGTCCCAGGGGCAGGTGTGTGCAGGTTCCTGGTCCTCAGTGTCCGTGTCCCAGGGGCAGGTGTGTGCAGGTTCCTGGTCCTGAGTATGTGGTCCCAGGGGCAGGTGTGTGCAGGCTCCTCATCCTCAGTGTGCGTGTCCCAGGGGCAGGTGTGTGCAGGTTCCTGGTCCTCAGTGTCCGTGTCCCAGGGGCAGGTGTGTGCAGGTTCCTCATCCTCAGTGTACGTTGTCCCAGGGGCAGGTGTGTGCAGTTTCCTGGTCCTCAGTGTCCGTGTCCCGGGGGCAGGGTCCTTCGGCTCCTAGGCCTGTGGGGTCGTTGGTCCCAGTCGCTGCCCCTCAGGCATCAGTGGGGCAGAGGGCTCTGTGGCCGCAAGGCCAGGCCACACGAGGTTTCCTCCCCGGGTCCTGGGAGGTAGCCCGTCCTGAGCCGTTGCCATGTCATGGTGGGGCAGGGAAAGCAGGCACAGCAGCCTGCGCTGTGCAGTTGGATGAGAGGCATTAGGTTGGGAAGGGAGTTCTGAGGGGTTTGATGGGAAAAGAACCGGTTTTACTTCCTGAAAGTAAGCATCTGAACGGTATGCAATGGATGGAAAGATGAGGGTATAAGGTTGGAGGTTCACCCCATGGCTTAATAGTTTTCTTAGACTTCCCTGACATTTCTGTTCAGTTATGCAGTTGGCGTCCAAGTGTTCCGAGTCACCGGAGCCCTGCCGGAACTGTCGTCCTGCAAGTCCAAGTTCGGGGGACGCCGAAGTCACAGTTGGCCCAAAAGTCCCATTTCCACTCGGGTGAAAAATATGTCGTCTCTGATTTCTTTCAGCTTGGTGACGAGGGCAGCCACCTCCACGGGTGCCGCTGGAGCTCTTTGTGAGCGTCTGGGTTCATGTTGCGACCTCCTCCGAGGATCACCCGCAGCGGCCTCGTGTTGCACAAGCAGAATTTAACTCATTTTACCTCAGTCACAAAAATGAGGGCCTTGTGTTCCTATTTTTGAAGTCTATTTTATGCCATTAAATGGCTTATTTTTAGAATGAAAGTGCATACATATTTTTTATGACTTATTGATAGCTTTAAGAATCACAACAGATGTCTTTTCTTTATATATTAAAAAAATCTTATTGGCTATTGCTCTCTTTTGTGTCTGAAAGAGCTACTTGCAATTTTTTGTGATGTAAATCTAACATGCACGCATGCTCAGCCTCTTCCGTCGTGTCCCACTCTTTGCGACCCCATGGACTGCAGCCTGCCAGGCTCCTGTGTCCACGGGATTCCCTGGCCGAGAATACTGGAGTGCGTGTGCTAAGTCACTTTAATCGTATCCACCTCTTTGCAACCCCATGGACTTGTAGTCCGCCAGGCTTCTCTGTCCATGGGTTTCTCCAGGCAAGGCTACTGGAGTGGGGAGCCTTTCCCTCATCCAGGGGATCTTCCCAACCCAGGGAGTGAACCCAGGTCTCCTGCATTGCAGGCAGATTACTTACCGCTGAGTCATCCGGGGTGGGGGGGCAAATGTGTAATACTAGACAGCTGATTTGAACTGAAAAGCTTTAAATATGTAAAATTTTAAATAGTTTAATGAAACTATCTTGTCGCACCAGAACTTTAGATTTTCAGAAACAATAGTCACCCCAATTGATATAATTTGTTTAAAAATAGATACTTCATTAGCTCCAGGTCTTACTTTTTTCTCTTTTTTTAAAGAAATGCAGTGGTTTTTCCTACAGGAAGGCATTCCTGCTCGCGGGCGGCTGCCGAGTTCCCTGCAGCTCTCCACTGGTGTGCGTCCGAGCACACAGCGCCTCCTGCAGCTAGCGCGCTCCTTCCTGCAGCGGCGCTGAGCTCTGAGCCCTGTGTGCCCGGCGCCCCAGCCTCGCTGCACCAGCACAGGATTTTACCCATCCCAGGCATCTCTCACGTGTGTTTGAGCCCATAAATCTCTCTGAGTGCCGCTGTGGCTGTAATTTGCCAGTTTAGCAAGTGCCTTTGGATTTAGCCGTAAATATTTTCTCATCTTTTTCAACCTAGCCTTTATTTACATATGAGCTTTCAGTTTTCCACATACATAAACTAATTTGTTGTTGGGACGCTTACTTGTATCCAACTCTATTTGTGACCCCATGGACTGCAGCACGCCCGGCTTCCCTGTCCTTCACCATCTCCCGGAACTTACTCAAACTCATGTCCATTGAGTCGGTGATGCCATCCAACCATCTCAGCCTCTGCCGTCCCCTTCTCCTCCTGCCTTCAATCTTTCCCAGCATCAGGGGTCTTTTCCAATGTCAGTTCTTCTCATCAGGTGGTCAAAGTATTGGAGTTTCAGCTTCAGCATCAGTCCTTTCAATGAATATTCAGGACTGATTTCCTTTAGGATTGAGTGGTTTGACCTCCTTACAGCCCAAGAGACTCTCAAGAATCTTCTCCACAGTTCAAAAGCATTAGTTCTTTGGCGCTCAGCTTTCTTTAGAGTCCAACTGTCACATCCATACATGACTGCTGGAAAAACCATAGTTTTGACTATGCAGACCTTTGTTAGTAAAGTTATGTCTCTGCTTTTTAATATGCTGTTTAGATTTGTCATAGCTTTTGTTCCAAGGACCAAGTGTCTTTTAATTTCATGACCGCAGTCACAATCCACAGTGGTTTGGAGCCCAAGTAAATAAACTCTGTCACTGTTTCCATTGTTTCCCCATTTATTTGCCATGAAATGATGGGATGAGATGCCATGATCTTAGTTTTTTGAATGTTTAGTTTTAAGCCAAGTTTTTCACTCTCCTTTTCCACCTTTATCAAGAAGCTTTTTAGTTCCTCTTTGCTTTCTGCCATAAGGGTGGTGTCACCCTGTTTGTTTAACCTATATGCTGAGCACATCTTAAGAAATGCTGAGCTGTATGAGTTACAACAGAACTCATATGTTATGAGTTATGACAGAGTGTGGTCCACTGAAGAAGGGAATGGCAAGCCACTTCAGTATTCTTGCCTTGAGAACCCCATGAACAGTATGAAAAGGCAAAATGATAGGATACCAAAAGAGAAACTCCCCAGGTCAATAGGTGCCCAATATGCTACTGGAGATCAGTGGAGAAATAACTCCAGACAGAATGAAGGGATAGAGCCAAAGCAAAAACAATCCCCAGTTATGGATGTGACTGGTGATAGAAGTAAGATCCGATGCTGTAAAGAGCAATATTGCATAGGAACCTGGAATGTCAGGTCCATGAATCAAGGCAAATTGGAAGTGGTCAAACAAGAGATGGCAAGGGTGAACGTCGACATTCTAGGAATCAGCGAACTAAAATGGACTGGAATGGGTGAATTTAACTCAGATGACTATTATATCTACTACTGTGGGCAGGAATCCCTCAGAAGAAATGGAGTAGCCATCATGGTCAACAAAAGAGTCTGAAATGCAGTACTTGGATGCAATCTCAAAAATGACAGAATGATCTCTGTT
>SJXQ01007325.1:231272-264765 GCA_006408695.1 Aepyceros melampus | reverse complement strand
CAACCTAGATAGTATATTCAAAAGCAGAGACATTACTTTGCCGACTAAGGTCCGTCTAGTCAAGGCTATGGTTTTTCCTGTGGTCATGTATGGATGTGAGAGTTGGACTGTGAAGAAGGCTGAGCACTGAAGAATTGATGCTTTTGAACTGTGGTGTTGGAGAAGACTCTTGAGAGTCCCTTGGACTGCAAGGAGATCCAACCAGTCCATTCTGAAGGAGATCAACCCTGGGATTTCTTTGGAAGGAATGATGCTAAAACTGAAGCTCCAGTACTTTGGGCACCTTATGCGAAGAGTTGACTCATTGGAAAAGACCCTAATGCTGGGAGGGATTGGGGGCAGGAGGAGAAAGGGACGACCGAGGATGAGATGGCTGGATGGCATCACAGACTCAATGGACGTGAGTCTGAGTGAACTCCGGGAGTTGGTGATGGACAGGGAGGCCTGGCGTACTGCGATTCATGGGGTCGCAAAGAGTCGGACACGACTGCGTGACTGAACTGAACTGAACTGATGAGTTACAAGCTGGAATCAAGGTAGGTGGGAGAAACATCAACACCCTCATTTACGCAGATGATACCATGCTAATGGCAGAAAGCGAAAAGAAGTGAACAGCCTTTTGATGAGGGTGAAGGAGAGTGAAAGAGGCAGCTTAAGATTAATATTAGAAGAACTGAGATCATGGCATTTGTCCCCATGACTGCAGGACAAATAGAAGGAGAAAAGGTGGAAGTAGTGACAGAGTCCCTCTTCTTGGGCTCCAAGATCACTGCAGATGCTGACTGCAGCCGTGAAATTAAAAGACGATTGCTTCTTGGCAGGAAAGCAATGGCAAACTTAGAGAGGGGTTGAAAAGCAGAGACGTTAACTCTGCTGACAACAGTTGTGAAACCTGGACTGTAAATTTGGCAGAACACCTAAGAATTGATGCCTTGGAACTGTGGTGCTGGAGAATACTCCCGAAAGTCCCTTGTACTGCAAGGAGATCAAACCAGTCAATCTTAAGGAAGATCAACCCTGAATGTTCACGGAAGGATTGATGCTGAAGCTGAAGCTCCAGTATTTTGGTCATCTGATGCAAAAGATTGAGGGCAGAAGGAGAAGAGTACATCAGAGGATGAGATGGCTGGATGGCATCACCAACTCAATGAACATGAACTTAAGCAAACCTCGGGAGATGGTGAGGGATAGGGAGGCCCCACGTGCGGCAGTCCATGGGGTCACAAAGAGTTGACATGACTAGGTGACTGAACAACAATATCTTATATTTTCAGATATAGTTGTTTTTATCCCTTTCAAAAACGATTACTAGTTAGGTGTACTTTCAGTTCAGTTCAGTTCAGTTCAGTTGCTCAGTCCTGTCCAGCTCCTTGAGACAGCCTGGACTGCAGCACGCCAGGCTTCCCTGTCCTTCACCAGCTCTCCAGGCTTACTCAAACTCACCTCCATCAAGTTGGTGAGCCATCCAGCCGTCTCATCCTCTGTCGTCCCCTTCTGTCTTCAGTCTTTCCCAGCACCAGGGTCTTTTCCAATGAGTCAGTTCTTCACAGCAGGTGGTCAAAGTATTGGCGTTTCAGCTTCAGCATTAGTCCTTCCAATGAGTATTCAGGACTGATTTCCTTTAAGATGGACTGGTTGGATCTTCTTGCAGTCCAAGGGACCCTCAAGAGTCTTCTCCAACACCACAGTTCAAAAGCATCAATTCTTTGGTGCTCAGCTTTCTTTATAGTCCAACTCACACATCCATGCATGACCACTGGAAAAAGCATAGCCTTGACTAGACTGACCTTTGTTGGCAAAGTAATGTCTCTGCTTTTTAATATGCTGTCTAGGTTGGTCATAACTTTTCTTCCAAGGAGCAAGTGTCTTTTAATTTCATGGCTGCAGTTACCATCTGCAGTGATTTTGGAGCCCCCCCAAAATAAAGTCTGTCTCTGTTTCCATTGTTTTCCTATGATCTTAGTTTTCTGAATGTTGAGTTTTAAGCCAACTTTTTCACTCTCCTCTTTCAGTTTCATCAAGAGGCTCTTTAGTTCTTCGCTTTCTGCTGTAAGGGTGGTGTCATCTGCATATCTGAGGTTATTGATATTTCTCCCAGCAATCTTGATTCCAGCTTGTGTTTCCTCCAGCCCAGCGTTTCTCATGATGTACTCTGCATAGAAGTGAAATAAGCAGGATGATAACATACAGCCTTGATGTACTCCTTTTCCTATTTGGAACCAGTCTGTTGTTCCATGTCCAGTTCTAACTGTTGCTTCTTGACCTGCATACAGATTTCTCAAGAGGCAGGTCAGGTGGCCTGGTATTCCCATCTCTTTCAGAATTTTCCACAGTTTCTTGTGATCCACACAGTCAAAGGCTTTGGCATAGTCAATAAAGCAGAAATAGATTTTTCTTGAACTCTGTTGTTTTTTCAATGATCCAGCAGATGTTGGCAGTTTGATCTCTGGTTCCTCTGCCTTTTTAAAATCCAGCTTGAATACTGGAATTTCATGGTTCACATACTGTTGAAGACTGGCTTGGAGAATTTTGAGCATTACTTAGCTAGTGTGTGAGATGAGTGCAATTGTGCAGTAATTTGAGAATTCTTTGGCATTGCCTTTCTTTGGAATTGGAATGAAAACTGACCTTTTCCAGTCCTGTGGCCACTGCTGAGTTTTCCAAATTTGCTGGCATATTGAGTGCAGCACTTTCACAGCATCATCTTTCAGGATTTGAAATAGCTCAACTGGAATTCTATCACATGGCAGTTTGATCTCTGGTTCCTCTGCCTTTTTAAAATCCAGCTTGAATATCTGGAATTTCATGGTTCACATACTGTTGAAGACTGGCTTGGAGAATTTTGAGCATTACTTAGCTAGTGTGTGAGATGAGTGCAATTGTGCAGTAATTTGAGCATTCTTTGGCATTGCCTTTCTTTGGAATTGGAATGAAAACTGACCTTTTCCAGTCCTGTGGCCACTGCTGAGTTTTCCAAATTTGCTGGCATATTGAGTGCAGCACTTTCACAGCATCATCTTTCAGGATTTGAAATAGCTCAGCTGGAATTCCATCACCTCCACTAGCTTTGTTCGTAGTGATGCTTCCTAAGGCCTCTTTGACTTCACATTTCAGGAAGTCTGGCTCTAGGTGAGTGATCACACCATCGTGATTATCTGGGTTGTGAAGATCTTTTTTGCATAGATCTTCTGTGTATTCTTGCCACCTCTTCTTACTGTCTTCTGCTTCTGTTAGGTCCAAACCATTTCTGTCCTTTATTGAGCCCATCTTTGCATGAAATGTTCCCTTGGTGTCTCTAATTTTCTTGACGAGCTCTCTAGTCTTGTCTTTTCTTGAAGTGATCTCTAGTCTAGCAAGGTGTACTTTGCCTTACTTCTGTTTTTTCTTAATATTTATACAATCAATCTTTCCTCCTTTTACTTAGTATATGCTATTTTCCCTGACCCTTTACTTTCAACCATTAAAATTAATATATTTTAAGTGTTTTTATTGAAATCCAACTATACATCTTTCTTTCATTTGCTGAGCTGTTTACTCTGTTAGAAATTATTCTGATGAATCATCAGTTGATCTTATTTTGTTTTTCTCTTCAATCTTTAAAAAGAACACTTCACTTTCTATTTATCATGAATCCTTAGCTTCATTTTTTCCCTTCAGTCTCTACTGGATTGATCAGATATTTTTCTAAATTCTTTTTTTCTCCTTGAAAGGTTTGACCTCTGTATATTATTTCTGGTTTTTTTCCCCATTTTTTACTGCTCAGTTTCAGGAAACTCGCAATGTTGTAAGCTCTCAGACTGTACGCTTGTCTCCCTGTTAAGCTAGGCCTTTGTCTTGTCCTTGCTACACTCAGGGTGTTGTGGAGCGCCCAGCATTCAGTGGGCAACCTCTCAGTGTTCGCTAGGTGTCTGTTGTTTCTCTCTCTGAGTTGTCGAGCTGTCTTAACCCAGTTCCAGTTCCTGGATCACTGTGCTGTGTTGATCTTAGTAACTGGTGGCAGTGAGTGGGCCCTCTGTGTGTCAGGCTTCTCATGTGAAAAAGGGAGTGAAATAGTTGACCCTTCACAGGTTTGCGAAGAGGAGGGAGTGTGAAGTGTTCAGAATGCTGTGGGTGCAGAGTTAAGACTCAATGCACATTCGTTTGCTTTTCTAGTCATTGAATTTGTATAAGCCTTTGTTTCCTGGTTGTAAATGAAGAATCACTTGGAGGTATCTTAAGGGTAAATGCTTGTGGGCACACTTTACTAGATTTGTCTTAACAGTGATGTTTAGATATTCCTGACATAGTAGGAAGATGGAAATTATAAACTACGTTATATTTAAGTAATGTTTGGGGCCAGATGGCTCTGTAGATGGAGTTCAGTTTCAGTCCTCTAGACACTGAAAATCACGGCAACAGTTCTTCTGACAGCAGCTTGGAGAAGGTGAGGGCCCAGTGACCAGACCGGATGCAGGTCCTCGGAAGGGTCAGCGTCTGCTGGACACATTTCACCCAAGTCAGCATCACAGGCCCCTGCTCAGGGGGTCTCAGGGTTTGATAATCAGGAAACTAATAACTGACCTCAAGCTTTAAATGCCTTATTAAGACCATCTTTGAGATAATTTATTGAATATGGCTATGACCTGTACTTTAAAAACCTGGTGTATTATTATCAGTCTTTTGATCTTTTGCCGTTTGTGGTTCTGTAACTTTCCGTGGCATCATATATAGAGAAAACATATGTCAGTAGTTCTTAAGGTCCAAATGTTCCACTAGCAATTATTCATAGGAAGTTTTTGGAGTCCAATTCTAGAATTTTATAAGTAAAAAAGCTATTTTTAATTTCTTTCTTTAGATTCAGTGTTGTTAGATATGATTAGGGTAATGTTTATTAATTAAACCTATAAAAAATATGCCTGATTTTCCCCTTATAATTACAGGGGTCATCGTTTGCAACCCAGCAATCCCAGGCTTATAATCTCTTTGCAACCACGGCCACTGGTGATGGAATAAAGCTCTGGGACCTGAGGACCCTGAGGTGCGGCTCCCTCTGCTTTTCGGATTGTAGCTGGGGGTGAGGCTGGACAGACCACAGAGAGTGTATTTTAATTAAAGCTCGTGGTAAACTCCACTTGAGCTTGTTTTTCCAAGTATGACAAGGTTGTGGTGAATGTATTCACACTGACCAAGAAGAGTCTGATTTATACACAGAAAGGGTCACACAGTTTGGAATGATAAAAAGGCAGAGACTGGTCTTTCCTCTGCTGCATGTGACATGTGGCCTCTGATTGCTGGAAAAGAACAGGAAGTTAACTGATCACTGTTAGACTAGAGTGTGCATGTGTGTAAGTGAGATGCATATGTGTGTGTGCAAGCATGCACACACACTGTAAGAGGCACGTGTAACAGTGAGGCGCGCATATACATATACACACACAGTGATGCCTACACGTTACAGCTGGATGTGTGCACACACACACACACACACAGGGGCACATACGTGTAACAGTGAGGCGCACATATACATATACACACACAGTGATGCCTACACGTTACAGCTGGATGTGTGTACACACACACACACACACACACGGGCACATACGTGTAACAGTGAGGCACACATATACATATACACACACAGTGATGCCTACATGTTACAGCTGGATGTGTGTACACACACACACACACACGGGCACATATGTGTAACAGTGAGACGTGCATATACATATATACACACAGTGATGCCTACATGTTACAGCTGGATGTGTGCACACACACACACACAGGGGCACATACGTGTAACAGTGAGGCGCGCATATACATATACACACACAGTGATGCCTACATGTTACAGCTGGATGTGTGTACACACACACACACACACAGACACACATATGTGTAACAGTGAGACGTGCATATACATATATACACACAGTGATGCCTACATGTTACAGCTGGATGTGTGTACACACACACACACACACGCACACAGGGGCACATACGTGTAACAGTGAGGCGCGCATATACATATACACACACAGTGATGCCTACATGTTACAGCTGGATGTGTGTACACACACACACACACACACACACAGGGGCACATACGTGTAACAGTGAGGCGCGCATATACATATAATACACAGTGATGCCTACATGTTACAGCTAGATGTGTATATATATATATATATATATATATGTATACAAAGTATGTGTACAGACACACAGGGGTACATACGTGTAACAGTGCGATGTATATGTGTGTGCAAGCATGTACACACACAGTGAGACGTACATGTAACAGTGAGGTGTACGTATATTTGTACATAAATATATATACACACAGTGATACATACACATTACAGTTAGATGTGTGTATATATATATGTGTACAAAATATGTGTCTATATGTATAAATATATATGTGGGGTGCATACATGTAGCAGTGACATGTATATATATTTATATATGTACACAAATATATATATACACAGTGATACACACACACATGTACATATTTACACACACACACATAATTCCATTTCTTAAAATGTCTGATAGTTATGGCAGACAGACATTGAGTATAGAATGTATCTAACAAAATAGAATAACTGCTTGGTTTGTTTCTGTATCTGTGTATGTGACATATATGTATTCGTAAGGACAATAGTAGCAGGCTGCCTCTGTTTTCTTCTTCATTCACTAAACAAGTGTAAACCCTCTGTTTCCACCCTGTGTGACTTTTGTATACTTCTCATATATAAAAAGCTTAGTTAATGTTAGCTTTGTTATTTTTGTGCATTTATGATGTTAAAAGCATATTCATTATTTTTAAAGGGTCTCCAGAATAACCTGCCTCACCATTTGTTATTAATAATCCTCACTTATTATTAAACATCCTCACAATAAAGATGTTGTTTCACTGTTGGTTTGCTCATTTTTGTGAAGACAAGTCAGTATCTTCCTTGTAATTTATATTAAAAATTGAGAAATCCTTTGTTCTCTTGCTGTTTTTCCTTCCTTGTAGGTGTGAGCGCCGTTTTGAAGGCCATCCAAACCGCTGCTACCCATGTGGAATTGCTTTCAGCCCTTGCGGTCGATTCGTGGCTTGTGGTGCTGAAGACAGACACGTATGTGCTGCCGTGGCAGTGTGCTGGTTTTCAGGCGAAGGTTCTCACTCGTTCTTGGGAGACAGTTAGTACTGCTGCCTGTTAGGACAGAAGCTTGGCTATGGGCCAGTGTTCTGAGGCTACCGCATCATAATGGTATTAAACAGCAGTCACACACAAGTTATGACAGGCCAGCCACAGAAGGGCAGTACTGTGTGATCCTACTCCTATGGGGAGCCGAACGCAGACTCACAGAGGCAGACAGTGGAGAGCGGGGCCAGGAGCTCGGGTTGGGGATGGGAGATTCTGGGCGGGGGCACAGCGGTTCATAACGCAGAACGAGCAAGGCTGGACTCTGCTGTCAACGTTGCGCCTGAGGTCAGCAGCACCGCCCTGTGCCTGTCAGCCTTGTGAAGAAGGTGACCTTATGCTAAATGTCATCGCACGATTAAAAACAAGGTCCTTGGCAGTTCTCTCGGGGCCACCATTCACGTCACTGAGTGTGGAGCCGCCGAGAGGTCAGTCTTGGTCACTAACGCTGTTTTACGGTGTCTACCTCGCTAGTCTGTGGTAACAGGGGAGCCCGAAGCTAACCGAGTCTTTGTAGGTAACTTCTGTCTTAAGAGAAGACACACAGGATAATGGAACAGATTGAAAGGGCACAGAAAGAAGCAGACAGACAGATCATAGATACGGAGCATCCCTCAGGACGCTGGTCCAGTTCCTGCGACAGGAGCATGGCGTGAAGAATAGGCAGGCAGGGGAAGGACTGCTCCAAAACAGGGAGACACCAGAGCGACATACAGATCTTGGCGGGGTCCCTGTTGACCCCACATGATTGTTCAAAGACATTTGCTAATGCTTGGGGAAGGTATTGATATTTACTGGGTAGTAAATATCGGTGAATTATTATTCTTTTAGATGTAAAAATGGCAGTACAGTTAGTATAAAATACCCATGTTTTTAAATGCTTACAAAATACATAGGACTCATTTTTGCAGTTTGCTTCAAAATACTACATACCTTTTAACTCCAAAAACTAGAAAGAAAAAGAAAAAAGGATATAATACTTGGAGCAAGTATAGCAAGTCTTGATAACGTTGTATTTGGGCCATGTATGTATTAGCTCCTTGTATAATTCTCTGTACTTTTGCACATATTTGAAAAACTTCCAAGTGCAAGGCCACACACGGGCATTGGGAGCGGTCCTTGGCGTGGACGAGCTTGACTCTGCCTTTGCGGGAGCCCCTCTGTGACCTCCTCGGGGGCCGGGCGCTGAAGGGGGTGCTCGGCTCCGGGGAGCCTGCATCTGTGTGCTGTTTGTCACTGTGCCAGAGGGAACCGCTGGTTCTCTGATCCGTGGTGTTTCCATCTGTCGTAGCGCACGGTGGTGCCTGCTGTAGGGAGGAGGAGGCAACACGTGCGCATGGTTGTGTTCAGAAATGCCGCTTGAATCTTACTGTGCAGAAAGCTGTGCCCACACCGTGGGGCTCCTTGGGGTCACACCAGCACCACGGTCCCATGGCGGCTCCTCGGGGTCACGCCAGCACCACGGCCCCGTGGTGGCTCCTCGGGGTCACGCCAGCACCACGGCCCCGTGGCGGCTCCTCGGGGTCACGCCAGCACCATGGCCCCGCTGTAGGACCACCTTTCACTGTAGGACCACCTTTTCAGAGAAATCAGAATGAAGGCGTGACCTGATGGACACTTGTAGACAATTAGCTGCATATTTGATCTCAGGTCCACAGATGCTGGGAAAGACCAAGCGGTTATTGGAAACCAGGTTGATCAGGATTTGCTTCAGACCAATGGGGCTGCTTCTCCCTTGGGCGGGTGACACCAACAGACCCGCGGTCAGGGCCGTCCAGTGATCCCGTGCTCTGTGTCTTGAGAGGCGCTTGAAGCCTTGCTTGTGACAGTTCTTTTTGTCCGGGCTTGTTGGGGATCCATGAGGAGAAGGAGGCCATGTGTCTGCCTCAGGCCTGACAAGGGAGCCCAGAGCGCCATCAGCAGCATCTTCTGACAAACTCTCCACTGGATGCAGGCTGCGTTTCTGCCTCAGTGAGATTTTAAATAAGGCTCTGTATTAAACCTTGACTATTTTAGCCTTCTGAGAAAAGATTTTTTTTTAATAAAAATTCAGTGATCTGAAGAAATGTGCACAGTTCTGAGAAATATCATTTTTGGAAATATTTAAAAAGCAAAGTAAGTGTCCATAGTTTGACAGTTGATTCCCCCATGGACCATATAATTATTATGAAGCTTCAGAAATACAGAATTCACTTCTGTTTGCAGTTCTTTTTTGCTTCTGTGGGGTTAATTCAGGGAAAGGGAAAATGAAGGACACATGTTAGAATCCTGTGAGATGAAAAAATGAAAGACGCTTCATCTTCACGGATACGGTTCAACAGAGTTACAAAACAGTTGTAATGAGCTGATCTGGTCCTGTTTGCAAAGCGCTGGTCTTTTTCAGGAGGACATTCAGTCCCTTACACTTTTTGTGAAAATATTTCAAGCAGTTTTGTTCCAGCACCCCTGTGGCTTCTGCCACATCCTCATCTTTCTGCCTGAAAACTGTTGCTTCATTTTTCCTCACCCCTCTTCCCAGGGATTGACTTACTTTCAGAGTAACACTTACTCTATCCATGTTTTATCTCAGTTTCTTTTATTTTCTTAGCACATTTTAGCTAACACTTATTTCTCTTTGATGGGAAGAAGTTGCTTCATGAATCAATAACTTTAGTTACGTCTGATTAAAACATTTTGTTCTTGCCGTGGATTGTAATAAAATTGAGTCAGTTGCAGAATCCCTTGTTACTTTCCCACTCTTTACATAAAGTACACGTTGTCCTTTTGGACTGATCGGTTGCCACTGTGTGGAAGTACAGCTCGTGATAAGTGCGTATCTGATCAAATATTTCAGATATTGGGAGCTGCAAACTGCTGCTTTTGTTGCCTCAGGAACCTTCTGGGTGAAAAGATGCGTTTCATTTATTTATTAAATTACTTCTTTTTTGTTTGTTCACTTTGTTCATTCTCTGTTTTCCTTTCTTTTTCTTTTTAAGTTTGTTTATTTTTGGATGCACGCGGGCTTCCTCTGGTTGCGCTGAGTTGGGGCTGCTCTCATTCTGCTGCACACGTGTCTCACGGCAGTGCCTTCTTGTTGCAGAGCACGGGCTCTGGGCACACAGCCTGTGGTGGTTGTGGTACATGGGTGGCATGCGGAACCCTCCCAGCCCAGGGATCGAACCCATGTCCCCTGCATCGGCAGGTGGGTTATTATCCACAGGAAAGTCCTAAAAGATATGTTTCGTTTCATACCATCTTCATGTGGAACACAGAAGCCTGTTTCTTAGATGGCTCTTAGAATCGCTTCACAATGAATACCACAGTGTCGTCTTCCATGCATTCTGAGATTCCAGGCCGACACAAGCCAGTGTTAGTTCCCATTTGGATTTAGGTGGACATGAGGAGTCTCAGGAAGGACTTTTCGACAAGAGGATCTGTGACAGAAGCTGACTAGTGCAGGAGCCAAGCCTCGAGCCCTGCCTGAGAGTTCTCGGAGATGCCTCTGCCGTCAGCCCTCCAGCCTCCAGCCCTGTGCCTGTGCTCGCCCTTGTCCGTGGTCCGTCAGGGCAGGGAGCACGCAGAGGCTGTCTCTTTCTCTCTCTGCTGGCTGGTGCTGCAGCTGCCTGGGCGCATCCACTCTTGACCTTCCAGGCACTGTTAACATCAGAGAACTTCCAGTCTCATTCTTGACTTGTTTCCCATCAGCCCATAGGCAAGTTCTCTGGGCCTGTGAAATGCTAATGTAAGCCATAAGCTTGCACTTAACTTACCTTTGTACTTGTGTCTGTCACACATCACACCGAGACTCCTTGTAACATCAGCCCTGTTGCCCCAGGCCTCCTTTCCCCGCCCCTTTATCCCATGAAATCTTTGGTCTGGTTGCTTCTCTTTAGACACTTGTCCAGTTGTTCTCTGACTCTTCTTCTCGTGTCTTCTGTTGTAAATTCAACCCTGCTTTGAGCTGCTCATGCATCGCAAGCTGAATACACGTCACTCTCTGAGGCCAGCCTCTTTCTGCTTCCTGAGTGTGGCAGCTGCTTGGCACCACCTGGAGACCTGGCTGTCTTAACCTTAGAAACTTACACACAGTGGCTGGTTTCCCTTGAACACCTGCTACTCAAAGCAGCAGCCTCACTTCAGTGTGGTCCCAGCGGTTTTCAGTCCTTTAAGCTGCACCATGGAGACGTCCGTGGTGACCGGAAATCTGCTTCCCCCTTGCTCCAGGGCCTGGAACCTAGAGGGTGTGTGTGTGTGTGTGTGTGTGTGCGCGCGCGCACGCACGTGTGTGTAGTAATGGGCAATGCAGCGAATGCCTTGCATGCAGACCTTCAGGTTGTGAACTCCCAGCGATGCGAGTGTGCGTCGGCGTGTCCAGGCACACAAGCTGGTTCACACGCCAGGTGTGCGCTGTCGTGCATGCGCATCCTCTGCGAGGGGCCGTGCTTGTGTGTACTTTACAGAATACAGCAGTCCGTCATCTTTTCTCAAGTCCAGAATGTCTAGAAGCAAGTGTGAAATCAGGGGCAATGTAGCTGGTGCTGCTGGACTTTTTCAGGTGCTATACCGTAAGATTGAAAATGTTTTCTTTATTTGTATTTGTTTTTATGTATTGTTTGTGTGAAAAGTATTATGAACCTGTTTCAGTATAGCACTGCATAGCTGATTCTGTTATTTGGGTGCCTTGGCTGACTGTTGGGCTTACGAGCAAACTGAACTTACAAATGCACTCTTGGAGCTCATTCATATGTAGTGGATGTGGTGTATATTCCTCCAAAAATTGTAATTTTATTGACATATTTATAGCCAGGTCATAAAGCAGTTGTATGGTTAACTTTTCTGAAGAAAGTTGCTAACAGCAGTTATGGAATCTGTTTTCATTTCTTTTGGGTGTGTACAGAGCCGTGATACTGCTGGGTCAGAAGGCTGGTGTAGGTTTAATTTTGTTGGAAGCTTCCAAGGCAGCCATACCATTTGAACAATCGAGCACCAGATGTTTGGTGTGCACACACACACACATGCACACACATGCACACATGTGCACCCAGATGTGCATGAACATGCACACACACGTGCACACACATGCACACATGGGCATCCACACAGGTGCACTCATACACATGTACTCAGCTGTACTCACACACACGCACATACATGTGCACAGATGTACACAGACACATGCACACACACGTGCACACAGATGTATGCCTGTGTGTGCACACATGTGCACACATACATATGCACACCCAGGTGTACACACATGTGCACACAGACGTAGACACACACGCACACATGTGGACCCATGTGTACATACGTGCACAGAGACGTACACACATGCACACAAATGTCCACACACATGCACCCAAGCACACACATGTATAGACACAAATATACACACATGGGGATACATGTGCACACACAGCACAGGCACAGATGTGCACACAGGTGTAAACGCATGTTCACACACATGCACACACATGTGCACACAACCTACAGTTAGGGTGACAAATACACATCAAAGACGACACATGATATGGAACATGCAGAAGGAGGTGGAGGCCCCAGAAGACCCGCACAGTTATTGGCGAGGAGCCCAGATGCTGGAGTGAGGCAGCTATGGTGTCCAACCTGGTTTCAGCTCCTGCAGCTGCAAGATCTGGGAAGAGCGCCCACCTCCAACTCTGGTTTCCTTGCCTGTAGAATTGGGACAATTGTATTTTTATGTAAGACTCTAGAGAGGATTGCATGAGGAATTTGATATCCAAGTTAGGTTCATTGAGTGTTTGCTTTCATCATTCATCTCAGTATCTTTTAGTTGGAAATATAGATGCAGCAGAGGTGTGATCATTGTCGTTTCCCTTATCCACTCAATCTGAGCAGCAGACAAGAGGAGAGCTCTGATTCCAAGAAGCCTTCAGAATTCATGAGAGCACCCCTCACCATGTGGGCAAGAAACATTACGGATGGTTTTGAAGCATCTGAGGGCTAGGGGGACTCTGGAGGCCCGCGCCCTTTAGAAAGGGTGTTGTCAGAAAAGCAGTCGAAAATCTGAGTGTGGACACCCGATGGCTGTGCTAGTGGCTTGCTCGCCTCATGACTTGGCTTCCTCAGTAGCGTGTGAAGTGTCAACCATTTCGCATACACACGCCCTGGCCCACTGTGGTTGATGGGAGAGCTGTGAAGGGTTTTGTAGCCAGAGATACACGGTGCAGGGCTACTCTAGCCCTGGGTTCTCAGAGTGGGGTCTCCCCTGGGAACTGTTAGAAACGAATATTTTCGAGTTGTCTTCGGGTCTCACCCCAGTAGCTACATGAGAAGTCTTAGAGTTAAGTAAACACACTCATTACAAATAAATGCATCTTTGGGCCAGGAGGAAAAGGCACACATTTTACTTCTCCACTTTAGTTCAGAATATATAAAGCATCTATGTGTAGACTTTACCACAATGCCACTGTTTCAGTTCATTTCAGTTCAGTCGTTCAGTTATGTCTGACTCTTTGCAACCCCATGGACTACAGCACTCCAGGCTTCCTTTCCTATCACCAATTCCCAGAGCTTGCTCAAACTCAGGTCCATCGAGTCAGTGATGCCATCCAGCCATCTCATCCTCTATGGACCCCTTCTCCTCCTGCTTTCAATTTTTCCCAGCATCAGGGTCTTTTCCAGTGAGTCACTGCTTCACATCAGGTGGCCAAAGTATTGCAGTTTCAGCTTTAGCATCAGTCCTTCCACTGGTTTAGCCAATGACAGAATCACTTGGAAAGTCTAAATGTGAAGGACTCATTGGTACATTAAAGTTGTTTTTTTTTGGAGAAAAGGAATCAAATTTGAGGTCTTTCTCCTGCAATATGGCACTTGTCTTAATTATCAGTGGAGTTTAGATAATACTTGTTGGCACATTTTGTTGCTTTATAATTAGAATTGTTCTCCCACCCCTGGGAACCAGAGTTTATCCCTAAAATGAAGCATTCAGTGGTGACTCCACACACATATCTTTTAATACAGTAATACAATTAGAGAGGAATGTATGTTTTTACTTTTCATTTCATCAACTGCTTGGAGAAAATTCTAAATGTTTGAATTGCTCCAACTCCAAGCTGATTAGTAGGAAGCAAAGTATAGACATTTCTCTCTCAAGTTTATGGAAAAGGGCAGTAAAACAGATTTTCCCACTCAATTTGGGACTTCCAGAGAAAGTTGAGATAGAAAACCTTTTACTTAAAATTAATCCTCACACATTAGCATATATTTAAAACCGTTCACAGGGTTTTGTGGAGGCTCATGGCAGAAAACAAAAAGTATGATGTAAACTCGTGATGGTGACAAACTGTCTCAGAGGGGAAAGAGAAACGCGTGTTTCACGACGTCACTTCTGTGGCTTGTGCAGAGCCGCCAGCTGCCCCAGATGCGGCTCTGATGCGTGATCCGCTGGGGAGCTTGCTTCCGCTTGCCCGACTCCTCCCAGATTATTCGCGTCTCCAACACAGCATCTTTGCATTCTGTCTTCCAGGCATACGTGTACGAAACCAGCTCCAGCACTTTCTCCCGCAGGCTGCAGGACACACCAGCACGGTCTCCGCCGTGGCCTTCAGCCCGGTTGCCGCTCAGGTACGGTTTCCTGTTCCATACAAGTCTCATGGCATAGCTGCCGTATCTGTCAGACTATGTTTGGGTAGAGTCTTAGAATTTTATCATATTTAAGTTTGCATGCTAGTTCTCATTGAGTGAAGGGAGATGAACTTTGAAGATCGGCCTTACTGGGGAGGAAGAGAAATGGAGAGGTTTTCGTTTTACAATGAAAGCATTTGCCATTCTGTGCCGATGGACCTTCGCTCCAACGGAAATGTAGAAAAATAAGGAGATCTTTGTGGACAGGAAGATGGAAGGAGGAAAGCAAGTACAGTGCAAGGAAGGAATGGATTTTGAAATTCCCCAGAAAAGAATTTGGAGGGAGAAGGAGAGCCACAAAATTTAAAGAATCTTAATTAGGAGAAAGGATTAAGATAACGTCTGTTGCGAATCAACAGAAGAGTGAACGATCGTGTTACAATGCAGAGGGAGATCGGGATTCGCAAATGCTCAGTTTCCGTAAGTGTTTAATGTGCCTTCCGTCTTGTGCTCCAGATCTCCCTCTGTTTGTGTCTCCGGTTGTCTGATCAACACTGCCTGCTCCGTGGTGGCCCTGGCGCTGGTCAGGCTCAAGGCCGTGCTGGACTCAGGGGGCGGCTGGCAGGCTCCGCAGACCTGCTGGCCGTGTTCCCGCAGTCCAGAGCTCATTTAAGGGCACATTCACAAGGATTAGCAAAGTGGGCACTAGCCTCCACATCTCCTGGTTAGGAAGGAGACGAGGACTCCCGGGGTGGTGCCAGCTTTGTTCCAGGGACTCTGCATAGCTTTGGGGGAAGTCAGGAGACAAATCCCATGGCTAGGTTTTTTCTTTGTAAATTAATTTTAATTGAGAGAGGTATCATCCCCTTTCAAAAATTAAAGTTTTGAGTTCCTTGGAATAAGTTGCTAGATATGGTCCCAGAGTAGACTTTTTCATTATTGATGTTGCTCAGGTGTCAAAATAAGACTGTGAGTCTTTTGGAAGAAGCTTATACTTGTACTGATGAAATGATTCCAGCAGTGCGTGTGGCTCAGGGAAAAGGGCTCTAACAGTGACAGGGGTCCTACCAGCTCACGGGGAGCGGGGCCTCCACAGGGCGGCTGAGACCTGAGGGACTGTGAGGACGCTGCCCCCTACGGTCCTGCCAGGACACGCAGCTGAGCTGGGTGGCCAGGTCCAGTGTGGTCCGGAGGGCAGGTGGTCAGCTTTGGGTGTATAGAAGGTGGTGTGTTTGTCTTAAGATGCTTCAGTGTTGAGCTGGAGACGAACTTCACAGTTAATCTGTCCCGGCTGCGATGGCAGCCAAGCAAGACTGATTTCTAGCAAAACGATGCAGGTTATTCAAACCAGAGATCAAAAGGAGACAGGAGAGCGAGCGTGTGGGCTGCAGGGAGCGGGCATGTGGCCCCACAGGGAGGAAGGTGAGGAAGCGTGCCGGGGGGCCGCAGAGGAGAGCCGCTGCACGTGAAGACAGAGGTGGGGACTCTTGCTGGAATGCACAGCAGTCACAAATATAACTTTACTTCATGTCTTCAAAGATGCCTCCCGTTGATATCACAGCGCCCATTTTACCTGATGTCAGTTATAAAATAATGAAATACAGCATAGCTGAAATGTAACATAAAAGCCCTTTCTTACTGACAGTGGATATTTAGGGTTTAAGTAGGTATTTAGGTTCCGTTTTCCATTTCTGTGCCACGTGGGGTTTATTATGGAAAATCCTGCTTTGCTTTTTCCACCTTTACGTCACTAGCATTACCCAAGAGATAGAGTAGGAATACAAGAGACCTTAGACTGTGCAAAGAGACAAGACGCAGGTGGAGTCAGCTCCAGGCGTGGCTTAGACCCAGCGGAGGAAGAACCAGGAGCAGTTCCGGGATGTGTGCACGGGGCCGTGACCTCTGTCCTCCCTGCCTCGGGCCAGCTGGCATCTGGGGAAGGGGGGAGTAAAGGGATGGAAATCTGGAAGATTCTGATTTTGCTTTAAGAAGTGACACTTTCATAATGGACCCTTGGATTGTTGCTGATGTTACTGTGTTGCCGTGCCTCTCCATGTGCACAGCGTTTTCTGTAACTAGGTTTACCAGGAGCAGTGGTGCTGAGTAAAGTAGTGAAACTTTGAAAGTATTCTGATAAATACAGAAAAACATTTTTCAAAGAGCTGCTGGTTTCCACCCCAGCATCAGTTGTTAACACTTTGATTATCTTGTTAAATGCATTATCAAGAAATAGAAGGCAATGGCAACCCACTCCAGTACTCTTGCCTGGAAAATCCCATGGGCCGAGGAGCCTGGTAGGCTGCAGTCCATGGGGTCGCACAGAGTCGGACACGACTAAAGCGACTTAGCAGCAGCAGCAGCAGCAGTGTCCCATTATTTTGATTTGAATTTCTGTGAATATTAAGCTACCCATTATTTCATATGCTGTCACACATTCAGGTTTTTTCTCCTCATTTGTAAATTGTCCTTCATATCTTTGTCTTTTTGCTTACTGATTGTTCCAGCTTTTCATTTAAAATTGACTGTGATAACATGTGTGCTGCCTCCCCCGGAACGCGGCTCCAACTTACTATAGATTAGAAAGTGTTTCTTCAGTGATTACAGTTAAATATAGAGATAACTTTCAAAAATTTACGAATAATCAGAAGCGGTATTTAAGGTGTTTGTTGTGTACTTCCCTGGTGGCTCAGACGGTAAAGCGTCTGTCTACAATGTGGGAGACCTGGGTTCGATCCCTGGTTTGGGAAGATCCCCTGGAGAAGGAAATGGCAATCCACTCCAGGACTATTGCCTGGAAAATCCCGTGGACAGAGGAGCCTGGTGGGCTATAGCCCATGGTATCACAAAGAGTCGGACACCACTGAGCGACTTCACTTTCTAAGGTGTTTGTAAATGTTTTAAGGACTTTGTTATACTAAAGTATCTGATTCTAATTTGAAATGTGAACTGACTTTTGACTTGTGACTTTTTAGCTGAGAAAAATAAGAAAATTTCACTAAGTTCTGGAGCAGCTTTTCATTTTTAAGAGGACTTGAGAGTCATCATCATAACAAACTGTGGAAAATTCTTCAAGAGATGGGAATACCAAACCACCTTTCCTGCCTTCTGAGAAACCTGTATGCAGGTCAAGAAGCAACAGTTAGAACTGGATATGGAACAACAGACTGGTTCCAAATAGGGAAAGGAATACATCAAGGCTGTATATTGTCATCCTGCTTATTTAACTCATATGCAGAGTTAACATGAGAAACGGTGGGCTGGATAAAGCACAAGCTGGAATCAAGATTGTGGGAAGAAATATCAATAATCTCAGACATGCAGATGACACCACCCTTATGGCAGAAAGTGAAGAGGAACTAAAGAGCCTCTTGCTGAAAGTGAAAGGGGATAGTCAAAAAGGTTGCTTAAAACTCAACATTCAGAAAACTAAGATCATGGCATCCGGTCCCATCACTTCATGGCAAATAGACGAGAAAACAATGGAAACAGTGACAGATTTTATTTGGGGAGCTCCAAAATCACTGCAGATGGTGACTGAAGCCATAAAATTAAAAGATGCTTGCTCCTTGGAAGAAAAGCTATGACCAACCTAGACAGCATATTAAAAAGCAGAGACATTGCTTTGCCAACAAAGGTCCATCTACGGTTTTATCAGTAGTCATGTATGGAGATGAGAGTTGGACTACAAAGAAAGCTGAGCGCCGAAGAATTGATGCTTCTGAACTGTGGTGTTGGAGAAGACTCTTGAGAGTCCCTTGGACTGCAAGAAGATCCAATCAGTCCATCCTAAAGGAAATGAACTGTGAATATTCACTGGAAGGACTGACGCTGAAGCTGAAACTCCAATACTTTGGCCATCTGATGCAAAGAACTGACTCATTTGAAAAGACCCTGATGCTGGGAAAGATTGAAGGCAGGAGGAGAAGGGGACGACAGAGGATGAGATGGCTGGATGGCACCACCGACTCAATGGACATGAGTCTGAGTGAACCCCAGGAGTTGGCGATGGACAGGGAGGCCTGGCGTGCTGGAGCCATGGGGTCGTGAAGAGCTGGACACGACTGCGCGCCTGAGCGGAACTGACTGAACTGATCATTCTTTAGATTTGATGCTGATAAGAAGAACTTTTAAGGCTTAGAAACAAAGTATCCTTGTGGATCTCTTGGCTTTCATCTCCTCTAACAATTTTTAAAGAATTGTTAACATCAAAATGTGAAGCTAGGAAATAATTTGGGTGTAGATTCGGTTAGAACAAACATTTGAATGTCATTCAGACCAGTTTTTGTTTAGATCCAGATGTCAGCTGTGTATTATTAAGTGACTATGACAATATTATTTATGAATTACAAGGGATTGAAGATGCCTTCATGTACTCTCAGTTATTTGGAATCTTGGACTACCTTGAAAGTCCCAGAAAAGGACCCAAGGACCAGAGCATCATTTTTGTTTCCTCTGAAAGATCCTTTTTCAGGAAAATAAAATTAAAGCAAATTAGAATGCTTTCTATGTTTTATTTGAAGCATTTTTTTGTCTTCTACTCATTCATGAAAGCCATTACATAATTCGGTTAAAATTTTCAGGAATTCAGAAAGTCCAGGTACTCACCTTCTTCAGTGAGTTCAGGGGCTTACTTGCCCCATGAGTAGAATGGTTTATTCATGAACTCTCCAACACCTTCTAAAACAACGCTACTCTAGTCATTTAGCCTACCATGTCACTTAGATCTGGTGAAGCTGCATATAATAAATTAATAAATGGTAATGATTTTAACAATACACAAGTTTATTTTCCGCTCACCTAAAAAGAAGTCTGGAAGTAAGCAGACCGACACTGTTACGGTGATTCCATGATCAGCAGTGTCCCAAACTCCTTATCTTGCTCCTCTACTCCTCTTTATTTAGCATATTGCCTAATGGTCCAAAAACCTCCCAAGTGCCAGACTTTATATCTACATTTCAGCCAAAACAGTGAGCAACTATTCCCCAATAAAAATTAATTTTAAAAATGAGGAAAGAGAAAGAGGTTCTCTGACACTTCCTTTCAGGGTTCATTAGGTAGAACTTAGAGATACAGTCACTCCAAGTTGTAAAGACAGCTGAAAAATGTAGTCCTTATACTGGATGGCAATATACACAGCTAAATCATGGCATTCTGATTTCGGAAATAAAGGAAAAATATTTTGAAAAAGACAACAGCAGTCTGTCATCAATATCAAATACATAAAGACCTAAAATCTAATTTTTATTTCTTAAAATATTAAACATAAACTTATTTCAAAGGTAATATCAGGGAAATATGTCTATAAATAATATAATGGTTAATAATATAACATATATGAATAATAAATAGTTATACAGAAATAAATTAAACTATGGTATCACTATACCATAGTCTTCAGTTCAGTTCAGTTCAGTCACTCAGTCATGTCCTACTCTTTGTGACCCCATGAATCACAGCACACCAGGCCTCCCTGTCCATCACCAACTCTTGGAGTTCACTCAGACTCACGTCCATCGAGTCAGTGATGCCATCCAGCCATCTCATCCTCTGCCGTCCCCTTCTCCTCCTGCCCCCAATCCCTCCCAGCATTAAAGTCTTTTCCAATGAGTCAACTCTTCGCATGAGGTGGCCAAAGTACTGGAGTTTCAGCTTTAGCATCATTCCTTCCAAAGAAATGCCAGGGCTGATCCCCTTCAGAATGGACTGGTTGGATCTATGCTCCCCAGCCGGGAAGAGGCTTTGCTGCGTGAGCATCTGCGGCCCTGGGCAGGGGCATCCTGCCTGCCTCCAGCCTGGATTTACACCCAGGTCATGGGGCCACGCGCTTCCCTAGTGGCTCAGCTGGTAAAGAATCCACCTGTTATGCAGGAGACCCCGGTTCGATTCCTGGGTTGGGAAGATCCCCTGGAGGAGGGCATGGCAACCCACTCCAGTATTCTTGTCTGGAGAATCCCCATGGACAGAGGAGCCTGGTGGGCTGCAGTCCATGGGGTCACAAAGAGATGGGACACCGCTGAGTTGCGGGGCCATGTCCCACACAGACATGTTTGCATATGTGGGACCTGACACGAAACAGCTTTGTTTTCTCTCAGCTTCACTTTTTGATAAGACTCAAAATCCTAAATGAGGCAGCATAGCATGAATACTGACCAGCACAGTTCATTCCCCATCAGCTACGCGGATCATCAGTTCACAGGGATCCTGAAATCATCCTGTTTCTCCTCAGGAACATGCACTGAGAAGTCCAGTCCTCTGCCTCTCTCAGCCGTCTTGACCTGTTTTCCTGGAAAAGAGAAAGCAGTCTTTTCCGGTCCTCTGTTCTCTGTTCCGCGTCCTGAGGATGGGTTTTCCAGGGCCTCAGGCCCACCGGTTTCCGCGGGCTGGGTGCATTTGCACTTCCAGTCTGTGCACAGCCGCCTTGCTCTCTGCGCACCGCTCCCCCTCCCCGTAATTTGTATGTTGATGTCTCTGGGATCAGCCGGGCCCATTTGCTTCTCTTGTCTTTGTCAAGCTACCCATTTACTGATGGAGTTGCAGCCTCACATTGACATGGGAAGCAAGGTCCTGGTGGGGAGACGGCCCTGAGGATCCGGCGGCCACCCTGTGTCCTGCGTTTCCAAGCTGGGGCGCCTGTGCGGCTCACGGGGCTGCGGGCTGCCGGGACTTCGTCCTGCCCCATACAGTCGCATTGTTTCAGAGGGTGGTGCGTGCTTACGCCATTTGTTTCTCAATCTATATCCTTTAGTCTTGTGGTTACAGGAAAATATTTTCCAGATTTTTGCAGTCGGATGTCTGTGGCTGGTGCTTGTTTGTGATGTTGTAATTTTCATTTTTGGTTGGAGAGTGTTAGGGGGGCCATTTGGGGTTCTGAGCTGATTCCATTTTATTCCATTTTTATTTCTGTGCTGACTTCCAGAAGTCGTGATAGAAGTAAAACTATATATTTAGGAAGAGCTTGAGGACAGCTTCTGTGATAATTAATTTTATGTCCTCGTGACTGGTAAGGGAGGCCAGACGCCTGGTGAAGCACTGTTTCTGTGCGTGGCTGGGAGGGTCTCCCAGGAGAGGGACATCTGTGCTGGTGAGCTGAAGGACTGCCCTCCCACCGTGGGGGCCTTACCCCATTGCCGAAGGCCTGGAACCGCACACGGTGGAAGGAAGGGTGAATTCCTCCCTTTGCTTGAGCGGGGTGTCTGTCTCCTCCTGCCTTGGACATCAGCCCCCCTGGCCCTCAGGCTGGACTGAGTGACCCCTCTAGCCATCCTGGCTCTCTCAGCCCCTCTCTCCACGTGGGACACCTCCTGGAATAAATCTCATCATAACGTGTCCTTATCTGTCCTGCTGGTTCTGTTTCTCTGGAGAACCTAACACATCTCCTCATTCCCGACTGTTACTCTAAAGCTCATATGCTCTTGGTACCGAGATAGAAACCTGAGCTGTCCTCCCATGGGATACAAACCTGCCCTGTCCTCCCACAGAGACGGTCTTGTCAGGGTGCTGGGCTGTAGCTCCTGCCGTGGACTTCTTGTTTCTGTAGGAAAATGCATTCAAATGGTTCCTCAGGTCACTGTCCCCAAAATGTGCACAACTGTCCACTCGCAGCCAGACTCACATCCCTGGCCCCTTCCCACTGATGCTAGGAGCCCTCCGCGGTGCCGATGTCTCCAGACGCCCCCGGGCTCAGAGCGGCCAGGTCCGAGCCCGCCCACATGAAGCCCTGTCCCAGGTCCGAGCCCGCCCATATGAGGCCCTGCCCCAGCCTCTCCAGTCCCTGGTTCCTGCTCCGTCTGGGGGCCGGGAAGGAGCCCAGCAGTTGCCTCACGTCCGTGCCAACGGCCTCTCCTCCGCCCGGGCTACTGTGGACCTTTTTTAAAGATTTGCAGTAAAACCAAGCATATCCAATATTATTGTGTCATTGGAGCTCCCAGTTTTGAGTGTCCACACTGTGTTAACACGCAGACTAGCTGAGCTGTTTTGCCTGAACTCTCCAAATGGAAATCTGATGACCTTTTTTTTAAAGAAAGCATTTCTCCATTTTCATTTTGCTTCCTAAATGCCACTCTCTAAAGAGGATAGAGGCAGGAGAAAGATGTTAGGACAAGGACCAGCTGGTAAATCTTGTAACAGTGATATTTATCAACTTTTTTTTTTTTTTAAATGATTGAAGTATAGTTGATTTGGGGCTTCCCTGGTAGTTCAGCTGGTAAAGAATCCGCCTGCAATGCAGGAGACCCTGGTTTGATTCCTGGGTCAAGAAGATCCCCTGGAGAAAGGGATAGGCTACCCGCTCCAGTATTCTTGGGTTTCCCTTGTGGTTCAGACAGTAAAGAATCCTCCTGCAATGCGGAGGACCTGGGTTCAATCCCTGGGTTGGGAACATCCCCTGGAGGAGGGCATGGCAACCCACTCCAGTATTCTTGCCTGGAGAATCCCCATGGACAGAGGTGCTTGGCGGGCTAGAATCCATGGGGTTACAAACAGTCAGACACGACTGAGCGACTGAACTGAACTGAGACTGTAATACGCCAGGCTTCCTTGTCCTTCACTATCTCTTGGAGTTTGCTCAAACTCATGTCCATTGAGTTGGTGATGCCATCCAACCATCTCATCCTCTGTCATCCCCTTCTCCTCCCACTTTCAATTTTTCCTAGCATCAGGGTCTTTTCCAATGAATCAGTTCTTCTCATCAGGTGGCCAAAGTATGGAGCTTCAGAATCAGTCCTTCCAATGAATATTCAGGGTTGATTTCCCTTAGGATTGACTGGTTGGATCTCCTTGCAAGTCCAAGGGACTCTCAAGAGTCTTCTTCAACACCACAGTCCAAAAGCATCAATTATTTAGTGCTTAGTATTCTTTTTGGTCCAACTCTCACATCCATACATGCCTACTGAAAAGACCATAGCTTTGACCATGTGGACCTTTGCCTACAAAGTAATGTCTGTGCTGCTTAATATGCTGTCTAGGTTTGTCGTAGTTTTTCTTCCAAGGAGCAAGCATCTTTTAATTTCGTGGCTGCAGTCACTGTCTGCAATGATTTTGGAGCCCTAGAAAATAAAATCTGTCACTGTTTCCACTTTTCCCCCATCTGTATGTCAGGAAGTGATGGGACTGGATGCCATGACCTTAGTTGATCTTAGTTTTTTGAATGTTGAGTTTCAAGCCAGCTTTTAAACTCTCCTCTTTCACCCTCATCAATAGGCTGTTTAGTTCCTGATTGCTTCAGTTACACAGATACATATTTTCATTCTTTTTCTGATTCTTCTCTCATATAGGTGAGCATGGAGTGCTGAGCTGAGTTCCTGTGCAGTACCGCAGGTCCTTGTTGGTTATCCGTTTTACATCCGGTGATGTGTGTGTGTGTTCTTCCCAAGCTCCTGATTTACCCGCCTGCCTCAACTGCTTGTTAAGCGCCAGGCTCTGTGCTGGGCACTTGGTTGGCTCCAGGAGGGCATCTAAGGTCCCAGGACAGTGCGTGGTGAGAGTGTGCTTCTGCTTTTCTCTGTGAGGACCTTGGGCGCAGACGTCACGTGCCTCGTGTGATAATCACGGGACAGTGCAGCCGTGGGAGGTAAGCTCAGCTAGACTGGGGCTTGCCGTCGCGGCCTCATCACGCGTGCTCACTCTGGGCCGGGTGTACCTGTCTCGTCGGCTGAGGGGCAGGGGGCCCCTAGACGGAGCTCCGCCCCCAGGGCATGGCGTGTGCGTGGCGTGCACCTGAGGTTCCCTCCTGGCAGTTCAAACGTCACAGTGGCCCCGGGGAAAACTTAAGTTGTCAGTGGTTGCCGTCAAAATAGTTGTGTGCTTTTTGTTGGGACACAGCAGCGTGTTTTGGGGGCAAGAGCGCCGCGAAGGTCTGGTCTGGGCCCGCGCGGACACACCCGCTCTGCATGGCTTCGGGGGGTGCCGGGGCTGCTGGCCTGCGGGTGACTTGACCCCCGGCCTCCTCTGGGGCCCCCACGCTGGAGAAGATGGTGGAGAGCCTCACCGCTGCCTCTAGGAATTAACCCGAGGATTTCCAGAAATCAGAAACAGGGCTTTGGTGAGTGGCGCTATTGTGTGTGCACCACAAATGCTTGTTTCTTTGTTACGTAACTGACCAAAGGCTTCCTTCTGATACACAGTGGTTCACAGACAAAACCTGCGCCATGGAAGAAACTTGATCATGAAAAGTAAGAATTGGGCTTATAAAGTCGGCTAATGAGAAACTGCTGCCTGGTGTGCAAAACCCCTTTCTTAGGACTCAGCTTTTTAGCAGCAGACTGATCCCAGGCAGAGAGAGGGCCTCGGGGTGCTCCCAGCCCTGCTGGCGTCCGCGTGGTGGGCAGGTCTGCATCCGAAGCAGCAGGGGTAAGGGAGGAAGGCAGCCCCCACGTGCATAGGGGCGCTTGATGTCTGGAGAAGGTGTTCCTGGTAGCTGGGACTTCATGATCCTCTTAAAATATCAGCCAAGTCATAGATCAGGGCAGGCAGCATTCTGTCTTACCTGGAATAGAAAGTCAATTCCCCGGGGTGTTTCTAATTTTGAATATTGTGGGGAGTCAGTATTAACATTCAGTCTTCTGACTATTGATTTAGGATAAAACTTCATCTTGTTTTAAAATTTTACCAAAGAAAGTTAGGCTCTGCATTTAGCAATTGGCCTGAAAGTCCAAGCAAAGACACGTAAAATGGAACTAACGTCGCGCCCTGCGTTTCGCTGTCAGTTCTCAGCTGCCGGCAGGTAAGGTCAGTCAGTCCAAAAGTAGCATTCAAGTAACGTGAGGGTCCGTCTCCCAGACCTCAGCCTTCTGGAGCCTCAGAGGGTACAGTGAACCCGGCTGACACATGGGCTGCAATTTTTCTAACTGTAGTGACTCTCCAGGATCGTGCCTTCCGGCAAAGCAGCGTCCCAGAGATGGCCCTCTTTCTGGTTGGTTTATTTTTTGAGTGTGGATTTCTACAGACTGCCGTCGCTCCCTGTGTCTGACTAGTCAGGAAGTACCCAGACCTGCCAGGGTCGAGGTGGGAGTGGGGACTCTGCTGTGACTCGAGAGGCTCTGAGCTCGTCCATGGGCGTGGACAGCGGTGGACAGTGCGTGTCCTCCCGCCTGTCGGGCGCCTGGGTGTCCACAGCCTCAGCTCTGAGCAGTGGCCTTGGGCTGCTGACTTAACCGACCCCAGGTGGATCTCTTCATTTACTGGAACTATTTCAAGAGCTCACAGGATGGCAGCAGTGCCCAAGCCAGGCTAGCACACTGGCCGAAGCCATGTGACAACAGGCTGGGAGGCAGGGGCCAGAGAATTTTCCAGAAGCTGGGAGAGTCTGGTCTGGGCCTTGCGGCTGCCTGGACTGTGTCTGACAACGGTGCCCTTGCTGTGAGTGGCATGGCCTGCACCGAACAGGTGGCCGCCACCTGCCGTGTGGGTGTCGGGCACCTGTTGTGGAGCCCACAGGTTTCACAGTTCAGGGGGCATGTCACCCCCAAAAGGTGATGCAGGGAGACCGGAAGGGCCTCCTGGGGCCGGAAGCACAGTCCTCACGAGGGACGCTGCCCTCTGGTGGGAAGGTTAACTCGTGTCTTGTGGGTGCACTTTGGGTGCCCATCTGGCTCTTCTGAGAAGCCCCGGAAATCCCTGCAGCCCTCCTGCTGTCAGGATCAGAAAGTCAAGGCAGCCTGTGAACTTGGGAAATAAGTTTCTTTATTTTCACGGTTTGCATTTTAACTTTTAAAATAAGAGAAGAATTCTATGTTGATTAACCTTAGTCTTTAAAAATCATGTTGGCGGAGAAAGACTTTTGCTCCCGTGTCTGTTTGAACCATTTCTCCTCATCTCTTGTGAGAAAAGAGAGCCTCACAGACTCCTCTTGCTCTTGATTACATTTAGAGCGAAATGGAGCTCAGCACTGAGTAGGGAGCAGCCTGTGGCTGGAGGTGGACTGGGGTCAAGAGGCACAGAGGTCAGCAGAGGCACTGTTGCAGCAGAGCAGCAGCAGCGGAGGTGGTCGAGGCCAGCTTAGTCTGGTCCCAGGGCCCATGAGCCCCAGAGGCCGGGTCACCTTCGTCGGAAATGCTCACTCCTATCAGACCTGGACCACCGCAGCTGCCCACGCACGTTTTCACTGCCACTTTTCTACGTTTTTCTTTTTTGAAAATTGGCTCCTTTTCCTCTTTCAGTGAGTGATTCTCCACACTGGATGTCCGCTCATTGTAGGAGCAACGAGCCAATTTAGTCAAAGTCTAGTCTGTGTCGTGGGGGCTCTGGGGGTGCTGGGGGCCAGGAGGTGTGAGGCTCTCGGGGCGGAGCCTGCCTTCTCTGGCAGGGCTCAGGGGCCGCCGTAGGGCCGTCCTTTCTCAGCCTGCGCGCAGCCTCTGAGTGCAGCGTCCATTTCCTCACCTTGAACCTCCGCATCTGGGCTTCCACAGACACCCGGCTTCTCCCCTTGAGACCCCGGTTCTGTTTCCAGCCCCACGTCATACCCCCAGGCTGGTGTTCCTTGTTCCTGGCGCCTGCCCGGTGGGTCCTCCCTTGCTTGGCCGTCTGACCGCCAGCCACTGGGGGCCTGTGTCCTGGATCTCCACCCCACCTCGCCTACCTGCCGCTTAACATGACCCAACAGCTATCGCATCACTTGTGATTTTCCGTCCACCCGTCCCCTCTGTCCCCGCTCACTTTAAGCAGGTTTTAGAGACACTTCTTACCCACCTTCCCCTCACCTGATCTTCCATTCTGCAGCAGACCCCACCCCACCCCTGACCCTCAACCTCCCTTAGTCACAGCCTTTCTCCCCCTGCACTGTGAGACCCCTGTGCAAGACATAACAGGCGGGCAGACTCCGGGTTCCCCGGTGGTCCAGCCATGTGCCTGCCACCCAGAGGGCCAGTGCTCTTCATGTTCAGAAGGGCCCTGGGCGGGAGCTCAGGACCATAAACCCCCTCCTTGGGCTGCTGTTTAGTAGCACCCCCTGACTGTTTCAGTTATTTATTTTAATTGGAGGATAAACAGACATTTCTCCAAAGAAGACATATAGATGGCTAATAAACACATGTAAAGATGCTCAACATCACTCATTATTAGAGAAATGAAATAAAAACCACAGTGAGTTACCCTTTCACATCGGTCAGAATGGCCACCATCAAAAAGTCCACGAACAATAAATGGTGGAGAGTATATGGATGCCCCCTGCTTTGATGTTGCCTTTTCTTGTTCACTTGGTCCACAAGGCCTCCAGATTTCCTGTTTGGTTTCTTTGCTGGTTCTTCCCTGGTTTTGTCTAAAACTGTTCTGCTTGCAAGTCCTTGGAGGCTTTCCCCAGATCTTTATTGATTTCTGATTTAATTCCACTTGGTTACAAAACATTTTTTGCATGATTTGAATTTAATGAACTTTGTTTCATGTTCTGTGTTCACTTGAAAGGAATGTGTAGTCTGGAGCCTTCTATAAGTATGAACTAAGATAAATGGGCAAATCATTCTTCAGATCATCTATGTCCATGATAATTGCCTACCTGTTGTGTCAACACTGAAAGTGGCATTGAGAACCCTCACTCTGATCCTGAGAAAGGGACTCTTCTCTGAGGACCCTCCACTAAGACTCTCTTTCCTTGCAATTCTGTTAGCTTTTGCTTGATGTGTTTTGAGGCTCCTGTATTAGGTTTAGGGTTGTTTTGATGGTTAGATCCCTTTACCATTATGAAGTGGTGTCTTTTTATTTTCTTTGAAATATACTTGATATTAATATGGCCACTCCAGCTTTTTGATTGGCATAACGATAGTATATCTTCACTTTTTTTCTTCAACCTGCTTGGTCTTTTTATTGAAAGTATGTTTCTTATCGTGGCATTCAGCTTTGTCTTATCCAGTCTGATGTTCTCTGTTGTTTGACTGGTACATTTAGACCATTCACATTTAATGTGATTATTGATGTGATTGTGTTTAAGTCTCTCACTTTGTTTATTTATTTTCCATTTGTCCATATGCTCTTTCTTTTCTTGTCTTCTTTTGGCTCAGTTGGATTTTTTGTACTTCTATTTTGTAACTTTTTCTGGATTCTAGGTATAACATGCTATTTTAACGATCTGAAGTTGCTTTAAGTTTTGAAGTGTATACTTTAACTTAGGCCAGCATGCCTTCAGGTTATATTATTCCACTTTATCTATGAAAACTGAAAGTGTCAGTCACTCAGTCGTGTCCGACTCTTTGTGACTGCATGAACTGTAGCCCACCAGGCTCCTCTGTCCATGGGATTCTCCAGGCAAGAATATTGGAGTGAGTTAACATTACCTTTTCCAGGGGATCTTCCCGACCCAGGAATCGAACCTCAGTATCATGCATTGCCGGCAAGTTCTTTACCGTCTGTGCCACCAGGGAACCTTTGATCTGTAGTAAGGACCCCGTAGATGCATGTGAGCGCAGCTCCGCTCTCCTCTCCAGGCCTCAGTCTCTGATGATGATGAGCTTCGCTTTTCACGTGCTGCAGATTCGCATCTCACTGCCACCAGTTCTGTTGAAACATTATCTCCTAAGCAGATCTAAACAGTAACAGTAAAACCTAGATATTTGCCGTGCAGTTCTTCACTAAGCCTGTTGCGACTTGATTTTCTTGTCACTCAGTTGGGCAGTTGAAGTATGCAGTCTGTGATTCTGGAGCAGCTAAGAGGGCTGTCACAGCGCTGAGCTCTGTGCAGTGCGCATGTGTGTGGCACTTTGAATGTTGGCTTTTTTTGTTGGCGTCTTTGCCGCGTGGCGTGTGGCGTCTGCTCCCTGACCAGGGCTTGGACCCGTGCCTCCCGCGGCGGGGTGTGGAGTCGCAGCCACTGGGCCACCAGGGGGCTCCCTGTGCGCTTTTCCTCTGTATTGTGTGGATATATGTTCTTTACTTTCTTTACATTACACCCGTATGTATTATATACATAATATAGAAAACTGATCTTAATCACTACACCCATATATATTACATGCGTTATATAATAAACTGATCTTAATGATTACTGTATGTACTGGATAGGTCACTGAGGAGTAGAGGGGTCTGTTGACCAAGGTCTGATACCCAGAGTGTGGCAGAGCCGGTACTGAGCCCATCCTTGTCTGGATTCAAACCCAAGAGGCGTCAGCTCTCAGTGTTGATTTTGCCTCTGATGCCCCTTGAGTTTTCTGTCAAGTTGCTGTCAGCCTCCATGTGCACTGTGTGGAATGAGTCCCATTTAGAGTTTCTCTTCCTGGCCACATACCCAAGCCTAGTTTCTTATTTGTAGCCAAAGACAAAATGGTTTGAGTTCAATTTAGAAATTTTATTTTATTCATTAGATATTAATATGTACTGTGTAATATCACTATTCTGCGTGCATCATGAGAAACACTGGGCTAGAAGAAGCACAAGCTGAGATCAAGATTGCTGGGAGAAATATCAATAACCTCAGATATGCAGATGACACCACCCTTATGGCAGAAAGTGAAGAGGAACTAAAAAGCCTCTTGATGAAAGTGAAAGAAGAGAGTGAAAAAGTTGGCTTAAAGCTCAACATTCAGAAAATGAAGATCATGGCATCCAGTCCCATCACTTCATGGGAAATAGATGGGGAAACAGTGGAAACAGTGTCAGACTTTATTTTTTGGGGCTCCAAAATCACTGTAGATGGTGACTGCAGCCATGAAATTAAAAAGACACTTACTCCTTGGAAGGAAAGTTATAACCAACCTAGATAGCATATTCAAAAGCAGAGATATTACTTTGTCAACAAAGGTCTGTCTAGTCTAGGCTATGGTTTTTCCAGTGGTCATGTATGGATGTGAGAATTGGACTGTAAAGAAAGCTGAGTGCCGAAGAATTGATGCTTTTGAACTGTAATGTTGGAGAAGACTCTTGAGAGTCCCTTAGACGCAAGGAGATCCAACCAGTCAATCCTAAAGGAGATCAGTCCTGAATATTCATTGGAAGGACTGATGTTGAAGCTGAAACTCCAATAGTTTGGCCACCTGATGTGAAGAGCTGACTCATTGGAAAAGACTCTGATGCTGGGAGGGATTGGGGGCAGGAGGAGAAGGAGATGACAGAGGATGAGATGGCTGGATGGCATCACCAACTTGATGGACATGAGTCTGAGTGAACTCTGGGAGTTGGTGACGGACAGGGAGGCCTCGCGTGCTGTGACTCATGGGGTCACAAAGAGTTGGACACGACTGAGTGACTGAACTGAACGGAACTGATATTACTAATAATATTTATTTGATCATCACATCCTGGAGAAGTGGGTACTTGATTACCTTCATATTACAGATGGGGAAACTGAGTCATGAAGAAGTTAGCACACTTGAACAAACCCATGTGGTTGGCGATCAGTTATGCTAAGGTTTGTTTTCCATCGAGCTGGCATCAGGGCCTGCCTTCTGCAGCAGTGTGCCCACGCTGCACACGCAGGGAGCTGTGTCAGAGCAGGGGAGGGGTCCTCAGTGCCCTGTGAGCGCAGGAAGGCTCCCAGGAGGAACGGCACAAACGCACAGGACGGGAGGGAGACCACCACTTACTCACAGGGCACTGTGGACCGGGAGCATGTTCTCCATCAGAGAGTCTCTGACTAGAGATGAACTCTGCATCCGGATTGCTGAAGAGCTGCTTGTTTCCATTCGATGAGAGGCAATGCATATTCTGTGAATGTGGCATTAATGCTTTTTGTTTCTAGATGTCAAGTGCTTTCAAACATGTGTTTTCATATACAGTGCTCTGGTTCTGAAGAGTATTTTATTCCCAGAGACTTCCTGACTTTCTCATCATGCCCACATCATAAAAGTTAATTTCACTTCTAAAAAATCTACAGTATCTCCCTTTTGGAAAATGTTCTGCAGATCTTAGCAAAGTCAACAGCCAAACCATAAATTTAAATGTAGTGCAGACTTGAGGAGTAAAAGCCTGCTACTGTCACGTTACTTATTTTAATATTCAGGCAGTTTCCTACGATGGCCAGAAAAAGGGCCATGAATCCATCTTTCAGTGTAGCGTAGGCATAACCTGTCCCGATGATTGTTTACAAAGATGAAACTAATACGGTGTTGACCTCAAGGTTTCTGACAGAATTTCTCCACCAGAAGAGGAAGGAAACGGAACCTCCGAAACTGGTAGGAGCTACTGCTTGTGCTGGAAACCACCCGAGTGGGTGAGGCTGTAACAGCCACATAGAGAGGGCGTCGCGTTCCACAGCACGAGACAGAGGATTTCCAGTTTGAACCATTAGTAGCAGAATTTTGCCAGCGTCAGTCAACTGAAGTCTGTTTTGCTATAGATTTACGGCTCTTGTGCTCTGGAGAGGTGTGGAGTCTGTTTTAGCTGAGCAGCAGGAACTCGGCTTGGAGAGTCGTGCACAGTACATGGGTGTGCTTTCACGAAAGCCTAGAGTGTTTCTGAGAAAGTAGGGATGTTTGTGCCCCGCCCCACATGTGCTGTTCCCATAGGTCCATCAAGAGCCTGGACATTTGAATTTCCCACTGGAACGTCAGGATGCGTGTCAGAGCCCCTTCTGGGAGCTTCTGTGTTAAGTGGCCTAGATGGAAGCACACAGGCCGATCCCACGTGCACTGTCCTCCCGGGGGACCGCCAGCACTTGGCTGTCCAGGCTCGAGGTTTCAGCCCCTGACTCTTACCCAGTTTTCTGGAAAGGCCCACATCCATCACTCGATAGCAAGAGCCCGCTGGAACCTGGACCCAGAGCTGGTGTTGAGCCCAGTGGGCTTGCTGCCCCGGCTCCACCTGCAGCCTGGCCAGAGACAGCACGGGCGTCATCGCCTGCGTGAAATGCGTGTTGCCCTGGCCGCTGTGGGGCACAGTGGACAGATCTGATGAAAAGGGCAGAGAGAAAGTTCTGAATGCAGGCATGCTGCGAGGCCACTGACCGGCAGACCTGCCACAGAGCGCTCCATGAGGAAGGCATCTGTGTCCAGAAGCCATTGCTAGTTTGTAGGAAACGGAAAGTCCAGAGAAACGTTGGATTCAGGCCAATTTCTGGTGAGACACAGGTCACACTTGCTCGCTTGAACCCAGAAAGCACTAAATCGTGGGGAAATATGATGACATAGTTTACCCGGGACTCACAGTTTTAAGAGATCACGAAATACTATGAAGTTAGAAGGGTTTTTATCGACATTAAGGTTTCTGGGAGCACTGAAAAGACCTCTGCACATTTTACAGCACAGCCTCCTGCTGATGGGTCTACGAACTTTTGCTGCAAGTTCTTTGCTGTTAGTGTTTTTGCTGCATGTATTTTGCATACCTAATTGGCTATAAGGCAATTTTGCCGTAAAAGATTAAACAACCAAAAATTAAAAGTTACATTTAAAAGCACATAATGTGAAATGAATAACAAAAAATAAACACTTTTTATGGTGACATACAAAGCATCTGAATAATTTAAAGTGCATGCAGCGTGATGGCAGTCCTGTATAAACACCCGGTCTCATGTTGCAGGTTGCCTTCCATGGACTTCCTTTCTGGTGGTTTATACTTTGCTTGCTTCTCACTCAGCGCTGCACGTGTCATCTTTTGCTGACATTCTCTCTGTTGGGAGGGCTGTCCGCGTCCCAGTCCTGGGGCGTGTCTGTGCCTGCGCCCTGCTGCGCGCGCCTGGCTCGCTGTCCGCGGCCACACATCCGCGTGGCAGCGCTGCCCCTTGCAGACCACATGCCGTCATTTTCCTCTGTAGGAGGCGCTGCGGCTTCGCACTCACTTCTGGTAATTTTACTGCGTCTTCCGTCGGCTGCCAAGCA
>SJXQ01007325.1:194651-231042 GCA_006408695.1 Aepyceros melampus | reverse complement strand
GTAGACCGCTACGAGGGCTTCAGCTTGAGTCGATGGAGGAGCAAAGCAGGGAGCCAGGCCGCCGGCTGCCAGCTCGCCCATCTCTCCTGCGTGGTTGGTTTAAACCAACGCCAGCTAGTTGTGCACTGAAAACGCCTGTGGCGAAGGTGCTTGCGGCCGAAGTTGTGGACGTGCCTAATAGCATGTCTGAAGTGTTTCACTGCTTGTGACTTCATGATAGAGCTGAGGGCTGGCATTATTCTGGAAAACGCTCGCTGTAACACTGACTGACCCTCATGTGACCTTTTGGTCGCCGTTTTGCTTACCTGCTGTATAATTGTCCCTGTGGGAGTTTGGTGAAAAAGCATGAGTGGAACTGTAAGCGCTAGTCCTCGGCACAGCCTCCAGCATGTTGTCCCACAAGGTCTTAGCCAGCCCGCTTCCCGGCTTTCGCCCCCACCATGCCCGGGGGTCCCGGCCGGCCCCTCGCCAGCGCTGCGCTCCATGCGGTCCTCAGTCAGACCCTGCTCAGCGTGGGCCCTCCTCCCACCACTGTCTTCTCTGACCTTCCCCTGAAATAAGGTCAGCTTCTCAGCCCACTCTGGAGTAGGTCATGGCAACCCACTCCGGTACCCTTGCCTGGTGGGGTCCATGGGGTCAGAACCCAGCACAGCAGTGAAGGGCACCCGGAGCGCCACGTTCTTACATTGCCAGTTTATGTGTCGGCTTCTCCGCTGGAATTTGCGTTCCTCGGGAGCATGGTCTATCTTCTTCCCTTTCATTTTTATGCCTGAGAGTCAGACCCATCACCAGCAGAGTAACGGCTCAGCGTCGCCCGGGGAGTGAACCGCGGGTGTGTAGTGTGCGCGTCACGACCCGTCCTCACTGCTGACTGCTGCACTCATGGGCCCCAGGAGTCTCAGTCTCCCCTGAGGGCGACTCCCTCCCATGGGGACAGAAACGCACACGTGAGACCAGGGTCCAGGACACTCAGCTGTGCTCTGGTCTGCTCTGCAAACATTTAAAGTGATGAATCGGCAGGACAGAGTGAGTTTATGTGTGAAATGTAGACTTTGGGACAAGCCCAGGCCAGCTTAGAAAGAGGGGCCGCTTCCACTGTTGCCCATGAAGCAATCAGAGGCCACTGGTCCTGCCGCCCTGGAGTGAGATGGCAAAGGGGCTGCGCGGAACGTCTGTTTCGTGGCTTCGGAAGTTGGAGACCTGGGATCCTAGGTGTCCGTTTTTGTCTAAGGATTCGCTGTGCTGGTGTTTTCGTTTGCTCATACCTGTGCTGGTGCAGTACCTAAGCCCGCGCTTTCCCAGGAATGACGCAGGAACGCGAGCGGAGTCAAGCAGGGCCTCTGACTCGGCAGGTCGCGGGTGGTCTGCACGCTGCCGTGGGTGCGGCTCTTCCCCGCGGCTCTGGAGGGGGACCTGCGTTACTGGACCCCCGGCCTGCGCAGCCGTCAGCTTTTCCATCGGGAGGCCGTGTGCCTCCGTGCCCAGCTGCTGGCCCATCCTGCCAAGCCACTAAGTTCTTCCAGATCTCGAGGCTGAGGGGACTGTGGGCCTACAGTTCTCAGCTTGGAAATGCAGTTTGGAATCAAGTTTCCACAGTTGCCTTAAATTGGAAGGCACGTCCTGTGTGGTTTGGTTCTTTCTTTGCTGGTTCAGATGATTATGACTTGTTTGTTAGTCTGTTTGCTCATGGTCCACTTGAGCAGAACTAGAATAGTCACACTTTAGAGCTAGAAGGAAGCTGAAAGATCATGGAGAACACTCTCCTTATTTTATATTTTTGATAAAATGCACCCCGCCCCCATCTAGAGGAGTCGGGCCACAGGGCTAACGTGCGGCAGCCTTGGTGTGGAACCTCGGCTGCAGCTCAGCCGTGCTCCCTCGCCCCTGGCCCTAACCCAGCCCTAGCACGCCAGCAGGGCCACCCCCTGGCTTGCTCTCCACCTTCATGGGGATAGCTCTAAGAGCTACTTCTTCTAGGAGGATTGACCTTGAGAATCATCCTTATGGTTCCAAAGCAAGTTACCGTGTTCACATAAAGTAAATATTGTTTGGCCTTCAAAGTCATCCTAAACGGTGTCATCATTTCTTATAGAAAAACAAACAAGGGAGGCTGAGATGGACCCAGGGTCACAGAGCTGTTGAGAGGGTTCTGAAGAGAAATCCTGCATCCACAACCAGAAACTCCCTACGGTCGCTTAGCTGATCCCTCTTTTCCTGCCTTTCCGACATATTTACTCATCGTTTTGTGACCATTCATTCCTAATGTTTTTGAATACTCGTGTTTTGTTAAAACAGCGAGCATTTTCTATTGACACTAAGCTTCATCAGCACTAATAAAGGGAGGGTTTGTCTGGCGCGTCCCCAGCCTGCCATGTGTGACTGTGATGCCGCGTGAGCTGGCAGGCGTGGCATACCTTCCAGGTGCACACCGCTGTAGCCTGAGCTCGGGCCACAAGATTAACTCCTAATTCCTATTCTAAGGTACATTATAAAGATTCACTGAGAGTTTGGCACCAGAACTTATGAGGCGCCTGCCGTCTGACTGACCAGTGAGGGAGGATTAGAGCCTTGTGAGCCCCTGTGGCTTAGACGTTTGCTGTGTGGTTTGTTCCCGATGAAGCCGCTTCAGGCAGGGAGGCGGGTCCTCAGGCACCTCGGCGGCAGTGTGAAGGGCCATGCCGGTCCGGGCGCGGCTGGGATTTCCCGTCTCCCCCACTGCTTTATGTTCCCTGGAGTTGTCCAGAGTGCGGCCTGTGTACCCTGTGCCCACGCAGAAGCAGCAGAGACGGCGCAAGCGTGAGGAGACTGGCCGGCGCCCTGCCTCCTCCAGCGGCCAGTGGGCGGCACTCAGCCCTGAGCTCTTCTGAAAGCCTGCCTTCTGCAGATGCTTCAGCGAGCACCCAGAGCGGTCTCTCTCGCGAGACAGCCTCCTGCAGTCATTTCAGAAAGTTAGGGAACATACCTCAGAAGAGAGGGTGGATGGGTACGGACGATGCCCACGCCCTTGCCGCACACCTGAGGCAGACGCAGCGCCCTGATGGCCACACGCCAGCGTGTAAAGTAAGGAAGGGAACCCTCCCATTCGCTGCCCCGAGAAAGCGCTCCTGTCCACTCTGTAAGACTTAGTGGATCTCAGCGAAATCCCCAAGGAGGAGGGGTCCATGTGAGTTTGGACATTTCTCCAGCTTCTCAGGAGCGGAGGAGACGCAGTGCATTCAGCCCTGTGCTCAGCTCATGGAGAAAGGGCCACTGCCTTGAGGCTCTGGCCAGAGAGGGTGCTGGAGCGCTGGGGCCCAAAGCTGCTTCATGATGCGTAGGGTGTGTTTGAACTAGAAGGGACAAGGTCTTCATGGACTTCAGTGAGGCCTCACTTTCTGCAGTTCAGTCGCTCAGTCGTGTCCAACTCTTTGCGACCCCATGAACTGTAGCACGCCAGGCCTCCCTGTCCATCACCAACTCCCAGAGTTCACTCAGACTCATCTCCATTGAGTCGGGGATGCTGTCCAACCATCTCATCCCCTGTCGTCCCCTTCTCCTCCTGCCTTAATCTTCCCCAGCATCGGGGTCTTTTCCAGTGAGTCAGCTCTTTGCATCAGGTGGCCAAACTATTGGAATTTCAGCTGTAGCATCATTCCTTCCAGTGAACACCCAGGACTGATCTCCTTTAGGATGGACTGGTTGAATCTCCTTGAAGTCCAAGGGACTCTCAAGAGTCTTCTCCAACACCGCAGTTCAAAAGCATCAATTCTTCGGCGCTCAGCCTTCTTCACAGTCCAGATCTCACATCCATACATGACCACTGGAAAAACCATAGCCTTGACTAGACGGACCTTTGTTGGCAAAGTAATGCCTCTGCTTTTGAATATGCTGTCTAGGTTGGTCATAACTTTTCTTTCAAAGAGTAAGCGTCTTTTAATTTCATGGCTGCAGTCACCATCTGCAGTGCTTTTGGAGCCCCCCAAAATAATGTTTGACACTGTTTCCACTGTTTCCCCATCTATTTGCCATGAAGTGATGGGACCACATGCCATGATCTTTGTTTTCTGAATGTTGAGCTTTAAGCCAGCTTTTCACTCTCCACTTTCACTTTCATCAAGAGGCTTTTTAGTTCCTCTTCATTTTCTGCCATAAGGGCAGTGTCATCTGCATATCTGAGGTTATTGATATTTTTCCTACCAATCTTGTTTCCAGCTTGTGCTTCTTCCAGCCCAGCATTTCTCATGATGTACTCTGCATATAAGTTAGATAATTTCTTATCAGTAAATAAAGCAAGGCCTCTGTCCTCTGGAGGCTGGGGGGAAGAGTGAAAGCATCATGATGCGCGGGCTGTGAGGCTCGTGATAGCTGACGGTGAGCAGTGTGGGATTCGTGACCTCCAGGGAGGATTCAGCTTTGGGGCCAGGCACCAGGCTTGATCACCTCGGAGCTTTTGTGTAGCAGAGTTTTATTAAAGTATCAAAAGGGGCAGAAAGAGCTTCTGACCCAGACATCAGAGAGGGGATGGAGAGTGGCCCCTCACTAGTGTCAGCAAGGGAGTTATATACTTTTTAATTAATCATTACAATAATCAAAAGGATGTCTCAAGTTTGTGAAAGTTTTACCAGACTCACTCCCACAATTTACATTTTAGGATAAGGCTTGTACCAGACCCACTCCCATAATATACATTCTAAGATATCAGGATTAGTCAGAAGGTTTGCAGGAAAGAGAAACTGTCCTCAAGCAGGATACACTGTTGTTATATAATCCTGAGTACAGAGTTTAAACTGAGTTGTTTCTTGTGTAATCATAAGTTTCAGACTTAAAGAAAAAAATGTTTTATGTGACTAAGACTAAGGAATGTAAAGGAAAAAAAAACATGTCTGTCCTTTCCTCCTCCTTGAGAATTCCGGACTCCTGTCTCCTCCTCGAGAAACTCAGACCCCTGTCTCCCCCTCTTCTGGGACCCTGGACTTCTTATCAACCTGCCTAGGGACTGACTCTGTCACTAGTTGTGGGTGCTCTAGGAAGAGCCTTGTGTGGGGCTTGCAGGGCTGACCGTGAGCTTAGAGTTCTGCTGGAAGCAGCTGCGCCTCCCGCTCTGTCCCTGCGAGGCATGCGTGCTCTAAGGTACGGGCCTGGCTCAGTGTCCACCACTGCTCCCCCCTCCTCCTAAGGCCTCCTCTTGGTGTCCATGGGATGTGTTTCCATGGTGATGTGTGTGTTGGTCAGCTCTTCCTGCCCCTGCAGCTGGGGAGTGTACCAGGTCACAGATGTAACTCGCACCGTCCCCACACGCTTTCTCCCGGGACCCACATCTCCACCTGCCGCCTGACTAGCTGCACCTCCCAGCTCTGCTCCCTGAAGCGACCAGTGCTGTGGGCGCCACAGCTGAGCACAAAGGAGAAAATACTAGAGCTTTGGGCTATGCTTCAGTTAGAAGATGGCAGAGGAGGGCTTGTTGGTGGCTCCTGTGCGGACAAACACCAGTGCTCCTGCTGAGCAGGATGGACTCGGGAGGGCCTGGTGTCCATGTGGACCAGCAGCAGTGCCCCTGCTGGGCGAGTGGGCACGTGGGCACGTGAGGGCCTGGCGCCCATGCACCTCCCCCAGCGCACGGCCACACGCACAGGCACAGGAGCTCCCTGCCCAGTGGCTTGATGTATCGAGTCTGAACTAAGTCTGTACTTAAAAAACAGACTTACGGTTTAGATGCATTCCTGCCAAGAAACAGCCTTTTAAGGTGACTTTAGTGAAGCCAGCAGGGCTGAAAACCAGGCCAGGGTTGAGCTGCTGCCTGGGTCCATGGTGACTTGAGGAAGTTGTATGTCAACTTCATTTCTTCACATAAAATTGCTTTCAGAAAATACTGCGCAGGCAGTTGTACTGGCCCATAAAGTGAACAGAAGCATTTTAAACTTTAAGAAGTTATCTGGTCAGCTTTTTTGGTAGTTAAACTTTTATTTTCTAACCAAAATCTTAACTCTGATGTTGTGAGTGGAATCAAGAAAGTGGGGGCAGAAAGGACTCGGGAGGTGAGAGCAAACACACACACATCCTCACACACCCACTCCCGTCACGCACACACCCACATACCTGTGGGGAGAGCTGAGGTGAACAGCTGTGGACTTGGAGCAAAGATGCTGAGCGCTGTGCATCGTCACCATGAACGTCACGTTAATGTGGTTTGTGTATGTGTGTTAGAGGGATTCTGGCAGATGTTTGGCGTGATTCTTAGAGCAAGAAAGAAGTTCCGTATTTGGGGCGCTTCAGTCATGAAGCACTGACAGTCCCGAGCACAGCACTTGTATTTTGAGTCATCACCTCCCGTCCATATGGAGTATTCCTACTGAGTCAGGTGCTGTCCTTCGTCCCGTTAACTGTGGACAAATGATGTGCAGGCCTGGCCTTTACCCAGTGGGTGGGGACATGCTCACATACAAAGCCTACGCATTGGATTTGTACTTTTAATTTAATGGGATCCTACGATAGAAATAATGTCATTCACTGTGTGTCGAAGAGGAAAGCAGACTGAGAACCATTACTGAGTCTATGGAGGATTTACTCCGTGTGCAGACAGTGCGAGCAAACCAGTGAGAAGAGAGGCTTCAGTCGAAACTGCAAGGTCCTCGACAGCTTCCTCGGCAGCTCAGTCGGTAAAGAATCCGCCTACAGTGTGGGAGGTCCGGCTCGATCCCTGAGTTGGGAAGGTCCCCTGAAGGAGGGAAAGGCTACCTACTGCAGGATTCTTGCCTTAGAGAATCCCATGGACCGAGGAGCCTGGTGGGCTATAGTCCACGGGTCGCAAAGACTTGCACACAGCCAAGTGACCTAGCCCAGAAGGGAGCTAAGGGCACCTGGACTTGGGGAGAAGAGGAGAAGGGCTGGGAAAAGGACTGTTTAGGAGGAAAACACCTCTCAGTTTTAGGGGACGATTTGAAGGATCAGTCTGAGCTGACAGCTGCCCTTCAGCCTTCACAGCTTTCACGTAGGAAGAGTCCCCTTGCTTCTCGGTTCCCACATTACTGAACCAGGTCCCAGGGTTGGAAGTTTCAGATTTATCTTTAGCTCAGTGTAGCAAAGAACTTCCAAACTGCCAAGTAAGTGGATCCTTTCTACTGATGAAAGTGTCTTAAAAAGAGTACGTTTTGTTCAAAAGTCTCCCGCTGTTCTGGGCAGAGAGGCTCGCATGGAGAGGCCGTGGGGCCTGTGTGGGTGAGCGGGTCCCGGCCAGGAGGCCGGTCGGGCCCTGGGCTTCTCCCTTGCAGGCGTCTTACTGTGGAGAAGGCCAAGTGTCTCCAGTGCATAGTGGGTCTCCACATTCTCCTGTTTTCAGCAGGTACAGCTCGTCTTGTTTCAGCCCCTGACCCCAGCATACCCTCCATTTATCATGAAGGATGCCTCTGGCGGCGTGTGCCTCAGCTGTGACTACCTCACCACGCGGTAATATCCTCAGGAGATGAGGACTCTTGGCTGTGAGTTTAGCGCCATGCTTTGTTGAGCTGTGATTACACACCCTGCCCACAGTCTTGACCCACAGTCAGACCCGTCCACTCTTCAGCGAGCTCCTCCCACCTTCCTGCAGACCCCGTTCTCTCTCCTGGACCACGCCCCTCTTTGCCCTTTCTCACCGGTGGCCAGACACGTCCCTGAACAGACCAGCAGGTGTCACCCTCCTGCCCTCCCCACACCCCTCCTGGGGACGCGCCTCCCTCTGCCCGAGGGGGCGGGGTCCTGCGAGGCCCCGTGCCCGCCTGCGGCCTGTGCTGCAGGACCCTGCTCCTCGCCCAGGGTCCAGCCCTGCGGGCAGGTTGCGCTCCCAGACGCCTCTGTCCCACTCAGAGCTGCTCTGCTTCAGGATCTGTGCCCCGCCTTTCTCCCTGATTTCCCCGGTGGCTCAGGCAGTAAAGCGTCTGCCTGCAGTGCGGGAGACCAGGGTTCGATCCCTGGGTGGGGAAGATCCCTTGGAGAAGGAAATGGCACCCCACTCCAGTCCTGTTGCCTGGAGAATCCCATGGACGGAGGAGCCTGGCAGGCTACAGTCCACGGGGTTGCAAAGAGTCAGACATGACTGAGCGACTTCACTTGCACTTTCTCCCCGACTACATTGATTTCCCTGAATTTTCCATCAACAGCTTCTTGTCTGGAGGACCCCAGTTCCCCAGGCACACCTGCAGAGAGCCCTCTTCCGACCACCGACCCAGAGCCCTGGCCCTCGGCCCTGTTACCATTTCACAGTCTGCGCTCATGTCCACGCTCTTCTTCCACTCTGCAGGGAATCCAAGCCACACGGAGGAGGGGGGCTGCGCCTCGCCTGCCTCGCGTAGTGGCAGGAAAACGTTGGGGCGGCTGGCCTGGGCTGAGTTTCTCAGTCACTAGGATCGTGCGGGGCTGCTCCAGAGAAAGAAACAGGCGACCCGGACCACTTCTGTTACCAAGGTGACCGCCGCCTCCTGGTACAGAGGTTCCGCTGTTTGCTGGGCTTGCAGCCCTGAGCTCTGTGGCGCTTTCAGCAGGATGACTCTGGGTTAGGGCTGCGTGTTCGGTAAATCTAGGCCCTGTGGACCTGCAAGCCGCGGCTCCCTAGAAAATGCCTACGGGCTGCACAGCCCCCTGAGGCGTGACAGGGAGGCCCTCCTCCTCCTAAGGGCCCCGCTGTGTGACCTGACCCTGAGTTGCCGAGAGCTGGGGAGAGGAGGCGGGGACTGGAGGGCTGGTCGGGCTGCTTGGGCCCAAGTCCGCTCCTTTCCCGCCTCCTGACGGCTGCATCCTTGACGTCCATAGGAAGCCTGGTCCCGGGGGAGAGCCCCGATTCATGGGTGCAGAGTAGACATGGTGTCAATGTCTTGACTCCACTCCTCAGTGTCCAGAACGCCCTGCACAGCTTGTCTCGGGAGCATGATGAATCCTTCCTGTGCCATCAAGCATCTTGGGGCGGTCAGCTGGAATTGAAAGAACAATCTTTTCTGTAGCATTTTACTTCGTTTTTAAGCAATCTCTGTTACCTGTGTTGTTAGTTCCATACTTAAAATGGGATATAGTGTTAGTTGCTCCTTCGTGTCTGACTCTTTGCAACCCCGTGGACTGTAGCTCATCAGGCTCCTCTGTCCTTGGGATTCTCCAGGCCACAATACTGAAGTGGGTTGCCATTCCCTTCTCCAGGGGATTTTCCTGACCCAGGGATCAAAGCCAGGTCTTCTGCATTGCAGGCAGATTCTTTAGCATCTGAGCCACCAGGGGAGCCCGCTTAAACAGGATACTCAGATATAAAGAAACGTCCGCAGATCAGTAGTGACCATGGGCGGAGCCAAGGGGCTTCCGTGGGGGTGTGAGCAGGGTCACGGCTTCCATGCAGGTGTGAGCAGGGTCACGGTGAGCACGCACGCTGGAGGGAGTGATTGGGGCCTGGTGCTCTGGAGCCGCCGGAACACAGAGCCGGTGCAGTCCTGATGCAGGACTCGGAAGACTCTTCCAGGAGAAGAACCCTCGTCCCCCTCGCTTGAATGATTGGGGCAGGCTTCACTTGCACTCTTTTGAGTCTGCTTTTGTTCCTGGCACACAAAAATGCTCTAATGTTTTCCAGAGATGCAGGCTCGCAGGCGTGCTGGCAACCTCAGGACGCACTTCTGTTGCACGACCCCTCCTTGTGTGCGGTCGTCGGTCCTGACTCCTCAGCTGAAAGTGTGTGGGGAAGGTGTGGGTTAAATGGGGACAGATCTGGAATTGTGCTGCTGTTTCCTGCTGGAAGCAACTATGCCGATGTGGATGTGTTGGGCATGAAAACTGAACAAAGGTTGCTTCTACTTAGCAGCAGCAGTTCACTCCGTATAGAAAGCTGCCTTTTCCGGACCACATCTTGGCCTCCCTACTGCTGTTTCCTTGCTTGGCAAGTTCTGTGTTATACAGACTTCAAGAAAGATGGAAATTTCTCAAGTGTGGGTGGTCTTGTTTCAGGCAGATAGAACATTGTTAAATCATTACCCTACAGTTTAAAACCAGAGTGCAGTTGTTTTAAGCTATATTAAACACATCTGGATAACAGTTAATGAGTCTCATTTCCAAGGATAAGGTGAACTACTGGAAAAAATCGTACTGCTTTTAAATTTTGCCTTTGCTCTCTGTGATTTACGTCAGATTATAAAAGAAAGGAAGAAAAAAGAACTTCTGACGGATGAGTCTGTTTTTCCCCTGTTGCTGAGTTTAAGAATTTGAAGTAGTTCATGGTCTTCTGTGTGACTCTCATGCTTTTAGTTGTTAGACCCAAGGAAATCTAATTTTAAGTAAAAAAGGCTTTGAGCCTTAAAGAAAATAATGAGAAGAGCATGGTGGTGGTGGTTTAGTTGCTCAGTCGTGTCCGACTCTTTGCAACCCCGCGACTGTAGCCCGCTAGACTCCTCTGTCCATGGGATTCTCCAGGCCAGAACACTGGAGTGGGTAGCCTTTCCCTTCTCCCAGGGGGTTGTCCCAACCCAGGGATTGAACCAGCTCTCCCGCATTGCAGGTGGATTCTTTACCAGCTGAGCCCCCAGGGAAGCCCAAGAATACTGGAATGGGTAGCTCATCCCTTCTCCAGGGGAACTTCCCAACCCAGGAATCGAACTGGGGTCTCCTGCACTACAGGCGAGTTCTTTACCGCTGAGCCACCTGGGAAGCCCATGAGAAGGGCACATGGGCACTCTGGCATCCGCCGTGCTTGGCATCAGGAGACCTGGGCCCAGACTCAGTTCCGAACCGAGCTTAGTTGCCTCACCTCAAGCTCTCCACTGATGGGAAGGCATTAGCTCAGTTCTGCCAGGTGTAGTATTCCATTTGTAGCTTAAAGAAAAGAGGCAATTTATTGAAAATTACAGAGCTAGTTCATAGCAGAGTGCATGTTACAGAGGTCTCTAGAACCCTAGATGCGTGTTTGCCCACAGTATGGCAGCCTTTCAGTATAATTCAGAATGTTACCTGTGTATGGTTAGCTGTCTTCATTTTTAGGTGACTTGTCTTATAAAATTATACTTTAAATAGTTAACAAAAAATTAAAAATATATTCATAGATATCTTTTACGTTAAAACATTCTTATAGATGAGTAGAAAATACAAATAATTCCAAATTTTACTTGGATGAGAAATTTATGTATTCAGATGTTAGAATACATGAAGTCATCAATGGTTGAACTTACGATAAGAGCTAAAACTGATGAAGAAAAAGGAGAGAAGACTCAAATTACTGAAATCAGAAGTGGAAGTGGAGACATCTCTGCCTGCCTTACAATGAGCTGCTGTATCACAGTAATGTATGACCATTATATCTACTACTGCGGGCAAAAATCCCTCAGAAGAAATGGAGTAGCCATCATGGTCAACAAAGGAGTCTGAAATGCAGTACTTGGATGCAGTCTAAAAAACGACAGAATGATCTCTGTTCGTCTCCAAGGCAAACCATTCAATATCACGATAATCCAAGTCTATGCCCCAATGCTGAAGAAGCTGAAGTTGAACGGTTCTATGAAGACCTACAAGACCTTTTAGAACTAACACCCAAAAAAAGATGTCCTTTTCATTATAGGGGACTGGAATGCAAAAGTAGGAAGTCAAGAAACACCTGGAGTAACAGGCAAATTTGGCCTTGGAATGCGAAATGAAGCAGGGCAAAGACTAATAGACTTTTGCCAAGAAAATGCACTGGTCATAGCAAACACCCTCTTCCAACAACACCAGAGAAGACTCTACACATGGACATCACCAGATGGTCAAAGCAAAATCAGATTGATTATATTCTTTGCAGCCAAAGATGGAGAAGCTCTATACAGTCAACAAAGACAAGACCGGGAGCTGACTGTGGCTCAGATCATGAACTCCTTATGGCCAAATTCAGACTTAAATTGAAGAAAGTAGGGAAAACTGCTAGACCATTCAGGNGTAAGGCAAGCAGAAAGAAGAAAGAAAGAAAAGACAAAAAAAAAAAAAAAAAAGAATCTGAATTCTTTTTGTTACACCCAATCGTCACAATAGAGTAATTTTCTCTCATCATCCATAAATCTATCATCCTGCTAATACTTTGGTAAAATCATTTCATTGTAGCACATAATATATATTAATAAGCTACTAGACTTTTTCTAATAATCTACTTTCCTTTCCACTTTAGATTTAACAATCATATAATAATCACTGTTCTGCTTGCGAATGAATCATATGCAATAGTAAGGAAATAGCTAAGAGGGAGATGCAGCCCATGAGAGATTTAATCATAGGAAATGGCTGACTTTTTATTTCCAATAACCATCTGCACTCATGGTAAATCAGGTGCTAATGAAGCTCAGGCCCAGACTGCACGGGAGCATAAATCTCAAGAACCAAAAGTCGTGGAGCAACAGACTTCAGAAAAACAGAATTTCCTAAGGAAATGCACCAAGATTATCATATAGAAGGTCACCATCTGCAAATGTGTCACATAAATGAATATATTTGGTAGTCCTAATTCCACTTTATGACACTGGCTGTGAACATCACATATATACCTTTCTTTTTGGAAATGGCTGACTTTTTATTTCCAATAACCATCTGCACTCATGGTAAATCAGGTGCTAATGAAGCTCAGGCCCAGACTGCACGGGAGCATAAATCTCAAGAACCAAAAGTCGTGGAGCAACAGACTTCAGAAAAACAGAATTTCCTAAGGAAATGCACCAAGATTATCATATAGAAGGTCACCATCTGCAAATGTGTCACATAAATGAATATATTTGGTAGTCCTAATTCCACTTTATGACACTGGCTGTGAACATCACATATATACCTTTCTTTTGAAACATCATTTTAAAGTATGTGATCATTTATGGTTTCCTCTTAGAGAGTCAATATTTTAAGGATTGAGACTCCATGCTACTGCTGCTGCTGCTGGTAAGTCGCTTCAGTCGTGTCTGACCCTGTGTGACCCCATAGATGGCAGCCCACCAGGCTCCACCGTCCCTGGGATTCTCCAGGCAAGAACACTGGAGTGGGTGGCCATTGCCTTCTCCAGTGCATGAAAGTGAAAAGTGAAAGTAAAGTCGCCCAGTCGCGTCTGACTCTTAGTAACCCCATGGACGGCAGCCCACCAGGCTCCTCCATCCATGAGATTTTCCAGGCAAGAGTACTGGAGTGCGGTGCCATTGCCTTCTCTGAGACTCCATGTTAATTTCTTTTTAATCTTCTTCATAGTGTCACAGGCTTAGAAGTACTTAATACTTAGAAAATCAATGATGAAAACAAACATTAATTGTGGAATCCCACTTTTAGAGCAGAAAAGTACTGCAGAGCTTTTTCTTTTTACCAGCCCCCCAACCCCCGCCCCGTGAATGAGGATCTAAAGTGGGTAGAACTCGGGCCAGACATGGATTAGACTCAAGTCTTCTGAGAATCGATCAATATGACAATGTCTTCTAAGACTTTCTGTCTCCATCATCATAATTCTCCACTTTTTGCCTCATTCAAGCACTGTTGAAGTAATATCTGCAAATGAATCAACACAAAAACAGGGCCAACAAACAGCCCAGCATCTACAGTATCAATCAAGTTCTGTCACATGCACAAGAAAAAGGATTCAGCACTAAGCACTTGAAAACATACTGACCTTTTTCAATATGCACTTTATCTAGCCCCATGATTTTTAATGATTATATTCTTAATCTTTTGCAAATACCACAAAAGCAAGGACCTGGAATTACAGGTACAGATGAGGCATGGGTTTTATATTAACACTTGAGTCAACCTAAATTTCCTACCATCCCCAGTGTAATGTGGCTTCATCATTCTCCACATGTTACCATGTATGCAGGAATTTCAGTGAAGTGCTGAAAAGTCTTTTTCTCATTTTTGTAAAAATAAATTAGAAAGCACATAAAAGAAATCTAAGATGCAACAGCCAATTAGTCTGTAACTAGCTTTATGAATTATGTGAAGTAAATACAAAGAGCAATGGTTCATCACTTTCTATGGGTCATGGACACCTTTAGAATTCAATGAGTCATGAACTTTCTGGGCTGAAATACACAGGACACATATGTAAAGGTTATGCCTAAAACCTCTAGAGTTGTACAGTCTTCCTGAATTCTACTCATACTGTCCAGAACTACATAAATTCAAGTTAAAATTCCTGACTACGGTCATATTTGCAAACTTGAGAACTAACAAAAATCTTAGGTCATATATGTAGTAAATGATAGATCTTAAAGATAAAGTATCTTTAATTTCTTACTCAAAGTTACTTGATACAGCATTTATCATGTTAGAGCACAAATGTCATTTTCAAACTGTATTTTCCCATTATCTACATAAAATAATTAGATAACATTTCATTTTAAATTCAGTTCAGTTCAGTCACTCTGAATGGTTCTATGAAGAGCTACAAGATCTTTTAGAACTAACACCCCCAAAAGATGTCCTTTTCATGATAGGACTTCCCTGGTGGCTCAGATGGTAAAGCATCTACCTACAGTGCAGAAGACTCAGGTTTGATCCCTGGGTTGGGCAGATCCTCTGGAGAAGAAAATGGCAATCCACTCCAGTACCCTTGCCTGGAAAATCCCACGGATGGAGGAGCCTGGTAGGCTTCAGTCCATGGAGCTGCAGAGTGGGACACGACTGAGTGACTTCACTTCACTTCACTTTTCATGATAAGGGACTGGAATGCAAAAATAGGAAGTCAAGAAACACCTGGAGTAACAGGCAAATTTGGCCTTGGGAGTACAGAATGAAGTAGGGAAAAGGCTAATAGAGTTTTGCCAAGAAAACACACTGATCATAGCAAACACCCTCTTCCAACAACACAAGAGAAGGCTCTACACATGGACATCACCAAATGGTCAACACCGAAATCAGATTGATTATTTCTATGCAGCCAAAGATGGAGAAGTTCTACACAGTCAGCAAAAACAAGACTGGGAGCTGTGGCTCAGATCATGAACTCCTTATTGCCAAATTCAGACTTAAATTGAAGAAAGTAGGGAAACCCACTAGACCACTCAGGTATGACCTATTTCAAATCCCTTACAATTACACAGTGGAAGTGAGAAATAGATTTAAGGGCCTAGATCTGATAGACAGAGTGCCTGATAAACTATGCATGGAGGTTCATGACATTGTATAGGAGAAAAGGATCAAAACCATCCCCAAGAAAAAGAAATGCCAAAAAGTAAAATGGCTGTCTGAGGAGGCCTTACAAATAGCTGTGAAAAGAAGAGAAGTGAAAAGCAAAAGAGAAAAGGAAAGATATACCTATCTGAATGCAGAGTTCCAAAGAATAGCAAGGAAAGATAAGAAAGCCTTCCTCAGTGATCAGTGCAAAGAAATAGAGGAAAACAATAGATTGAGAAAACCTAGAGATCTCTTCAAGCAAATCAGAGATACCAAGGGAATATTTCATGCAAAGATGGGCTCGATAAAGGACAAAAATGGTATGGACCTGACAGAAGCAGAAGATATTAAGAAGAGGTGGCAAGAATACACAAAAGACCTATACAAAAAAGATCGTCATGACACAGATAATCACAATGGTGTAATCACTCACCTAGAGCCAGACATCCTGGAATGTGAAGTCAAGTGGGCCTTAGGAAGCATAATTTTAAACTGAGAGGCCATATTTTACTATTTGGTAGATATTTTAAGGATATGATATTATAGTTATATTATTGTTTTGATACTCTAACAAGAATTCACAAAATTAGAGTTGATTATATTTTATGCGTGAGTTTTAATCTTCAATCTATAATCCTACCTCCTGCAAATTTACCTCGCTGTATCCTAAATACATTGACATTTGACTTGTGTTAATTGCTCAGTTATATCCAACTCTTTGTGACCCTATGGACTGTAGCCCACCAGGCTCCTCTGTTCATGGGATTCTCCAGGCAGAATACTGGAGTGGGTTGTCATTCCCTTCCCTAGGGGATCTTCTCAACCCAGGGATCAAACCCAGGTCTCCTGCTTTGCAGGCAGATTTTATACCATCTGAGCCACTATCAACTTGGATTCTTGACTGGGCAAAGTAAACCAAGCTCCTTTGTCCCTGCAAAGAAATTGAGGGCATGATGGAGACAAATCTTTGGTGGTTTCCAGTCACCTTTAGTTTGGGATTGTTTATTATCTTAGCATAACACTTCTTAACATGTTCAAAACATGCTCTAAGATATCTTTCCAAACATGCTGTTCCACTTCCAAACTATTCTCAAAAAGCAGACTTTTAAAATTTGTTCAATTATGTAACAGTTATATTGAATTAAACTGATTAAAGTGAGGTTATCACAAAAAATAACTTTTGAGATTTGCTTTAAATTTATTCTATAATTAGTTCTTTGCTCAAAATAAAGTTTTACATCATTAATTAAAATGCTAGTTTCATCAAAACTCTTAATCTAATTTAAAGTTGAAATTTCTTCCCTGCCATAGCTAATGGTTGGTGAGAGAAGAACGCCTATGGTAAGGAAAAGGGAGTCAAATTCTTCACTCCTCTCTCACCTAGGCCTTATTCTTTTCCTGCTCCATCCTACTATCTATATTCTCTGGCCCTTTTGATTTACAGCATGGAGCAGAAGAGGCAAAGAGAGCAAGATAGTTCTAATTTGTTTTGTATCACAGTGGGAAAACATCCGTACTTTTAGTTCTGTAATATCTTAAAAATTCCCTTTTCCCTTGGGCTTTTGCTTTCATTCTTTAGAAATTTCTCCCAACACTGTCCTCCACCCCTTTCCCCCAACACTGGAGCTATTTCAACCACAGTCCCCTGACATGGTCAAGATTGTTGTCACTCCAGCTCATCCTGCCCTTCTCCACATTCTCTGGAAGACAGTCAATCTAACTTCCATCTCCTGCTGCAGCCACTTTGTCCCTTTCAAGGTATCTAAAACAACCCCAGAGCAGCTCATGTTCTCCCCTTGCCTACCCCACCTCCCCTCCCTGCACATGGCATCTTGCCCCAAGCTGAACGATTTACCCCGGAAAACCCAGAGAGCACAATCCTTTCTCAAACCGCAGTCCTCCACTCTGCTATCACCAGCTGCCTCACTCAGCCACCTACCATTTATCTCGCTCAGAAACAAATCCCACGCAATGTCCCACAAAGAGGCAGAGACAGAGAAAGATCTCCAAGTCAACTTCTTAAATCTCCTTTCCCAACACGGGTGAGGTGGGATTTGCAGGGACTGACCCCACTAGGAGGGTGAAGAGGACCCAACAGCACATCTTCCTCCAGAGAAATCCACCTCAAAAATCTTCCCGTTTACACCCATTAGACTCTTTGGTACTTTGGCATGGTACTCAGCCATTCAGTCCTGTCCGACTCTGCGCAACCCCATGGACTGCAGCCTGTCAGGCTTCTCTGTCCATGAGATTTTCCAGGCAAGAACGCTGGAGTGGGTTGCCATCTCCTCTCCAGGGTTGCTGTGGTAGAACATTTTAACAAGTCACACGTTGGTTCTGTATGAGCACCCATCTTTGGAATGTACGTGCCTCAGCGGAGACTCCCATTATCATAATCTGCTCCAAATATAAGTCAAGTTTTGCCAAATCCATTTTTCCCCCACAATGTCACACCACTGCCCTCCACAGACATTCTGATTAAAATCCTACAGTGAATTCATTTGAATTTAGGATACAATTTAATTAAGCCTATAAAGTCCTATGTGATTGTTTGATTGCCCTCCGATGATAAGATCTAGTCATAGGGGTCTTTCTTTTTTTTTTACATGAGACCATTTTCCTGCCTTATAGCAGGATAAGGGCCAAATCATTCTTTGTTGTGGGCATTGTCCTGGGTGTTACAGAATATTTAGCAGCACCCCTGGCCTCTACTGGGCTTCCTCTGTAGCTCAGATGGTAAAGAAACTGCCTGCAATGTAAGAGTGTGTGTGTACTCAGTTGCTCAGTCGTGTCAGACTGTGACCTCATGGAAGGTAGCCCACCAGGCTTCTCTGTCCAGGGAGTGGGTTGTCATGCCCTCAGTGCAGGAGACCTGAGCTCAATCCCTGCATTGAGAAGACCCCCTGGAGAAGGGAATAGCAACTCACTCCAGTATTCTTGCTGGAGAATTCCATGGACAGACCAAGGGGTCACAAAGAATCAGACACAACTGAGTGACTAACACTGGCCTCTACTTATGCCAATAGCATTTCCTGCCTTGTGACCATCTGAAATGTCCCCAGACATTACCAAATGTAGCCTTGAGGAATGGACAAACTGTCTACCTTCTGTCTTAGAAATTTTGTCAAGGATACTTCCTTTGCTGGCATTCCTTTTTATCATTTTTCACCTAGAAAATTCTTACTTATCTTAGACTTGACTGACCCAAATTAAATAAGCTCTTCTCACCAGAAAGCATCCCATAGGGCAACCCCTTGGACTGAAGCATTCCTGGCTTCCCTATCCTTCACTATCTCCCAGAGTTAGCTCAAGTTCATGTCCATTGAGTCAATGATGTCATCCAACCATCTCATCCTCTGTCAGCCACTTCTCATGCTCTCAATCTTTCCTAATATCAGGGTCTTTTCCAATGAGTCAGCTCTTCACATCAGGTGGCCAAAGTATTGGAGCTTCAGCCTCAGCATCAGTGCTTCCAATGAATATTCAGGATTGATTTCCTTTAGGATTGACTGGTTTGAGCTCCTTGCTGGCCAAAGGACTGTAACTGTTTACATTTCTCAACACTCTCTTTAACTTCATGAGTTACCTAATCCATCAAGTAATTTTTAAATATATTTTTTATCTTTCTTGTCACAAAAATTATGAAAACAGACATATATTTTCATCATAAAAATAACCTTACATCAGTTGAGGATTCTACCAGTATGTCTCCAAAACAAAGTTACTAATTATGCAATTTTCCATTTTAAATTCCTGTTTCCAGAAACCTATTAAAAGTCGAGCACTTTATAGCAGAGGTAATATTGAATATTCACAAATTCTAGAAACCATTGTTACAGTGCTCCAAACTCTAGCAAACAGAATGATAAAAGCCTCAGAAAAACCATAACTGCCCCACCTCTGCCCTTTAAGCAGCATGTGTGTTGCTTATTTAAATATAAACTCATGTAAAGCCAACTTATAAGACTTATGCGCCAAATAATTTTCTAAGGTGATAAAGGATCACCCACATATTTCCATGCAGGCAAATTGGTGAGAAGTTGGTCTTTTAAAGCAGAAGTAGTCTTTCTATAAATAACAGAACTTGGAAGAGAAGTTTGCAGTTGGTGTGAAAGTCTGGGCCCTCTTCCTTGCCCCCAAAACCATGGGGAAAATTTCCAGGAGAGCCAGGGCACAAGGCAGCCCAAGGCTTCTGTAACAAGCCAGTATTTAGGAAATGTAAGTGCCCGACTGTCTCTGCATTTTGCAGGTTCCAGTGATGATGCTAGAGTACGTGGGTTAAAGTTGGGGAGGGGGGTTATGAACCATGAGAACCCCTAAATTTGAGATAATTCTGTGCCATGAGATTCTGAGTTCTTGCTCAAGGGACTTTATCCTTTGACTCATTGTACAGAATGGTTTCCTAATCAGGCTCTTTCAAAGCTAAAAGGGACGAAAATGGGGTCAAACAGCCAGCCACCAAGTGTACCTTTTACAAATCTATCTCTAAACTTGTAGAGAATTCTAACAATGGTTTCATTAATTTAGCAATCACTCAACATCATATCTATTATAATGTACTAAACTCTTAAGAGAGAAAGAAAAGAAGAAAATTGTCTTATTCCCATGATTTAATCTGAAATGAAAGATGAAAAATTGCAATGATGGTAGTCTTGTTAAACTTTTAAAGTTCTCTTTATGATTTAAAGTATGGCCTTGCTTTTCTTGAGGGGCATGCTTTTGTATTCTATTTTAAAACTTGTCAGTGTACATTCTTATCTTTCTAAGGAACGGTCCGAATCACTGAACTGATTTTAATAAAAATGGTAATATGTATTTAAATGCAGTGCTCAGTTGTGTATGACTCTTTGCGACCCCATGGACTGTAGCCCACCAGTCTCCTCTGTCCACAGACTTTTTCAGGCAAGGATACTGGAAGCAGTTTCCATTTCCTTCTCCACAGGATCTTCCGGGCCCAGGGACTGAACCCAAATCTCTTGTGTCTCTGCATTGGAAGGCGAATTCTTTACCACTAGCGCCATAAAATTGGTAACAAATGCAGCCCCCAAAGCTGCATATACAAAAAGTGCATATCAAAGCAACATACCTTACCAGGACCCCAAGTTACCTATGGTAACAACAAAGTACCATGTCTCCCATCAATAACATATACCTAACATTGGGCCCCTGTCCAGGATCCCTGGATTTTCTGGGGTTCTTGCCAAATGCAGTTACCAGCTCCCATGGGAGGATGTGCTTCTTTAGCTTTGTGCACAACTGTTCATAGCCAGGGCATGTGGTTTCCCTCTGAAGTGTATTTGTAGACAGTACAATACCATCTTGTCTTCACAGTGCTCCTTGGATGGTGACCTAAAGCAACTGTCTTTTAAATCCACAGAGGGCTTTCCTAGACTGGAAATGCACTGGGCCTGCCAGCCTACTCAGTGTCCCGGTGATTCTGTAGTGCAGCTGAAATCTACCAAAGATACCCTGTCAGAGACATTCTCAAGATAGTTTAGACTATGCTCAGGATGGCACAGCCGAAACTGTGTAAATTGTGTGATTGCAGCGGTGAAAGTCTTCTACTGAAAGCAAAAAAATAATGAAAAACAAATGAATTTAATTCAAGGCTCAAGAGGCCCTTTTCCTTCAAGGAGTACGTCAAGGCTGTATATATACTGTCACCCTGCTTATTTAACTTCTATGCAGTGTACATCATGAGAAATGCTGGGCTGGAAGAAACTCAAGCTGGAATCAAGATTGCCGGGAGAAATAGCAATAACCTCAGATATGCAGATGATACCACCCTTATGGCAGAAAGTGAAGAGGAACTCAAAAGCCTCTTGATGAAAGTGAAAGAGGAGAATGAAAAAGCTGGCTTAAAGCTCAACATTCAGGAAATGAAGATCATGGTATCCAGTCCCATCACTTCATGGGAAATAGATGGGGAAACAGTAGAAACAGTGTCAGACTTTATTTTGGGGGGCTCCCAAATCACTGCAGATGGTGACTGCAGCCATGAAATTAATGACGCTTACTCCTTGGAAGAAAAGTTATGACCAACCTAGATAGTATATTCAAAAACAGAGACATTACTTTGCCAACTAAGGTCCGTCTAGTCAAGGCTATGGTTTTTCCTGTGGTCATGTATGGATGCAAGAGTTGGACTGTGAAGAAGGGTGAGCGCTGAAGAATTGATGCTTCTGAATTGTGGTGCTGGAGAGGACTCTTGAGAGTCCCTTGGACTGCAAGGAGATACAATTAGTCCATTCTGAAGGAAATCAGCCCTGGGATTTTTTTGGAAGGAATGATGCTAAAACTGAAGCTCCAGTACTTTGGCCACCTCATGCGAAGAGTTGACTCATTGGAAAAGACCCTCATGCTGGGAGGACTGGGGGCAGGAGGAGAAGGGGACGACCAAGGATGAGATGGCTGGATGGCATCACTCACTCGATGGACGTGAGTCTGAGTGAACTCTGGGAGATGGTGATGGACAGGGAGGCCTGGCCTGTTGCAATTCATGGGGTCGCAAAGAGTTGGACATGAATGAGCGATTGAACTGAACTGAATTGAATTTTGAAATTGACCTCTTTATGAACATTGGTTCTCTTCGGAGATTCAGTCATTTCTACGGGAAGAGAATGACATTCTAATCCATTTACATATATAAACAGTAAAAAAAAAAAAAGTAATGTTAATTTATCAGTTTGGGATGTTTACTTCTTAGTTTGGCAAATGTTTTATGACTAAGTAGTTAACTTTAGTGGAAAGCAGGTAGAAGATGAAATTATTTCATCATTCTGGATTTTCCCATCTCTGTGCATCTCTGGGTATATAGAAATTCTCTGTACCATCTTTCCAAACTTTCTGTAAATCTAAACATTTTCCAAAATACATATCTGACTCAAAATATTATTTAGTGATAGAAGTTGAGAGAGTTAATTCTCAGGTAGGTTGATAAGAAGTCTGGGGTACCTAAGGAGGAGAAAGTGTCTGGGACTTTCAAGGAAGAGAAAAAGACAAACTTTCTTTTTTTTCCCCATACATTCCTTCCTCTTTGTCACAATTTTTTCCCCCCTTAAGCCCAGATCTAATGATTACACAACAAAATAACTTGCCTTGCTCAAGGGTATGTTCTTCCTTAAATGCTAAACATAATATAACAACAATGTATCCTGCTGGAGGACATGTTTCTCCTTCTAAAGAACCTTCTGACTAATCCTGTTATCTAAAACATATATTATGGGAGTGGGAAGATCTTTCTATTATTAATTCTAATCCTGTTATCTTAAAATGTAAATTATGGGAGTGGGTCTGGTAACACCTTTACAACCTTGAGACTTTCTTTCCATTCATTGTTAATAACCAGTTGAAAAAGTATATAGCTCCCTTGCTAAAACTAGTGACCAGGTCCTCTCCCTTCCTTTTCTGATGTCTGTGTCAGAAGCTTTCTCTGTGTTTTTTCACTGTGATAAAACTTCCTCCACACAAAAGCTCTGCGTGATCAAGCCTGGTCCCTGATCCTGAAGCTAAATCTTCTTCAGAGATCATGAATCCAACATGAATCCTACATACTTCACCACAAGCTATGAAAGTCATCTCCAGGAATTTAAAAAGTCAAGTGCGGGGGGGAGTCCTAAGATGGCAGAGCAATAGGACAAAGAGACCACTTTCTCCCCCACAAATTCATTGAAAGATCATCTGAACGCTGAGCAAATAGCACAAAACAACTTCTGAACGCTGGCGGAGGACACCAGGCACCCAGAAAGGCAGCCCATTGTCTTCGAAAGAAGGTAGGACAAAATATAAAAGATAAAAAGAGAAACAAAAGAGTTAGAGATGGAGACCCACGTCGGGGAGGGAGTCATAAAAGAGGAGAAGTTTCCAAACACCAGGAAACCCTCTCACCAGTGAGTCTGCTTGGAGTTTTGGAAGCTCGGAGGGCAACATAACTGGGAGGAAAAAATAAATAAATAAACCCCACAGATTACACGCCTAACTGCAACTCCCAGCAGAGAAGTAGCCCAGACGCTCACGTCCATCACCAGAAAGTGGGGGCTGAACAGGGAGGCACGAGCTGCATTGCTTAGGGTAAGGACCAGGCCTAAATGCCCTGAGGGCAATCTGAGGGAGCTAATCTGAGAAAGCAACCCAAACCATGGGATAGCCAGAGAGGGGAAAAAAAATAAGGAAAGAGAGAGAGAGAGAGAGAGACAGAACTTTCCCTGGAAAAGCTCTAACCTAAGGCACTGCCAGGCCCACTCACAGAACCAAGGACTGAGTGAATACCAGAGGAGAGTTAGCTGGTTTCAGACCCACCCATCCCCTGTTGGAGGCAGGGAGGCAGGCGGGCAACAGCCAGAGCTGGAAGGCAAGGGGCGAACTGGCCCCAGAGACGGCATCCCCTGCCAAACTGCAAGCAGGCATGGTTGACAGCCGCCAGGAGGGTCGCAACCAGAGATCAGCTCCCCAGAGGAGATACACAGCACATCTGAGATAGCACTCCTGCTGTGCACACAAGAAACTCAATGGCAGCCACTGGGGAGGGGATAAGACTTCCTGCAGATGGGGAGAGTATGCTCACCAAACACCTGGTCACCTGAGATGCTCGGACCTGCAAAGGGCACAAAACGCAGGCCCAACTGAGTCTGCACCTTTGTGGAGTACCTGAGAACCTGAACCTGAGTGGCATAGACTTGGGAAGTACACACAACCCAGGGCCCAATTTAGACAGTTTCCCTGCAAAGCAACCTGGAGCCTGAGCAGTGTAGACCGGGAAAATACACTCTATGAGCGGGGTAAACCCAGCGTGGCCCAGGGACCGCGAGCACTCCCCACACACACCAGTGGTATTTGTTTGCAGTATTCCTCCCTGCCCACAGCACAACTGAACAAGTGAGCCTACATAAGGGACCACCTTTGCCCCCTTGTCTCAGGGCAGAAGTTAGATACTGAAGAGACTTGCAAACAGAGGAAGCCAAAAGAAACAAAGGAGACCTGCTTTGGAAGTGACAGGTGCAACAGATTAAAACCCTGTACTTAGCACTGGCTACACTGGAAGGAACCTTTAGACCTTGAAAAAAGTATAAGCTGGAACAAGGGACTATCCGAATCTGAACTGACCCCACACTGCCCTCAACAGCTCCAGAGAAATTCCTAGATATATTTTACTACTATCACTTTTTAATTATTTTTTAAAGTTCTTTATTACTCCTTTAATTTTCATTTTTAAAATCTACCATTAACTTGAAAAAAAAAAAGACCCTATTTTTAAGCAAATTTCATTTTTTTATAACTTTTGTGTTTTTTTTTTTTTAAATATTGTAGTTTTGAGAGTCTAACCTCTACTCTAGATTTTTAATCTTTGCTTTTTGGTGTTTGTTATCAATTCTGTATCTTTAAGAATCTAATCTTTAGTACCCATTTTTACTTAGGAGTGTGATTACTGGCTTCATTGCTCTCTCCACTTTTGACTCTCCTTTTTCTCCCCAAGGTCACCTCTATCTCCTCCTCCTCCCCACCTTCTCTTCTCTACTTAACTCTGTAAATCTCCTTGGAAGTTCTGGGCTGTGGAGAAAACTTAGGGAACTGATCACAGGCTAGACTAGTCTCTCTCCTTTTGACTCCCCCTCCTCTCCTCCTGACCACCTCTATCTCCTTCCTCCCTCTTCTCTTCTCTATGGAATTCCATGAACCTCTCTGAGTGTTCCAGACTATGGCGAGCAAATAGAGAATTGACTACTGGCTAGATTTCTCTCTCTCCTTTTGATTCCCCCTCTTCTCTTCCTGGTCACCTCTATCTCCCTCCTCCATCTTTTCTTCTCCATGCAACTCTGTGAACCTCTCTGGGTGTCCCTCACTGTGGAGAATCAATTCACCATTAACCTAGATGTTTTATCATCTGTGTTGTATGGATGGAGAAGTCTTGAGGCTACTATAAGAATAAGAGTGAAAGTCAGATGCATGAGGCCTAAATCCAACACTTGAGAACACCCGAAAACTCCTGACTCCAGGGAACATTAATTGACAAGAGCTCATCCAAAAGCCTCCATACCTACACTGAAACCAAGCTCCACCCAAGAGCCAACAAGTTTCAGAGCAAGACATACTAAGCTAATTCTCCAGCAATGCAGGAATATAACCCTGAGAATTAAGACACAGGTGGCCAAAAGTCACACCAAACCCACAGACACCTCAAAACTCACTATAGGACACTTCATTGTACTACAGAGGGGAGAGATCCAGCTCCACCCACCAGAACACTGATGCAAGCTTCCCTAAACAGGAAACTTTGACAAGCCCTCTCATCCAACCCCACCCACAGGAAGCAAGCTCCACAATAAAGAGGAACCACAAACTTCCAGCATACAGAAAGGCCACCCCAAACACAGCAACCTAAACAAGATGAAAAGGCAGAAAAATATTCAGCAAGTAAAGGAACATGATAGAAGCCCACCAAACCAAACAAAAGAGGAGGAGATAGGGAGGAGTCTAACTGAAAATGAATTCAGAATAATGATAGTAAAAGGGATCCAAAATTTTGGAAACAAAATGGAGTTACAGATAAATAGTCTGGAGACAAGGATTGAGAAGATGCAAGAAAAGTTTAACAAGGACCTAGAAGAAATAAAAAAGAGTCAATCAATAGTGAATAATAAAAACAACTGAGATGAAAAGCACTCTGAAGGGAACCAAAAGTAGAATAACTGAGGCAGAAGATAGGATAAGTGAGGTAGAAGATAGAATGGTGGAAACAAATGAAGCAGACAGGGAAAAAGAAAAAAGAATTAAAAGAAATGAGGACAACCTCAGAGACCTCTGGGGCAATGTTAAATGCCCCAACATTCGAATCATAGGAGTCCTAGAAGAAGAAGACAAAAATAAAGGCAATGAGAAAATACTTGAGGAGATAATAGTTGAAAACTTCCTTAAAATGGAGAAGGAAATAGTGAACCAAGTCCAAGAAACCCAGAGAGTACCAAACTGGATAAACTCAAGGTGAAACACCCCAAGACACATATTAATCAAATTAACAAAGATCAAACACAAAGAACAAATATTAAAAGCAGCAAGGGAAAAACAACAAATAACACACAAGGGAACTCCCTTAAGGATAACAACTGATCTTTCAATAGAAACACTTCAGGCCAGAAGGGAATGGCAGGACATACTTAAAGTGATGAAAGAGAAAAACCTACAGCCCAGATTACTGTACCCAGCAAGGATCTCAATCAAATACGAAGGACAAATCAAAAGCTTTACAGACAAGCAAAAGCTGAGAGAATTCAGCACCACCAAACCAGCTCTCCAACAAATGCTAAAGGATCATCTCTAGACAGGAAACACAGAAAAGCTTTATAAACTCGAACCCAAAATAACAAAGTAAATGGCAACAGGATCATACTTATAAATAATTACTTTAAATGTAAATGGGTTCAATGCCCCAACCAAAAGACAAAGTCTGGCTGAATGGATACAAAAACAAGACCCTTATATATCCTCTCTGAAGAGACCCACCTCAAATCTAGGGACACATACAGACTGAAAGTGAAGAGCTGGAAAATATATTTCATGCAAATGGAGAACAAAAGAAAGCAGGAGTAGCAATCTCATATCAGATAAAATAGACTTTGAAATAAAGGCCATGAAAAGAGACAAAGAAGGACACTACATAATGATCAAAGGATCAAGCCAAGAGGAAGATATAATTATAAATATATATGCACCCAACATAGGAGCACCACAATATGTAAGGCAAATGCTAACAAATATGAAAGGGCAAATTAACAGTAACACAATAAGGGTGGGAGACTTTAATACCCTACTCACACCTATGGATAGATCAACCAAACAGAAAATTAGCAATGAAACACAAACTTTAAATGATACAATGGACAAGTTAGACCTAATTGATATCTACAGGACATTTCACCCTAAAACAATGAATTTTACCTTTTTCTCAAGTGCACATGGAACATTCTCCAGGATAGATTATATCCTGGGTCATAAATCTAGCCTTGGTAAATTAAAACAAAAATTGAAATCATCTCAAGCATCTTTTCTGATCACAATTCAGTAAGATTAGATGTCAACTACAGGGGAAAAAACTATTAAAATTACAAACATATGGAGGCTAAGCAACACACTTTTGAATAGCCAAAAAATCACAGAAGAAATAAAAAAAAAAAGGAAAAGAAAATATGCATAGAAATGAATGAAAATGAAAACATACAACCCAAAACCTACAGGATTCAGTAAAAGCACTGCTAAGGGGAAGGTTCATAGCAGTACAAGCCTACCTCAAGAAACAGAAGAGAAATCAAATAAATAACCTAACTCTACAGCTATTTAGTTGCTCTAAAGCAACTAGATAAAGAAGAAATGAAAGACGTCAGGGATAGAAGAAGGAAAGAAAGCATAAAATTCAGGGTAGAAATAAATGCAACAGAAACAAAGGAGACCATAGCCAAAATCAACAAAGCTAAAAGCTGGTTCTTTGAGAAGTTAAATAAAATAGACAAATCATTAGACAGACTCACCAAGGGAAAAAAAAAAAAAAGAAACAAATCAAATCAACAAAATTAGCAATGAAAGTGGAGAAATCAGGACAACACAGAAAGAGCAGCCACTTGTTAGGTAGGTAGAATAGGGAAACGGAGTCAAAAATGGCAGTGGCTAAAAAACAAGGAAGGTCTGAGAACCAGAGTGAAGACTTCAGATAGAACAAACAGCACTCCTGGCTATGCCCAATTTGCATAGGGCAGCCCCAGGTGGAGGAAAACATATAAAAGGAGGAGCCAAAGCACTTTCTCTCTCTCTCTTTCTCTCTCTCGTGTGTGCACTCTTTCTTTCTCTCTCCCTCTCTCTCTCCCCGCCTCTCTCTCCCTCCCCACATGCTCCTCCACTCTCTTCTCTTCAAGTCTTTGGGTTGGTATGCCCTCACACTTCGAGGATGGATTCTCCTGCTATCTTCTAAATAAAATGGAGCTGTAACACTGATTTGCCTAAGAGCTATAACATGGTTTGTCCAAGACCCGAGAGCTGTGGTGTGCTGAGGGCTTTAATGTCCGTCACTCCAAATCTTTGTTGTGACGAGAAAAAGAACCGAGGAACATACACTCACGTGACAACTATATGCCAATAAAATGGAAAACTTGGAAGAAATGGACAAATTCTTAGAAAAGTATAACTTTCCAAAACTGAACTAAGAAGAAATAGCAAATGTTAACAGACCCATCACAAGTACAGAAATCAAAACTGTAATCAGAAATCTTCCAAAAAAAAAAAAAACAAAAGCCCAGGGCCAGATGGCTTCACAGCTGAATGCTACCAAAAAATTTGGAGAAGAGCTAACACCTATCCTACTCAAACTCTTCCAGAAAATTGCAGAGGAAGGCAAACTGCCAAACTAATTCTATGAGGCCACCATCATCCTAATACCAAAACCAGACAAAGATGCCACAAAAAAAAAAGAAAGAAAAGAAAAGAAACTACAGTCCAATATCACTGATGAACATAGATGCAAAAATCCTTAACAAAATTCTAGCAAACAGAATCTAACAAAATAATAAAAACATCATACATCATAACCAAGTGAGCTTTATCCCAGGGATGTAAGGATTCTTCAGTATTCAGAAATCAATCAATGTGATCACCACATTAACAAATTGAAAGATAAAAACCATGTGATTATCTCAATAGATGCAGAGAAAGCCTTTGATAAATTTGAACATCCATTTCTGATAAAAGCCCTCCAAAAAGCAGGCATAGAAGGAGCATCAGTTCAGTTCAGTTGCTCAGTTGTGTCCGACTCTTTTCTACCCCATGAATTGCAGCATGCAAGGCCCCCTTGTCCATCACCAACTCCCGGAGTTCACTCAAACTCACATCCATTGAGTCGGTGATGCCATCCAGCTATCTCATCTTCTGTCGTGCACTTCTCCTCCTGCCCCAATCTCTCCCAGCATCAGAGAGTTTTTCAGTGAGTCAACTCTTCACATGAGGTGGCCAAAGTACTGGAGTTTCGGCTTTAGCATCATTCCTTGCTGAGAACACCCAGGGCTGATCTCCTTTGGAATGGACTGGTTGAATCTCCTTGCAGTCCAAGGGACTCTCAAGAGTCTTCTCCAACACCACAGTTCAAAAGCATCAATTCTTTGGCACTCAGCTTTCTTCACAGCCCAACTCTCACATCCATACATGACCACTGGAAAAACCATAGCCTTGACTAGATGGAACTTGTTGGCAAAGTAATGTCTCTGCTTTTGAATATACTATCTAGGTTGGTCATAACTTTCCTTCCAAGGAGTAAGGCTCTTTTAATTTCATACCTTAACATAATAAAAGCCATACATGATAAACCCATAGCAAACATTATCCTCGATGGTGAAAAATTGAAACCATTTCTCCTAAAGTCAGGAACAAGATAAGGGTGCCCACTTTCACCACTACTATTCAACATAGTTTTAGAAGTTTTGACCATAGCAATCAGAGAAGAAAAAGGAATAAAAGGAATCCAGATTGGAAAAGAAGAAGTAAAACTTTCACTCTTTGCAGATGACATGATCCTCTACATAGAAAACCCTAGAGATTCCACAAGAAAATTACTGCTGCTGCTGCTGCTGCTGCTGTCACTTCAGTCATGTCTGACTCTGTGTGACCCCATAGATAGCAGTTTCCAGGCTCCTCTGTCCATGGGATTTTCCAGGCAAGAGTACTGGAGTGGGGTGCCATTGCCTTCTCTGAGAAAATTACTAGAGCTAATCAATGAATATAGTAAAGTTGCAGGATATAAATTAACACAGAGAAATCCCTTTCATTCCTATACACCATCAATCAGAAAACAGAAAGAGAAATTAAGGAAAAAATTCCATTTACCATTGCAATGAAATGAATCAAATACTTAGAAATAAATCTATCTAAAGAAACAAAACACCTATATATGGAAAACTATAAAACACTGATGAAAAAAATCAAAGATGACACAAATAGATGGAGAAATGTACCATGTTCATGGATCGGAAGAATCAATATAGTGGAAATGAGTATTCTACTCAAAGCAATCTATAGATTCAATGCAATTCCTATCAAGCTACCAACTGTATTTTTCAAAGAATTAGAACAAATAATTTCACAATTTGTATGGAAATAGAAAAAAACTTGAATAGCCAAAGCATCTTGAGTAAGAAGATTGGAACTGGAGGAATCAACCTGCCTGACTTCAGGCTATACTACAAAGCCACAGTCATCAAGACCATATGGTACTGGCACAAAGACAGAAATACAGATCGATGGAACAAAATAGAAAGCCCAGAGATAAATCCACGCACCTTTGGATACCTTATCTTTGTCCAAGGAGGCAAGAATATACAATGGAGAAAAGACAGTCTCTTTAAGAAGTCGTGCTGGGAAAACTGGTCAACCACTTGTAAAAAATGAAACTAAAACACTTTCTAACACCATACACAAAAATAAACTCAAAATGGATTAAAGATTTAAATGTAACACCAGAAACTATAAAACTCCTTGAGGAAAACATAGGCAAAACACTCTCCGACATAAATCACAGCAGTATCCTCTATGACCCACCTCCCAGAATACTGGAGATAAAAGCAAAAGTAAACTAATGGGACCTAATTAAACTTAAAAGCTTTTGCACAATGAAGGAAACTATGAGCAAGGTGAAAAGAAAGCCTTACAATGGGAGAAAATAATAGCAAATGAAGCAATTGACAAACAACTAGTCTCAAAAATATACAAGCAACTCTTGCAGCTCAATTCCAGAAAAATAAGTGATTCAATCAAAAAATGGGCCAAAGAACTAAACAGACATTTCTGCAAAGAAGAGAAGCAGATAGCTAACAAACACATGAAAAGATGCTCAACATCACTCATTATCAGAGAAATGCAGATCAAAACCACAATGAGGCACCATCTCACCCTGGTCAGAATGGCTGCTATCAAAAAGTCTACAAACCATAAATGCTGGAGAGGGTGCAGAGAAAAGGGTGGGAATGCATTGGTGGGAATGCAAACTAGTACAGCCACTGTGGAGAATAGTGTGGAGATTCCTTAAAATACTGGAAATAGAACTGCCATATGACCCAGCAATCCCACTGCTGGGCATACACACCAAGGAAACCAGAACTGAAAGAGACATGTGTACCCCAATGTTGATCACAGCACTGTTCACAATAGCCAGTACATGGAAGTAACCTAGATGTCCATCGGCAGACGAATGGATAAGAAAGCTGTGGTCCATATACACAATGGAGTATTACTCAGGTATTAAAAAGAATCCATTTGAAGCAGTTTTAATTAGGTGAATGAAACTGGAGCTTATTATACAGCGCCAAGTAAGTCAAAAAGAAAAACACCAATGCAATACATTAACACATATATATGGAATTTTGAAAGATGGCAATGATGACCCTATATGCAAGACAACAAAAGATACATAGATGTAAAGAACAGATTTTGGACTCTATGGGAGAAGGCAAGGCTGGGATGATTTGAGAGAATAGCACTGAAACATGTGTATTATCATATGTGAAACTGATCGCCAGTCTAGGTTCAATGCATAAGACAGGGTGCTCAGGGCTGGTACACTGGGATAACTCTGAGGGATGGGATGGGGAGGAAGGTGGGAGGGGGGTCAGGATTGGGAACGCATGTACATCCATGGCTGATTCATGTGAATGTATGGCAAAAACCACCACATATTGTAATTACCCTCCAATTAAAATAAATTAAAAAAAAATTTTTTAATAAAAGGGAAAACAGAAAAAAAAAAGTGAAGTACACACTAGGGAATGATGAATTCAGTCTATATAAAAGATGGAAAATTACCTAGTTTCCATTAGAGCTGTGTGTGTGCTGTGCTTAGTTGTTGTCCTGTCCGACTTTTTGCAACTCCATGGATTGTAGCCCGCCAGGCTCTGTTCATAGGGATTCTTATGGCAAGAATATTGGAGTGGGTTGCCATGCCCTTCTCCAGGGAATCTTCCCAACCCAGGGATTGAACCCAGGTCTCCCTAATTGCAGGCAGATTCTTTACTGTCTAAGCCACCATGCTGCTGCTGCTAAGTCGTTTCAGTCGTGTCCGACTTTATGTGACCCCACAGACGGCAGCCCACCAGGCCCCATCCCTGGGGTTCTCCAGGCAAGAACACTGGAGTGGGTTGCCATTTCCTTCTCCAGTGCGTGAAAGTGAAAAGTGAAGTGAAGTCGCTTAGTCGTGTCTGACTCTTAGTGACCTCATGGACTGCAGCCCACCAGGCTCCATCCATGGGATTTGGAAGTCCTTTTATTACAGACTAACATCAAATGCTTCAACGAAGTATTTTTGTGTAACACACTACCAGACTTGGGGGAATGCATACAGTGGGATACAGATTGAACACTGAAAAACTCAAAAGGATAAAAACCAATCCTTGTTTTTAATAAACTGCTTACCTGCAAGCATCTACCTACTTATTTTCCTCAGATCTCTTTTTGATGAGGTGCTTATGCAAAGGATTAAGAAAGGGAGGGGGGAAGTGAAAGTTTTTGTTCTTGTCTATTATAAATACTTACACAATTTGGTGAAATAGAAAAGTTGTTGTTAGAAAAGTTGGCTTGAAAGAGTAGGAAGAAATTTAGGTTAAAAAGAAAGCATAATGACATTGAAGAAAATGTCATCTGTGGAAGAATTTTTAACTTTATTTTTTAGTTTTAGCCAACATTATTTTTTGAGAGTGCTAAGACAATTATGTTACACACACACATTTTAAGAATTTTCCCTACTACAATAGATACCTTCAGTTTCTAAAGTGTTATCGCTAAGTCAAATTCATTTTACTGACTTCATTTTGTCTTATTAAGCTAAATTCAGTGAGTGTTTTGAACCCTCTTTAAGTAAAACCTGTTATTTGCTTTTTTCATCTGTAAGTCCTCCATGAAGGAGTCCTTGGGCCTAGAAAAGAAAACAACTGTCTCAAAGGTCCTGGCTGAATCATCTGATTTCAGGGAAAACAAAACTGTACTTCAAGTCCCACCCTGATACCCCTGGCCTGTTGCATCTAGCTGGGACTTATCACCCCCTGCCCAGAAACATCCCACCCCCTGTTCAACTACAAATGTCATCTCAGCTAAAGATTACCCAAAATGTCCTGCCTGACTAATGTTTTCCTTATCACTTCCACAGACCTCCCTTTAAATATGAAGCCTCCCTGATCCCTCTCGCCTCAGACTGATCTTCAGGCTGGCTGTCGCCCCTCCTTGCCTGAATAAAGGTAACCTACCTCCGCTGAGGTCGTCTCTCCTTCTTTTCTGCCTTGGCCCAAACTATACCTTACACATCATGTACAAAATCTTTTTTTTTTTTTTTGCACTAACTTCACACACCACAGTTACTAGAAATTCTAATATAAATCCATTATTAGGTGCCTCAAAGAAATGGAGTTGATTTTTCCCCCAGTTTCATTTCTAGTCCATATGTGGAAGTTTGATGATTCAGGGAAAAGGGAAATAGAGTCGGGTGGGGGGAATCCTGACTGATGCCATGTGTTGGCTAGTTGATGACTTCAGCTGATTTTAAGCAACTGCTTTTAAATACAATAATTCCTCTTTTAATCTCTTCCCAGATAGACCTGTGCCCACCTCTAGAGACTGGGCAGTCCTCTCTCCTGATGACAGAATATGCTGATGGGGACCCTTAGGCTCAAGGGTTGTCCAAGGAGAAGCTGTGTTCAGGAGGTATATGCAGACTGAGGTGCCCTGTAGTGATCGCTAAGCCCCTTATAATGCTCCATGGAGCTACGGTTGGGAAAAGAAGAGGACAGGCCTGGCTGAGGGCAGTGGCTAGGCCCTCACTTTCTCTGCGCTGTCATCTCCAAGTGAGAAACTTCACAAAGTTGGAACATGGCGCTCTATGTTGTTGTGCCAAGTTATCAGATACAACTTATTTTATTCAGCATTAATAAACAAGTTGGTTGCTGCTGCTGCATCGCTTTAGTCATGTCCAACTCTGTGTGACCTCACAGATAGCAGCCCACCAGGCTCCCCCGTCCCTGGGATTCTCCAGGCAAGAACACTGGAGTGGGTTGCCATTTCCTTCTCCAATGCATAAAAGTGAAAAGTGAAGGTGAAGTGGCTCAGTCGTGTCCGACTCTTCACGACCCCATGGACTGCAGCCCACCAGGCTCCTCCGTAAATGGGATTTTCCAGGCAAGAGTACTGGTTATTCAGCATTAATAAACAAGTTGGTTGCTGCTGCTGCATCGCTTTAGTCATGTCCAACTCTGTGTGACCTCACAGATAGCAGCCCACCAGGCTCCCCCGTCCCTGGGATTCTCCAGGCAAGAACACTGGAGTGGGTTGCCATTTCCTTCTCCAATGCATGAAAGTGAAAAGTGAAGGTGAAGTGGCTCAGTCGTGTCCGACTCTTCACGACCCCATGGACTGCAGCCCACCAGGCTCCTCCGTAAATGGGATTTTCCAGGCAAGAGTACTGGAGTTCAGTGCCATCTCCTTCTCCGTTAGATCAACTTAAAACCTATAAATATTTAGATATATGTATGGCATGCGGACCTCCATTTTTACTTATTTTTCTAAGTCCTAAAATCCACAGGCACAACCCTGAGAATAATAGTCCAATGATTAAAATTTAACTGAGTGGCTTCTATGTGTCAGACACTATCTAAAAACTTCTAGATGTACTACTTTATGGAATTCAGATAACAACTCATTGAGATAAATCACTTTGTACACACATTTTAGAGATAAGAAAATGGAAGTTACAGGAGTAAAAATGTATCTTACTAACAGGTTTTCCTTTTAGTCACAGAGTTTGTAGGACTATTTCTTTTTTGGCATTGAGGTAGTGGATATCCTCCTCAGTTTCTTTCTGTATTTAGCCATGGCCTAATCATAAACCTAAATGACAATCCTAAAGGAAATCAACCCTGAATATTCACTGCAAGGACTGATGCAGAAGCTCCAATAATTTGTATATGTGATGCAAAGAGCCAACTCATTGAAAAAGATTTTGATCCTGGGAAAGACTGAGGGAAAGAGAAGAAGGGGACAACAGAGGATGAGATAATTGGATGGCATCACTGACTCAATGGACAAGAGTTTCAGCAAACTCTCCAAGACGGTGAAGGACAGGAAAGCCTGGTGTGCTGCAGTCCATAGCGTCGCAATGAGTCAGACACAACTTAGCAACTGAACAACAACAATCGCAAACCATTTCCTAAAACATACTGGTCTTAGAGGAACGGTGATTGATGTTCGCCACAGTTTCAATTCCCTTCTGTGCTTAAAGTGGAATAGCACCCAAACAGTAACCTTTAGCTTTGGTTACTGATTCTACCAAATCTTTGTAATAATGCAATCTTTTCATTTTGTCATTGTGATATCTTTCTGGATCCTGAATTATGTATTTCACATGGGTTCAAATTCAGCCATCTTTCTTCAACTTATTTTTACAAGACGATTTAGTTTAGACTACAAATAGCCTTCATATCATATTTCACCTGCTAGTGTGGTAACAGTTGCCTGAATGGTCCTACAGAGAAGGACAATGGGACTGCATGTGGTAGGGCAGAGCAACTTAGAAGACTAGAGTTGGGGTATGCCATCTATGAAGTTCTTACCCACAAGTAAGAGGGTTCTTTGTGCACAGAGGTAGCATTTTTGTTCACTAAAGTGTTATTAGAGATACCAAGGGAAAATTTCATTCAAAGATGGGCTCAATAAAGGACGGAAATCGTATGGAACTAACAGAAGCAGAAGATATTAAGAGGCGGAAAAATACAAAACTGTACAAAAAAGATCTTGACGACCCAGATAATCACGATGGTGTGATCACTCACTTAGAGCCAGACATCTAGAATGTGAAGTCAAGTGGGCCTTGGAAAGTTAGTGGAGGTGATGGAATTCCAGTTGAGCTATTTCAAATCCTGAAAGATGATGCTGTGAAAGTGCTGCACTCAATATGCCAGCAAATTTGGAAAACTCAGCAGTGGCCACAGGACTGGAAAATATCAGTTTTCATTCTAATCACAAAGAAAGGCAGTGCCAAAGAATGTTCAAACTACCATACAATTGCACTCATCTCAGTTCAGTTCAGTTCAGTCGCTCAGTCGTGTCCGACTCTTGGCGACCCCATGAATCGCAGCACGCCAGGCCTCCCTGTCCATCACCAACTCCCGGAGTTCACTCAGACTCACATCCATCGAATACGTGATGCCATCCAGCCATCTCATCCTCGGTCATCCCCTTCTCCTCCGGCCCCCAATCCTTCCCAGCATCAGGGTCTTTTCCAATGAGTCAACTCTTCGCATGAGGT
>SJXQ01007325.1:117844-193235 GCA_006408695.1 Aepyceros melampus | reverse complement strand
ATGGTTTTTCCTGTGGTCATGTATGGATGTGAGAGTTGGACTGTGAAGAAGGCTGAGTGCCAAAGAATTGATGCTTTTGAACTGTGGTGTTGGAGAAGACTCTTGAGAGTCCCTTGGACTGCAATGAGATCAACCGGTCCATCTTAAAGGCGATTAGTCCTGAGTGTTCACTGGAGCGACTGATGTTGAAGCTGAAACTCCAATACTTTGGCCACCTTATGCGAAAAAATGACTCATTTGAAAAGACCCTGATGTTAGGAAAGATCGAATAGGGTAGGATAGGGGACAACAGAGGATGCAGTGGTTGGATGGCATCACCGACTCAATCGACATGAGTTTGGGTAAACTCTGGGAGTTGGTGATGGACAGGCAGGCCTAGCATACTGCGTTCCATGGGGTCTCAAAGAGTCGGACACAACACAGCAACTGAACTGAACACAAAGTGTTATTCAAAGGAGCACACAACAAGGAGAGTAGGAATATGCCTTGTATTCTTTCATATTTCCTTTCCTTTTATTTCTTTATCAACCATCCCCAAAGACCTTTGTAAGTACTTGCATACATATGCACATATACATTGACGCACACATAAACCCACATGTCCCCAAATGGGTAAAACATTATGTAAGAAAGACCTTGATTCTCTTCACAAAAGAAATTATACTTCTTACTGATAGGTATGATTACCTAAAATCAAGTACTAAGGTAGTAGTAAAACCAAAGTAACAACTCTTACAAAATTAAGCATTTCAGAGGACCAAAAGATATTTTGTAAAATAAGAGTGTTTCCAATAGGATACTAGAGTGGGATATCATGCCCTCCTCCAGGGGATCTTCTCTACCTAGGGATGGAACCTGTGCCTCTTATGTCTCCTGCATTAGTAGGCAGGTTCTTTACTACTAGGGCCACTTGTGAAGCCCAAGCATGCAAAGATATTTTGTAAAAGAATAGTGTTTAAAATAGGAAGGATCATAAAGTTTATGAGGTTTTAATGCCAGGGGCTTTCCCCCTGTAGCTACAGATTAAGAAGAAAAGATAAAGATGGTGCCTGGGGGTTCTGGGACTATGTTTCTGAACCTGAATAGCCAATGCTGGTGACTCTCAATGAGGTGGACTATGCATCAGCAACAGGGGCCACTGGGTGGTGAATGTGGAAGTGACAGTGAAGAGCCAAGAGGGGATCCTTCAGGAAACTGAAAATATGAAAAATATAAGAACAGCATGCAGGGCAGGCAAGAAACTAAATAATCTCATTGCTATTCTGATTGCCCATGGGGCAACATTTTGATAGTTCTGAGAAAAAGAATTTCCTCCTTTTCTTTTAGAGTAGACTCAAAAGTAAGATTTCTGATTAAAAAAAACAAAGTTCAATAGCAAAGTGTTCTTTTTGCAATAAATAGTTCCTATTTATAATGGTTCTCAGGGAAGAACATCTCTGGAGACACAGGGTTTCCAAATAATATTTCAGATCTCCTCATCTCTTCTTTTGGGACTGATGTCCAGGTAATACCCCTGGAGGAGGGTATGGCAACCCACTTCCGTATTCTTGCCTGAAGAATTCCATTGACAGAGGAGACTGGCGGGCTACAGTCCATAGGGTTGCAAAGAGTCTGACACGACCAAAGTGACTTAGCATGCACGCCCAGGTAGTTGGTCTGAAGTGTACCAGTTCCTTAAGTACTTAGGAAGTCAGGGTTGCATATGATCATCCAGTGGACATTATAACCATTTTCAAACTGATGACTAAGTCAGTCAAGTGTGATCATGTTTTATAGCCCATGACAAAAAAATCCAAAACCACATTAGTTTAAAAAGTTAGCAGTCTATCATTTCTCATGTAGCAGACATCAGTAGGTACACAGTCTTTTGTGCTGGCTTCTTAGTGTCATAAGGGGCCCAGATTCCTATCTTTCTGCTCAGCCATCCTCAATGTGTGGTTTCTATCCCCATTGTCCTACATGGCATCTACTGCTAAAGCCCTCATTTCAACATGCAGGCCAAGAAAACAAAGATGCCAAGGAAAACAAAAAGAGACTCCTTGCTAGTAAACTATTTAAAAACATCCTCTCTGAATATCCTGCACAACACATCTATGAGCTATGTCTTAAGCCACAGCTTGAGTCATACAGTCACATGGAACTGGAGAAGAGCCTGAGAAATGTAGTCTTTTAGCTGAATGCATTATCACCTTGCAGTAAACCCAGGGTTCTAATTCTAAGGAGAAAGGGGAATACAGCTATGCAGTAGTATCATTTAACATAGCCTGTCCATAGAGGACGTGTTAGTTGGCTTTCATACTGAGGTTTTAATAAAGCATGTAGTTGCTTATAGGAACCAAGATTGACTATACTGTGTGGCTGTCTTTGGTTATAATCAATCATGTACTGAAAGGCTTTTAAAGATGAGGTATGTATTGTCTAACATTTCTCTAACAATCCACTTACTCATTTCTACCTTACTTTCAGGCACAAGATACATAAATGTTAACAAATCTGTGAAGAATACGTCAAACTGATTCATTAACTTATATAAACAAAATTTTAGATATGATACAGTGTCAATTTTGAAAATTAGTATAATTAAATTATTAGCTGAATTGCATACATAGAATGTTTCTTAAAAATCATCTTTCCTTATTCTAGATCTAAAATTAATAAACAGCATTTAAAACAAGAGTGAGAAACCTAGATTGCTGGCCAAATTTAGCTTACCATGCTTTTTGTGTAAATAAAGTTTTATTGAAACCCAGAGGCTCAAATATTTACATATTGTTGGTGTCTGCTTTCACTATATGATGGCAGAACTGAGCAGCTGTGTCAGACGGTCTAACCCACAAAGCCTAAAATATTTACTATCTGATGACACGGAAAAAGTATGCTGAAACTTGATATAAGGCCTAACAAAATAAATAGGAGGACATACTGAATTTTTCTCACATTTAGAAGTAAGGGCCACAGAACACTCTTGAAAAACTGCCTGTGTAACTGTATCATTAACTATATAACAGATTAATCAGTTTTCACCTTGACTCTGAAATGTTCCTAAAGAATGACAAATTCTTTTCTCTTATAGATATTTACTCCACTGTTTCTCAAGTGGGTCCACTTTTGCCTGCCAGGAGACATCTGGCAGTATCTGGAGACAGTTTTAGTTGTCACAACTGGGGCAGGGAAAGGTGTAAGAAGCTGCCACTGGCATTTAGTGAGCAGAGGTCAAGGGTGATAATAAGCATCCTGTAATCCACAGGACACAGCAGCCTACTGTAACTATCTGGCCCCACGTGCCAATGGTGTGGCTGTTGAGAAACTCAGTGGCAAGTGAGAACACGAACAAGTGGTTGCCAATATCAATCACTTCCCTTGAAAGACAGTGTCTTGTGATATTCTATCTCAGTGGTGAATATAGCTATGCTATATTCATACCTCACCTATTTTTTTTCTCTCTCTGAACCAAAACACCATTTTTACCTGCACTTATCAGCTCAACGTTTTCCATTCATCACTTAAAATGTACTTACACAATGTTTCCCACACAGGTTATCATCTTAAATGCTAGCTCTTAAGTTCTGTTCTGAAAGAGAAAAGGATTCCATGGCAAAAAAGAGTTGGGGGAAGGATGCTTAGAATATCATAGTAACGTCATTGTGGAGACTCACATTTACATAGGCTCTGAGAAGTCTGGGGGTGAAACAAAACCTAGGAACCTCAGGTACGTTGATCCCACTGAGGCAGCCAGGTATAGACAGAACTCTAGAATAATATGGTAGATCCATGGAGCAAAGGTCATGCCAAAATTTTCTCAAAAGTGTCCCCTGGAAGACTCATTCCAACTTGATTGTCAGTGGGAAAAATAAGAATTCAAAAATAAATAATTTTGAAATTACTAGGTATGGGGTCGCACAGAGTCGGACACGACTGAAGCAACTTAGCAGGAGCAGGAGCAAGAGGTTAGACATAGTTGAATAAGTTTATTCCTAGCAAAGGTTTTTAACTACTTTTCATGTAACAGATCCTTTTGACAGTCATCCATCCCTTTTCAGGATTATGTTATTAAATACATAAAACAAAATCTATAGAGTTTCAAAGGAAATGAATTGTGCTGAAGTGCCATTATCAAAAGATAAAAATAAGTTTATGGCAAATATCAATGCAAGTATTTATTAACATATTAAATAAAATCTAGTAGCAGGTCAAATACCTACAAAAATTTTAAAATAGGGTTGAGTATAAACAATTCTTCATAATAGTTGCAACAACCCTAATTTTATATGAAAACATCTGTAATCTGTAACTGGAGACAAAGTCTCAGGAACTAGTAGAGCTTTGTATCTTCATTCAAATCAAAGGAAATACTGAATTCAATGAGAACTAGTAAAAACTAAAATATAAAATATCACAGAGCCTTTAAAATGTTATGTGGATTGTGAATATCCAAGAGTGAGGGTTATAGTACTTATTTGAACTTGTTTAAATATGAAAACTATTAATTTATTTCAAAACTACAGTTCCACATGGCATGTGGGAAATTCTGCTCTGAGCTAGTGCTTTCGGCCTGGAAGCTTCTAATGTCATAATGCAGTATTGCATTTATAATCATTGTTTTAAGCTAGCATTTTCACATCCAGTTCAGCTCCCTGATAACAGCTGTTGTTTTCTTTTAATCATACATTTCACTTTCAGAAATAAATTTTTAAAAATTTTCTTTGAGCTTCCTACTTGTTCCTATCAAGTATCTCCATTTAAATTCCAAGGATAAAATCGATCTACACTTAGGGATTCAGGGCTGAGTGTGACCTTCTGCCCTAACATGTGACTATGTATCAAGGATGATTCTTTTCTAATTCAACAACCTCATTCATCAAGAAAGATCTGTGATGAGAAGGTATTTTTATGCTACAGGGATCATAGCACAACTATGTGCCAGTTGCTGAAACAGTGGTACAGATTTTAGTAAAAAGAAAGAGATAAGTGAGAAAGAAAGTGTGAATTGTCAGCCCATGAATTACTGCTGTCCCTGGTCTACAGTAATTACAGCAAAGCGGTGGCTAACTGTCCCTCTAGTGAACTCCAGCAAACATGTTTTTTTCAAGCTTATCAGCTTGACATGTACCGCTCCTCTCCCAGGAGGTCTAGCCTCCTCTAAATGATCAAATATTTTGATAAGAGAAACGAAGGACAAAAAGGAGGAGGAAGAGAGAGAAACAAAAAGATTATTAACATCAATTAGATTTTTGCATTTATTATATTTAGAAGGTCTTTCAAATAGGAGGCCTCTATGTTATGGTTTCACTAAGCAGCACTTGGCATTTTAATAACAATTAATGGATATAACAGAAAACTCAGGTAGCTAAATTTTGTACTGTGAAAGCAAAATAAATGAAAGAATCAGGAAACCAAATTTTAAGCTATAAATTCAAATGATTGATCACCACTGCTATTACTTTATAAAATACTTTCATCCTCTCAAATATCTCATGTGGTATGTGCTCTATTATTATTCCCATTTTACAGGTTGTTACTGGCAGATGGAGAAGTGTCCTTTTCAAACCCCACAGTTCTCCATCATAGTGGAACTGTGATTTGAAGGAAAATTCTCGTTTACAGATTATGTAAAAATGCTCCTGAAATAATTTTAATGAAACAATATGCAATTTTTCAAAAGTTTTGGTTTAAATATTAAGCAAATATACATACAAACCTAAACCCCCCCTCCCCAGAAGAAGACTGAAAGGAAAAATACTAAAAGATAACAGTACTTATTTTAGACTGAAGGACTTATGGGTGATCTTTTTAATACTTAAAGTTTTATTACCTAAATATTCTGCCACACGCAAATATGATTTTATTGTCAAGAAAGAAAATATTATAAAGATAATTGTATATTATTAAAAATTATAATAATAGATTGATGAGTGCAAGGTTCTCAATTGATTTTTACTGATAATATGATTTTTTAAATTCTTTCAGTAAGGTGAGAAAGAAGAATCCATGATAACTTTTCCAAACAGCAAAATATCAAAAATTTAAAAGACAGTTATGGTGATGACAACTGAGAAGAGCACAGAGATGAAATGTGAAGCTTGTTGAACTCCTTTCTCCCTCTGTGGCCAATGCAGAATAGAGAACTTCCATATAGAATTTCAAGGGCCATCCTTCACCCCTTTGTTAACTCATTCTAAACGTGAAGGCAGGCACTCTCGGGAAGGTTATTTAAAACTCTTAACTGCCCTTTCATTGTAGTCTTGTCATGCCCTTGCCCAAGTGAACAGTAAGTCACAGACAGTTTTTCGCTGTTATTGTTGAAGCATATCTTTCAATATTATAACTGATTTAAGTGTTGATGTCTTTTTTTAATAGTCAGACTAACAAGGTACCATCTGGGATGAGCCGTCCTTTGTGTGTAGGCTTCATTCTTTGTTGGAGTTACACATTTTCTGTGTGTGGGATTGAGGAATCATGGAAAATTGCCACTTGTGTGATAAATTACTGTTTTCACCCATCAACATCGAAAATGCTCCATGCGAGCCTTGCACACCATTATGTTGTCCCATCTAGGACCCTTTGAAAGTCAGCGGGGTGCATTTGGCTGAAATTCAGTCAGGCGATTAAATTTATTCAAGCTTGGCGAACTTGAGAGCTTTCAAAAGGACAGACACTGAAGTGATGAGATTATAGTCCTGACAGGGCTCTGGAAAGGTGTATGACATCTGACGGTTCATAGTGAGGCATGATACCTTGTTCCCATTGATTTGCAACAAAGTCTTTCTCAATAAGTCTTTCCACTTAACATTTCCTCTCAGGGAACCCATGCAGTTGAAGATATTTACGAGTTGCTTCAGCTTAAAAATAAATCACCTCTAATTCTTCTAAGCGAAATCAATCAAAAACCTGTAAAAAATGGACTGGTTGGTTGGTCGATTCTGGCAGAAAAGTAAACAGCACTTCAGCTTTTCTCCGCCATTAAGGCCTAAATGGCCTAGAAAGTAAATCAATATTTCTAGTCAGCCTTCTGGCTATTGTTTAGCCAGTAGATATGGATTTGCTCCAGCTTACTGCACTCCGTCGGGACTAACCTATAATCCTCCGAGAGGAATAATAAGTTCGTTATCTAGTTCAGCTCTCTGTTGTACATTTAAATGGACCACATCCATCAACGGCCCTTGTTAAAGTTAAAAGATGAGGGCATGCCATTTAAGCCCGTTTATAGTGAAACACTTCCAACATGTACAGGGTTGGGGGCATCAGAACTGGTTGGCAAATGACCTCCAAACCCTACGCGGGGGTGCAGGCAGTCATTTGAATGTAAGGAGACAGAAGTGTATCACAGCTGTTTCCAGAGAGAAAATACTACTTCCCATTTTCTGAGTGAACTGTGAGCCACACATAAAACTATCTGCTAACAGAATCTTTAATTATGCCTGCTAATCCCTCTTCGTATTTCTATTTAAATACTAGTGTAATTCCAAGTGGTAAGAGCTACTCAAAACTGACTTCTCTTCTGATACTGCAAGCCAAAATGTTTCCTTGTCTTATGTCAGCAAATGAAAATCTCTCATACTCATAAAATTTCACTTTAATTATTTGTCTTAATAACTTGATATTAAAGGTATTGAGGATTCTACAAGAGGCTATATCTTAGGGAAGAGAGATTTTCTTGAAGAAATAAATTTTTACTTGCCCTTTTCAGCTTGATAAACTAAAATTCTCCTTTAAGTGCCATCCATGGCTTAACATAAGAAAGTTATAATGAAGGAACAATTTATCTTTGAACTATTTTATACACTTAATTCTTGTCATTTCATTGATTTCTTGACAAGAACCACAAAGAAAAAGATGAATTATAATCATCTGAAATTTTGAACATAGATATTTATAGTGCCCAAGACATTTCTTCAACAAAAAGACAACTACAACAACAAAACAGAAGAAATTGGGGTTATTTTTCACATATCCAAGAGCCAAAGGTATTTCATTTTATCTTGGTTTATATTTCATTCAGAAATCTTTTCCACGATTTTACTTAAATTATCACAAGAGAATTGAGAAGGGGAAATATAATTATTTATATAAAATATTGCAAAAGAATTTAGAAGATGGAATAGGTATGCATAAAATACTCATTTAGGAGAGAAAGGTGTACCAATTAACCAGTATTGATGTAGAGTAGATAAAATGACTTGTTTTGAGGAGACATTTTTGCTGTTTCCTTTAAGAACTCACCTCTTCAATTTCTGGAATGTTTGTCTTAGCTTCAAATAAGTTACAACTTAAATTAGAGAAAATATTTAATTCTTTGGAAATTTGTTTTTAGCAAAAATTAATAAAATTCAAGAAAAATCAACATGAAACCAGTATGAATTCAGTTTGACATATTTATTATTTCCACTTGCTAGTTAGAGGTATTTTTGTGATTAAAAAAACACATTTAGTAACAATATCACATTAATTTACTTTTAGTATCCATGTAAAACCAACTGTGTACGGAAATGTATAATTTTATCTATTTTATTTTTTGCTGTGTTTAAGTCTGCAGTAAGAGTCTAACTGAAATTTTGACACTTAGAAGTTGAGTCAACTTTCTTTCCCCACGATCTTTCATATTCTATCATCCTACTTCAGCCATGAGATTCTAAGAAAAATGGAAGGAGATAACTTGAAATATATTGGAAAATGGCCATTTGTGTATTTCACATATGATACATGGACACTTAAAATTCATACTTCTAATTCTCTGGTAATACACATATGCTAAAGATAAAATGAAAAATTCTATGTTTTCATTGTATCTCTGGATTGGAAAGATATAATACTGAGAGACTATACTAAAACTATAGATGAGAATTAGACAAAAGTTGATTTAGAACACTGAGTTGATTTTTATCTTTGTACTTCCCATGTGGCTCTAGCAGTAAAGAACCTGCCTGCCAGTGCTGGAGACACAAGAGACCCGAGTTTGATCCCTGAGTGGAGAAGATCCTCTAGAGAAGGGAATGGGTACCCACTTCAGTATTCTTGCCTGGAGCATCCCATGGACAGAGGGGCCTGGCGGGCTGCAGTTCATAGGGTCACAAAGAGTCAGACACGACTGATGTAACTTGGCATGCACACACACACTTACTTGAATAGCCCTGTGAAAAGAGCTATAATAAAACTGCTTGAAAATATACATAAAAGCAATACCTCCAAGGGAATATTTTATATAAACTTCATGTGCTTCCTCAAAGAATATGTGAATAGCATGATAACAACAAAAAGTACCTGACCATATTTTCTTTGTCAAGAAAGTTTTATGTTCTTTTGATATTAACTGCTTTAGAAATTTTAAAGCATGTACATTTTCTACTTTTACTTTCTACTTTCTTCTGATCTCTGAAAAACACTAATTTACATAGAAAATACACTGTTGAATTTGTCAGGCAAAAAACTTTTTAAGACTGTACGATTGTAACTTTTTTCTGGGAACTGTGAGTATAAGAAGCAGGTAACAAAGGTCTAGCTTATTTCTGCAGGAGATGTGGGTTCAATCCCTGGATTAGGAAGATTCCCCTGGAGAAGGGAATGGCAATCAACTCTAATATTCTTCCCTGGAGAATCCCATGGACAGAGGAGCCTGGCGGGCTACAGTCTACTGGGTCACAGAGAGTCAGACATGACTGAAGCGACTTAGGACAGTACATTCATTAAAATATTCACAAAATATTTCTGTGTCCTCATAATTATCAATGAGTGGAATATTCTATGTATTCAATAGGACTGTTTAGAAAGTATACATAATTAATAAGTAAATTAACATATATGAATATAAATAAACAATCATTTTGTTTCTGTAATAGAAGCTTAGGCCATTTATCCATCGATCTTTTGGGTCTCACTTGGGCACCAAAAATCACTGTCAGAGTGAATTCAGCAAGTGAAGCAGATTGGTATTCTGGGCTGCACTTAGGAAGTAAAGAATGGTTGAGTATATGTGATTTTGGTCAAAATCTATTGGAAATTCCAAAACCCATGGGTAAAAAGTAATTTTGATATACAATTACAACTAACAAAATAGGATACTTTATTGTCTATTTGAAATCTTTTGAGAAGATTTTCCCTTGAAAATTCTTCTTATAAGAAACAAAAATTGTTAACTGCATGTGATAATGCATGTTAATTGTGTTGTGGTGATCATTTTGCAATATATATGCAGGTCAAATCATCATCTTTGTGTACCTAAAATTGATATAATGCTTTATGTTGATTATATCTTAGGTAAAAAGACATACAACCTTCATTAAAAAACAAAGCTTCTAAATAAGAAAAAGAAAGAATTGAACGATATTTGATCACATTTAATTGACTAGAAAACCTTTATTCTACACTTTGGGTACAGCTCTAGTTTGGGGTCCAAATACAGATATTTCAGGTAACTTTGGGCTAAGATTTCACCTAATTTTCCCATACAAGAAATAAAACATCTATAGAAAAATCTCTGAAAAGTGAAACTTTCACTTTTCACTGTCCTGCACTGGAGAAGGAAATGGCAACCCACTCCGGTATGCTTGCCTGGAGAATCCCAGGGACTGGAGCCTGGTAGGCTGCCGTATATGGGGTCAAACTGAGTGGGACACAACTGGCGTGACTTAGCAGCAGCAGCAGAAAAATCTCTACCGTAGGTCCAAAATAAAGAAAGGACTTGGCAAAGACTTGCAGATAAAAACAAAGCTGTTTCTATACAGTTTGTATGTCTACAACTGATTTGATGACAAGGAACACAAAATTTGAAAAAGTGAAACTTTCACTTTTCACTGTCCTGCACTGGAGAAGGAAATGGCAACCCACTCCGGTATGCTTGCCTGGAGAATCCCAGGGACTGGAGCCTGGTAGGCTGCCGTATATGGGGTCAAACTGAGTGGGACACAACTGGCGTGACTTAGCAGCAGCAGCAGAAAAATCTCTACCGTAGGTCCAAAATAAAGAAAGGACTTGGCAAAGACTTGCAGATAAAAACAAAGCTGTTTCTATACAGTTTGTATGTCTACAACTGATTTGATGACAAGGAACACAAAATTTGAAACAATTAAGCAAAGTATTACTCCCTTAAAATAGAAAATCCATTCTCATTAATAAACATGTATTACCAATATAGCACTCAACAAATATTATATTTTAATGTTATCAATAAAAATATACAAAAATGTATTTTCTTACTTGTTATATAATAACATATACAATACTGTTAATTTTGCACCTTACCCTAAAAGTCCTAAGCATTTATTATTTGCTTTTATAGGAAAATTTTGTTAACCCCTTTAAGAATAGGGTATTATTGCTCTATTCCCTCAAGATCATAAAATGTTTATACTGCTAATTTACCTGATACATCTTTGGGCTTTCATCTTTTTTGTGTTTCCCTTACCATTTATTTACCTGTCTTACTGGGCTTCCAGTTGCTGATGGAGCAATCTGAGGATAAAGGTTTTATAGTTTCTAATGATTTATTTGTTTCTAAATCAGGACAGGAAACTGTGACTACTACTCTGTTCTAGAAAAACTATCATCCAGCTATCTGAAGTGATTTATATAACACAAATATTGCGTATATCACCTCAGAGCCACTAAGAACAATATCAGGCAAGGAAGGACACAGGCAAAAATGTGGCTTATAGACACATCTTGATTTCAGCTTGTGTTTCATCCAGCCCAGCATTTTGCCTGATGAAGCACAAGCTGGAATCAAGATTGCTGGGGAAAATATCAATAACCTCAGGTATGCAGATGAGATCACCCTTATGCAGAAAGTAAAGAAGAACTAAGAGTCTTAGTTAGTCTTAGTCATCAAGAGAACTAAGAGTCTTTTGATGAAAGTGAAAGGGGAGAGTGAAAAATCTGGCTTAAAACTCAACATTCAAAAAACAAAGATCAAGGCACCCAGTCCCATCACTTCATGGCAAATATACCAGGAAACAATGGAAACAGTGAGAGACTTTATTTTGGGGGGCTCCAAAATCACTGCAGATGGTGACTGCAGCCATGAAATTAAAAGACACTTGCTCCTTGGAAGAAAAGTTATGACCAACCTAGACAGCACATTAAAAAGCAGAGACATTACTTTGCCGACAAAGGTCCCTCTTGTCAAAGCTATGGTTTTTCCAGTAGTCATGTATGGATGTAAGAGTTAGACTATAGAGAAAGCTGAGCACCGAAGAATTGATGCTTTTGAACTGTGGTGTTGGAGAAGACTCTTGAGAGTCCCTTGGACTGCAAGGAGATCCAACCAGTCCATCCTAAAGGAGATCAGTCCTGAATGTTCATTGGAAGGACTGATGCTGAAGCTGAAACTCCAATATTTTGGCTACATGATGTGAAGAACTGACTCATTTAAAAAGACCCCGATGCTGGGAAAGATTGAAGGCTGGAGGAGAAGGGGACAACAGAGGATTAGATGGTTCAATGGGTCATCAAGTCAATGGACATAAGTTTGCGCAAGCTCTGGGAGTGGACAAGGAAGCCTGGTGTGCTGCAGTCCATGGAATCACAGAGTTGGACACAACTGAGTGACTGAACTGAACTGAGACATGGCTTTAGGCTGTGTGTGTTTAAGTTGCTCAGTTGTGTCTGACTCTTTGCTACCCCATGGACTTTAGCCTGCCAGGCTCCTCTGTCCATGGGATTCTCCAGGCAAGAATACTGGCATGGGTTGCCCTGCCATCCTCCAGGGGATCTTCCTGACCCAGGGATCAAACCCACGTTTCATTATGTCTACTGTTTGACAGGTGGGTTCTTTACAACTAATGCCACCTTTCTAAACTTTTAAAAATATATATATAATAAGCACTTGCAAGTCCAGTTCATTTCTTTTTATTTTAAATAGTAAGAAGGTAATCTTTTCCCATTTAACTTACAGTAGTATCTAGAAATCAGTGATGGAAAAGAAGATCAATTAGGTCATTTAGTTCCTTTCCAAGGTTTCCATTTTCTCATTCAGCATAATAACTTCTGCCTGTCCAAATTTAAGTGACTGAAGAGATAGGTTTCCACAACTTAACTTAGGAAATATTTCTAAATCAAATTCATCTGTATCAAAGCATCATTAAAGACTTTGCTATTAGAATTATCCTAAATTGTTCTGTGCTTAATTGCATCTCATTTGTCCTTTATTGCCCTTGGCTAACCAAAGCAAACTATTTTTTTCTTTGACTACATATATTTTATACCAGTGAAGTCCACATATATTATGGATAAAGAATGTATAAGTAATGATTTCTGTTTACTGGATGTGTTGTTTCATAAATATCTGTGTTCCTTTGCTCAAATTACTGTGAAAGGGAGGTGTTTATATTAAAATTTATCACATTTCATAGGAGAAATTCTTAAAATAAGCAAGGATTCCAAGGGCTTATGTGGAACATTTTCTAGCTTTATTTTTCAACATGTCAAACCATGAACACCTATATAACTTGCTTTTATATGTGCAGTTTCTTCCTGCTATGTGTTTCCCTATCAATGCTTGCATTTTGATTTTCTGAAACCTCAATCACTTTATGCATTTCTTTTTCTGCAATAAAACACAGCCTCTCTACCCTTCATTGATTATGTCTAACAAGAAATTCTGAGGATGCTTGGTTCCCTGGCATATTGTTCTCTTCTTCCTGCCCAGTTGATGGATATCCTGTAATACAACCTTGAATCACAAAATTAGCTGATTAAAGAAGTATTAAGAAAATCCATATATATGACTAAGTCAATCCATCAGTGTTTTGTTCAGTAGGGTCAACGTTTTCTGTATGGAGAAAATAACGCTGCCAGGAGATAGTAATGAACTATGACCTCTGAGAGTTTGTAGCAGGAACTAATGACAAGGAAACAGTTTCTATTAGACCAAATAGACTTCTAATCAACATATTATCGATCCTTTATTTTTGTCAAGGTCATTTTGTGCTTTAAAAAATGATCCTACAATGAGTCTTTAACAGGAAAAGTGGACTAATTTGATTTAAAGAGTAAATGCTATTAATTATGAAAGACAGTCAATAAAAAGCTTGTTCTTCCAAACATAAAGGCAAATCTTACAGTGCCTTTGATTTATGGTAATGAACACAATGATAAAATATTTTCACTACTATCTCTTACTTCCATCCCACCATTTGCTCTTTTTCATGCTCATACATTAGAAAAATCTTTAAAATAATCTTTGTAATTCAAAGCAAATTTTGGTTAACAATATTTCTTCATAATTTTATTACTATGCTTTTCAAATATATAACAGATAAATCTGTTAGTTAACAGTTTGATATTATTTCTGGAATAAATGTAAAAAAAGAAAAAATCTTTTAGTTAAAGATCTAGGTAAAAAATTTAAAGAAGCTAATTCTAAAATGTTGATGTTCAAATTTACCATTTAAAATATAAATGAGAATTCCAGCACTCTAAAATTCATATAAAATCATTTTAGAGAGCCGTCATGTCTAAATGATATCTTACCATATGGACAAATATGTATATTACCATAGCATACATATAAATATGTACAAATTCCTAATATGCAATATCTTAGATACTTGGATCTATCAAACAATTTTAGGTTTAATTAATGTATTGTTCATGTTTTATAAAAAAAGGTATAAATTATGTAATTGATAAAACAATAAACTCAGTTCATTTAAGATAAAATCCTTGAACATTTAGGCCTACCTATTGAATTTCTCCAAGAAAATGGTAAATATTCCCCCCTAAAAATGACTTCACTGAAGCAATACAAGCTACTCCATATATCACTTTCATAACATAAAATTTCTTGGTTATAAAATATGCATTTGAAGAACTGCCTTCAATATAAGTTTTCCCATTGTGTGTCATCATATATGAATTAGTTTGCTCTCCTAGACTGTAATTATGTGACTATGTCACCAAAGAATGACAGAGCAGGTCAACCTTGCACCTCTGTAAAGGTGCTTTCTATTTTCTTCTTTATATGTGGAGTAAGCTAGGAACTAATATATTTTAAATATAACTAAATGAAAGTAAATGTAAATTCCCAGAGTTTAGTTTGACTGCAAAATGTTACCAAAGAAATCTCAAATATTATTTTAAATTTTACTGAGGATTTATTTATTTGAAAAAAAAAATAGTATCAAGGTAAAAATCCAATAACAATCTTATAAAAAATAAGAAGCAGAGAAGTTTAGCTCTGCATGGTGACTAAGTGTTCAAAACTTTATATGGAACAAATATTTTAGGTCATTTGTCTAAATTATTAAAAGATTATCTTTGCTAAATAAAGTGTGTTGGCTTACCATTAGGAATCTCATTAATCATGGCTCCAAGCCATTATTAGTTAAACCTTACATACCAGGATCTAGCACAAAGACAATAGTCAAGCTCACCCCAAAGCCAGAAGCAGCCCAGGTCTTTGTTGCTATGGGCCAAAAGGCTGTTACAAGCTTTTGTTTGTTGATTGGGATTTTTCAAACAGCATATTTGGGTTTCCCATGTGGCTTGGTGGAAAAGAATCTGCCTGCCAATGCTGGAGATGCGGGTTCAATTCCTGGGTCAGGAAGATCCTCTGGAGTGGGAAATGGCAACCCATTCCAGTATTCTTGCTGGGAGATACCACAGATAAAGGAGCCTGGCAGGCCATAGTCCATAGGGTTGCAAAAGAGTAGGCCATGACTTAGTGATGAAATAGCTACAAGAACAAAGCTGATTGCACATTTAAACAGAATCCGCATTTCATTTTTAAAATGCTGTAAGAACTGTGCTTTATAGTGCCTCTTGCTGCCTTTCATACCAGGGCGATAATATGATTCAATCCACACTCAGCTCTCCCACAGCAGAAGCTGCCATGCTATGTAAATATCTACTAAATTGATAGAGTACTAGACTCTAAAGACCAAGTAAAGAATAAAACCAAACAGGTTTGTTACCGAATAAAAGAGGCAGAATATGCTGCCCTGTTATCTACATCTGACTAATTCAGAGCAAGAATTCCCAACTCTGAATTGGGTTGAGAAGTTGTCTACTAATCACTTCCCAAGCTTTCTATTGTAAAAGTTATGCTACGTGAAGATATTGGAGGGATATAATATTCTGTCCAAGGAACTTTTCAAGTTTTCTGTGAGAGTTTTATACTGATTTATATAAACGGGGACACAGGAATCTCCAAAACAATTACTGTTTTCTTTCAATATTGTTTAGGCAGTCAGAGCATGACAAACTTAATTAATGATGGCAGATGAGATTATTAACATTAATGACATGTGTTTATACTCTGTGAAGAGCTGAAATTAGAGGTGTCAGTTTTCCTAGTACAGAACTGAAGAGGGGATAAGAATCGTCAGTGCATTAGCTGTGGATGTTTGCCATCCTCAGACTGTTTAAGCAGAGTGGCTGGTCCACTTTTAACATGCAGACTGTTGGGGAACTACAGAAGTTTCTGCTCATTTACCTCTTTCTCCCTTCCCATTATTATCCAGTCACTAGAAAGAATCTATGGGCATATCTTCAGGTTCTAATGTGGTGGGTTAGATCTTAGCTTCTCTTCTCCTTTTAAGGCAGCTCACCTCGAGTATATACTTTCCATGAGTTCCGGAGTCCAGAACCACTGTGGTTCTACCAACAAAGCTGCTTTTCCTACTATGCCTCTTCATGGTTCATTTTCTTTAGCATTATAGTCTCATTCACCACTTGCATCACTACCATTACCTGCATCACTACTACCATGGTCCAATGAACCCTTCTTTACTGTGTCTTCCCTTTTCACTACACAATTCAGCTTTCATGTGAAAAAAAAAAAAAAAAAAAGTAGATGGTTCTCATCAGCTGATGAGAGTATGTACTATTTGGCTGCTTTATTATATCAAGTATAATCTTTGAGTCTTCTATTTCTTTTAGATAACTTTAGTTTTCCTAGTTGCCTAACAATTAGACTCTGTTTTCAAGGAATTGGAGCCTCCTTCTACTCATGTTCTTTTAAGATGAATGGGGGAACAAGAAGTCTGGTTTCAGATAACCAAAATTTTACTGAAATCTCTGAACACATAGCATTGATAGAAAAATTGGATTCACTTCAAAGAATGCTTTATGCGTTGCAGAAAATGTGACATAAGCACCATAAATGCTCACATACTGTACGTAACTACCTAAATATCTATTTTGATCTCATCCTCTTGAAGGATTTTGATCAATGATAATGACCAGCTGAAAGATTAAAGATGGTAAAAAACAAGAAATGCCAAGTTTTATAGTATCCATTGTAAAACATTATGCAAAACCACATTTACCAATAAATAGTCTCCTATGTTTCCTATGAGCTGAGGTTTTGAAAACGTCCTTGTGAATACAAAATGAGTAATTATAAAAACAGAAAGACACCTTACAATGGATATCAGTGTGATTGGTACACAGTTCTAAAGGTATAATTCATTCAAAGGCTTCACAATTGACAATTAGGGCTTTGAGCACAAATTCAGATTAACGATTCTGACAAATTCATGTTATCACTTCAAAAATGAACAGGGAGGCAAAGTTACAAGTACTTCCATAAAAAGGAAATCTAACTGGCATGTGTGAAGGCAAAACCTTGAACTCTGTTTTTACTATCATTTTTTCTTCTCAAAAGAGAAAAGGATCTACTAGAATAAAGGACTCAGTAGTAATTTATCTCTGATGAACTAGAATGAGGGTGCAGACAGAACAGTGGTTACAAACACATCATGGGAATGGTGTTAGAATGGACAGTGGTTGGCATTTATTATCTGGAGTCATCTGTGAAGTAACGTGAGCACAGATGTTAACCCAGAGTCTACGACTAAAAGGATGCAAAAACAAAAGCTAACAGCCTGCCTAAGGTCTTATTTTGAAAGTCATTTGGGTTTCTAAAATGGCTAAATCAGTGGTGGGACCAATCTAAGGCTACAAATATTAAGACTATTTAAATACAACTTTTAGCAAGCCGTCATGAGATACACCTGCAAACTCTACAGATAAAGGATTCCTACTCACATTTACACCTGGTGCAAATAGAAAAAAAGGTATGAAATTAGTAAGAAATTTTGAATAAAAAATGAATCTCCTGAATTTACCCTGTAATTTATAAAGCATTTGAATATAAACCAATGTTTTAAATTCTGTAAGCTTCAATTTCTTACTGGTAAAACAGGAATATAACTATTATAATCATCAGCATTACTACTCCTAAAATAAAAGCAGTCTCTAGAATTTGAGAATATATTTCTCAAAAGAGATATATTAAAAATGCTTAAAGAAAGCACTTTAGTATGTAAACAATATACTTTTTGTTGTTGAGTCACCCAGCTGGGTCTGACTCTGTGACACAATGAACTGAAGCATGCCAGGACTTTCTGTCCCTCACCACCTCCCAAAGTTTGCCCAAGTTCACGTCCATTGCATTGGTGATGCCAGCCAGGCATCTCATCCTGTGATGCCCTCTTCTCCTTCTGCCCTCAATCTTTCCCAGCATTAGGGACTTTTCCAATGAGTCAGCTGTTTGCATCAGATGACCAAAATAATGGAGCTTCAGCTTCAGCATCAGTCCTTCCAGTGAATATTAAGGGTTGATTTCCCTTTACATTGACTGGTTTGATCTCCTTGCTGTTGAAGGGACTCTCAGAGTCTTCTCCAGCACCACAGTTTGAAGGCATCAATTCTTTGGCAATCTGCCTGCTTTTTGTCCAGCTCTCACAACCACATGTGACCATTTGGAAGACCATAGGCTTGATTATACAGACCGTTTTTTGGCAGAAAAATATCTCTGCTTTTCAACACACTGTCTAGGTTTCTCATGGCATTCCTGCGAAGAAACAATCGTCTTCGGATTTCATGGCTGTAGTCACTATCCACAGCATCTTTGGCTGCAAAGAATATAATCAATCTGATTTTGGTACTGACCATCTGGTGATGTCCAGATGTAGAGTCATTTCTTGTATTGTGGAAAAGGGTTTTTGCTATGACCAGAGCATTCTCTTATCAAAATTCTGTTAGGCTTTGCCCTACCTCATTTTGTACTCCAAGGACAAACTTGCTTGTTACTCCAGGTATCTCTTGACTTCCTACTTTTGCATTCCAGTCCCCCATGATGAAAAGGACATCACTTTTTGGTGTTAGTTCTAGAAGGTCTTGTAGGTCTTCATAGAACCATTTGACTTCAACTTCTTTGGCATTAGTGGTTGGGGTACAGACTTGGAGTACTGTGATATTGAATGGTTTGCCTTGGAAATGAATAGAGATCATTCTGTTGTCTTTGAGACTGCATCCAAGTACTGCATTTCGGATTCTTGTTGACTATGAGGGCTACTCCATTTCTTCTAAGGGATTCTTGCCACAATAGTAGATTTAATGGCCATCTGAATTAAATTCACCCACTTTGGTCCATTTTAGTTCACTGATTCCTAAAATGTTGATGTCCACTCTTTCCCATCTCCTGTTTGACCACTTGCAATTTACTTTGATTCATGGACTTAACAGTCCATTGTTCTTTAGAGCATGGGACTTTACTTTCACCACTGGACACATCCACAGCTGCGTGTTGTTTCTGCTTTGGCTCAGCCTCTTCATTCCTTCTGGAGTTATTTTTCCACTCTTCTCTAGTAGCATATTAGGAACCTACTGACCTAGGAAGTTCATATTTCAGTGTCATATCTTTTTGCCTTTTCATACTGTTCATGGGGTTCTCAAGGTAAGAATACTGAAGTGGTTTGCCATTCCCTTCTCCAGTGAACCACATTTTGTCAGAACTCTCCACTGTGACCTGTCTATCTTGAATGGCCCTACATGGCATGGCTTGTAGTTTCATTGAGTTAGACAAGGTTTTGATCTAGGTGATTAGTCTGGTTAGTTTTCTGTGACTGTGGTTTTCATTCTGTCTATCCTCTGATGGATGAGGATAAGAAGCTTGTGGAAGCTTCCTGGTGGGTGGGATTGGCTGGGGGGTAAAACTGGGTCTTGCTCTGGGGGGAGGGCCATGCTCAGTAAAAAGATGATGCCCTTAAAGTGCTACACTCAGTAAGCCAGCAAATATGGAAAACTCAGTATGGCCACAGGACCGGAAAAGATCAGTCGTCTTCCAAAGCCAAAGAAGGGCAATGTCAAAGAATGTTCAAACTACAGCACAAGTGCACTAATTTCATATGCTAGCAAAGTAATGCTCAAAATTTTCCAAGCCAGGTTTTAACAGTACATGAACTGAGAACTTCCAGATGTTCTAGCTAGATTTAGAAAAGGCAGAGGAACCAGAGATCAAATTGCTAACATCCACTGGATCATGGAAAAAGCAAGAGAGTTCCAGAGAAACATCTGCTTCATTGACTATGCTAAAGTCTTTGTGTAGATCACAACAAACTGTGGAAAATTCTTCAAAAGATGGGAATACCAGACTACCTTACCTGCTTCCTGCAAAACCTGTATGCAGGTCAAGAAGCAACAGTTAGAACTGGACATGGAACAACAGACTGGTTCTAAATTGGGAAAGGAGTATGTCAAGGCTGTATACTGTCACCCTGCTTATTTAACTTATATACTGAGTACATCATCCAAAACACCAGGCTAGATGAAGCACAAGCTGGAATCAAGATTGCTAGGAGAAATGTCAATAACTTCAGATATGAAGATGACACCAGCCTTATGGCAGAAAGTGAAGAAGAACTAAAGAGTCTCTTGATGAGAGTGAAAAGAAGAGGGTGAAAAAGCTGGCTTAAAACTCAACATTCAAAAAACTAAAATCATGGCATCTGATCCCATCACTTCATGGCAAATAGATGGGGAAACAGTGGCAGATTTTATTTTCTTGGGCTCCAAAGTCACTGCAAATGGTAACTGCATCCATGAAATCAAAAGATGCTTGCTTCTTGGAAGAAAAAACTATGACCAACATAGACAGCATATTAAAAAGCAGAGATATTACTTTGCTGACAAAGGTCTGTCTAGTCAAAGCTGTTGTTTTTCCATTAGTCCTGTATAGATGTGAGAGTTGGACCTAAAGAAGGCTGAACATGGAAGAATTGATGCTTTTGAACTGTGGTGTTGAAGAAAACTCTTGAGAGTCCCTTGGACTGTAAGGAGATGAAATTAATCAATCCTAAAGGAAGTCAATCCTGAATATTCATTAGACAGACTGATGCAGAAACTCCCACAGTTTGACCACCTGATGTGAAGAGCCTTAGAAAAGATTAGAAAAGACTCTGATGCTGGGAAAGATTGAAGGCAGGAGGAGAAGGGGACGACAGAGGATGAGATGGTTGGATGGCATCACCGACTCAGTGGACATGAGTTTGAGTAAACTCTGGGAGATGGTGAAGGACAGGGAAGCCTGGTGTGCTTTAGTCCATGGGGTCGCAAAGAGTCTGACATGACTGAGAAATTGAATAACAACAAAACCATGTTTTGAATTTGGATATAACTGTGGGGATAAAAAAGGAATTTACCACTTGAATGTTCAGTTCTTCAGTAATTATCTATAGCTCTATTTTATGCCATCAATCGAAATACTATTCAGAAGAATTTATTTAATATTAATAAAATCCAGAATCATTATATTGTATCATTAACACATGAGATCACTTAGTGCCTCAATTCCAAAACAAGGATACTTCTCTAATAGAAACAAAGATGAAAATTTAGACTCTATATTGACCCACATTATAACCTTTAACTAATTCTATAGCCAAGCACTAAGGTTTGAGACAAGTAAGTTGATTACCACGTACAGTGATTATCCTATACATTTACTCCTATGAGAAAGTGAGTTTTGCCTTTGGCTTAAGGGAGGAAAAAAAAACAAAAAACACAGACAGGATCACACTTTAATTGAGACAGACTGGGGACTGACATTCAAAGTGTATGTTTCTAGAATGACAAAGAAAATCTACTTCAACATGGTATCCTTTTAAAAAGCCATTTCTCCTGAAGTTCTCAGAATGAGGCAGAACAGGGAACAGATTATTTTGAAATCTCTGCATCTAACAAAATGAAAATTTAACAATCTTCAGACTGCCAAGATTTTCCATTTTGATAGAAGAGATACATAATGACAATATCAACAACAAAAAATTATTATGAAAACGACCATTAATTCTGACAAGAATAATAGAATTTCATTTCAAAGTACTTCAAGGAATGGTTTACACAAGTATTTACAAGACTATTAAAACCATTTGTACACTAGAGTGTGTGTAGCAATAGTTTTCTAAAAGTTCATTTTGAAATCCCATAGAATTTTTTTCAATTAAGTTGTGAGTCTAAGATGAAAACACCCTATATGGTCTCCCTTAGAGTTAGGATCATGATGTTACTTCCTTCCAATTCTCAGTCATGCCAAATGTAATGCATATGCAGTAAACAGAATAACCTACAGATTTCTTTGCATTATATTTAATAATTTGTGACTCTTAGAGAAGGAAAGCAGTGATTCCTGAGAGAAATCACCCAACTAATCCAATAACAATCTCAGTACTTCAGGTCTCTTCTGCTGTTTCTACACTGGCCAAGTACAAGCGTATACTCTGGCTTTTGGACAAATGCTGGTGCCTGTACAGAAAGCACCATATTCTCCAGATATCTGGCAAGTCACAGGCTTCATCTTGCCAGAGTAGAAATAGCATTAGAGCAAGACTAATTGCTGGAAAGCCTGTTCAGAAAGATTTGTCATTCAGGAGGGTAAAAATAATCCCACTTTTTAGAGTACATTCAAACTTAAAAAAAAAAAATCCAGTATTTAATAGAGATCAAAACAGTTCCATTTCTACAAGTGAATGCATTTTATGTAATACAGTTACTTCCTTTGATTCGAGTTCAAGCAGAGAAGCTAAAATGAAAGAAAAAAAATCTGTCTAGACTTAGCATGTTTGTTCTTCATGTAAGATGAAATTTATTAAGCCTAAAATGTGGCTTTAGGAAGTATTCCTGTGTTCCATAAATATCTTATTGAAAAGAAGCAATGCCAAGAGGGAGAGATCTTTTAGACACACATTTAAAATTACAGTAGAGTATAAACATGTTAGACTGAAGTGATGGGTCTAGAGAGTACAATAAAGGAAGTTCCATGGAACCTATGGGCCAAGCTATCCTTCACTGCTTCTTAACTTAATTTGCTACCTTGTATTAGAATGTGACACCTTGCTACAAAAATACCACCAAAAATTCTTTCTTGTAGCAGCACTAGCCAGCACCTCTCCCGACTTTAATAATCTAATTCTGTCAGTGACCATATCTCTCATACAATCCATTGCCTCTTATTATTTTAATTGTGGGTTCTAACTTCTGGTTTTTTTTAAAAAAATGTCCTCCATTTGAATTACAATCATAATCCAAAGTATCTTCCATTGTTCAGGGTCAAACTGCCATAGTCTTAATCAAAACAAAGTCTAGATGAAGTCAATTTATTTACTCTTCACCGTTAATGGTGATGTGAACATAGCTGTTGTATTTCCAACATATTAGTATCCTTATCTACCATCCCATGAGCCTAAGGAAGCGTATCTCTGGTTAGTAACACAAGAGAGCCACATAACCCCAGTAAATAAAGGAGAAACATGTTATGATGTTAAGCCATGTGCACTGCTTGGCATTCATTCAGTTCACTGTAGCTGAAAAAATAACTGTGAAGTTCCATATCCCATTAACACAGTGTTAATTATTGTCATTGTCTCATCAGTGGTTTGTTTATGACAGCTCTGGCTGACAGGAATAGTGGGATGTTCTGTCAAGGCCATCACCTGATGAGATTTTTATTGGCAAAAGATCTTTTTTCCCTTTACTCGACTATATTAGGGGAATCGGTGCTTCATTAACTCCAAGCATAATCGTTTGCATTAGGCTAGTTTTAAAATGTTTTAGATAATTAGTATAATAATGTCTTTCTAGCTTTATAGTTAACAAATTCACTCTTTAAAAATGGAGAGACTCTTCAACCTTTCTCAGCTCAAAAAATTCAACTCAGGGGCAGTGAAAGGGAAACACTGCCTCACTGGGGGAGACTTTTTAAATACTGGTAGACAAATTTCTGTCTTTATGTATGACATCTGCGAATAAGAGTAATTTCATAGAGGGATAATCCATCTCAAGGGGAAAAAGACCCCTCATTTATATATGCACACACATGCATACACACATCCTGTTCAACAAATACGAATCACTGCCCCTTTTCAACTGTGAAAAGACTTTTCAATCTCCTTCAGAGGGAGGGGGACTTCAGATTCCTTTGCAGGGGATGAAGGATTTCTCTCTAATTCTCTCTCCTTCTCTCTAGATATAGATACAGGTTATCTGAGAGAAGTACATATGTTTCATTTCTTGAATGATTTTCACATTTTTCAAAAGAAAAAGACAGAATCATTCCTACCATCAAAATTATTTTGTCACAGTTTACCAATTTCTGTTACGTAAAAATATTTCAAGCTAAATTGAAGCTGCTTACCAATTCAAATGCATAGAATAATTTTAATTTAATGATAAAGATGTTCATACCAAAAAAACCCTACTAACACCTAATTTGAATTCCAGGAATATATTTTCTTATTAATAATTTTCTATTGGCTGCTAATTATATTCTTTATGACACTGGATGTGAACTTCAATGTACAATTTAAGACTTTAATGTTTTGAATGTTTCTGTTCCCTTATTTATGTCAATGGACTCAAATTTGCTTCCCTGCTTAACTTGCAATAATGTTGGGAGAATATGAAATTTATGACTATATAGTATGTAAAACTAGTTATCAAAATGTGAGAGTTTATTGTCTATAGCACAGACCTGGCCATAAGTAGGTACAGTTAAGTCTGTTAGTTAATTTTAGATATCCACTTGGTTAGCTCATGATGCTCAAACACTGATACTAGGTCAAACATCAGTCTATGTGCTGTTGTGAAGGTGGCTTTCAGATTAACATTTAAACTAGCTGACTTTGAATAAAGTAGGTAACCCTCTGAAATGTGGGTAGGCCTTATCCAATCAGTTGAATGCATTAAGCGAAAAGACAATGGTCCCTTTGAGGGAAGGGATTCTGCTCCCCAGATCGCAACACAGAAAACCTGCCTTAGTTTTCAGTCATTGGATTCATGACTGCAAACTAGCTTTAGCCAAAACTTCCAGCCTGCTAGCTTGCCCTGTAAATTTTGTCAGTCCCACAATCCAACCACATGAGTCAATTTCATAAAATAAGTCTCTCTTATATTGGTGAAGGAAATGGCAACCCACTCCAGCATTCTTGCCTGGAGAATTCCGTGGACAGAGGAGCCTGGTGAGCTGCTGTCCATCAGGTCGCACAGTCAGACATGACTGAAGTGACTTAGCATGCTTTCTCTTATATACATATGTGTATATATACATATATATCTACATACATATATATGCCATGTGCATATATGCTTTTATATGTTTTATTACATATGTTATATATATACTATAGTATATGTATCCATTCTATCAGTTCTATCTCTCTAGAGAACTCCAACACTTCTCTTCTAAACTGACTTCAGAATCTCTTCCTTGATAACAAAATATCCAACATTCTGGAGTAAGGAATCTCACTATGTTATCATAATTTTCTGCTCCTACTACATTTCTGCCAACAGATACTGCATCCTCCTTCCTCTAGCCTTATACAAGCATGAAAGTAATTAATTTTCATGCTTATTTGAGTTTGGTTTGGCTTTGGCACAGCATGCTTTCCTTCACAAACCATAATTGATTCTGAATAATTGATCAATGACAAACATTCAATTTTCTTTATCTTCTCTTCCCTCATTCTTCTATGATATATGTTTTCATTGGGGGACCATTTTTCACTTTAAAAAAAAAAAGCCTCAAATGCAAGGCCTTTTAGTGATCAAATCAATTTATGCTGCTTTCTGCCAATTCACATCAATTCCAATGCAATTCCTCTTGGAGAACTCTTAGGGAACACTAATTAGTGTCCCAAAGTATCCATTAGTTTTCAATAAGGAAGTGAACGTCTCACATAAAGACCTCAGAAACTATTTGCATATGACCACTTTGCCATCTACCTAACCACCACAGTGACTTGCTCTTTTCAAATAGCCTTTGACAAAGATTGTTATTGAAACCAGTAAACTCTACATGAATCATGGAACTGGGAGGATAGACACCTAAAATCAAGACCTGTGATACCGGTGTGTGTGTGCGCATGCACTTTGTTAATTTGCTTAGTGATCATCATCTTCACTGAATGTGAAAGTAAGGTTACATTATACCAGCACCCACACTTATCTAATTGTTATAATTTTTTAGCCATGAGCACAAGACCTTCTTTTAAGAAAGAAGTAAAAGAATTCCTTTGAGGAAGATAGTTTTCAGAGAGTTCATCCACTTTATCATGTCAGAAAGAAGCATATATCCTTCTGGCCAAAGTCATGCTTGCTGTAATATACAAAGTCAATTTAGAAAGATTGAAAATCCTTTCCTCCTACAGTCAAACATAGGTATTAGGTAAAAATGTCAGAGTAAAGTAGGCTAGAAACTGTTCAATGCTGATATTGTGAGATGTATCTACACACACTCTCAGATCTCTCCATTTAACCTACTCTTTCCTTCAGAAGCCACACTGCTTTCCACCTCAGAAATCTGAAACAAAAATGCTATCATTGGCTTCTCTTTATTGAATGCTATGCTATGTCATCCAAACCTTTCCAACCTGGTCAACTAAACATTTAAAAGAGAAAATCCACATATGAACTTTATTTCATTATTCATTCTCCCTAGAAGCAAACTAGCATATACATTCAATTGATTTACTCTGCTACAGATTATTCCTCAAATCAAATTATAACTCAGTATTCAAGGTGATCCTGTTGCATGAAATTAACATTTACTGGGTAGTCACTATATGCCAGAAACTGAGCCCAATGATGAAAAGAGAGATGCAATCTCATTTCATAATGAACTTCCTAATGCAGTGGTCTGTATGTACTTTTAAAAAAAATTAATTTATTTTTTATAGATGGGTAATTGTTTTACAGAATTTTGCTGTTTTCTGTCAAACCTCAACATGAATCAGCCATTGGTATACATATATCCCCTTCTTTTTGAAATTTCCTCCCATCTCCCTCCCCATCCCACCCCTCTAGGTTGATATGAAGCCCCTGTTTGAGTTCCTGAGTCATACAGTAAATTCCCATTGCCTATCTATTTTACATATGGTAATGTAAGTTTCCCTGTTACTCTTTCCAAACATCTCACCCTCGCCTCCCCACTGCAACACTATTTACAATGGCTAGAACATGGAAGCAACCTAGATGTCCATTGACAGACGAATGGATAAAGAAGCTGTGGTACATACACACAGTAACGGAATATTACTCAGCCATTAAAATGAACATAAAAAGGAACCATTTGAGTCAGTTCTGATGAGGTGGATGAACCTAGAACCTATTACACAGAGTGAAGTGAGTCAGAAAGAGAAAGATAAAAACCATATTCTAATGCATATATACAGAATCTAGAAAAATGGTATGGAAGAATCTGTTTACAGGGAAACGGAGAAACAGACATAGGGAATGGACATATGTATTTTTTGCTTACCTCATCCTACATGTTCCCACTCAACCTCAACCCCTGTCCCCTCCCACTCTAACATCCCTCCTTCTTCCCTCCCCATCACATCCCTCTAGGCTGTTACAGAGCTGGTTTCAGTTCCCTGAGTCATACAGCAAATTCCCGTTGGCTATCTAGTTTACATATGGTAATGTATGTTTCCAGTTATTATCTCCATACATCTCACCTTCTCCCTCCTCCCCACCAACCATGTCCATAAGTGTGTTCTCAATGTCCGTGTCTCTATTTCTGTTCTGCAAATAGGTTCATCAGTACCATCTTTCTAGATTCCATGTATATGCGTTGCTGCTGCTAAGTCGCTTCCGTTGTGTCCGACTTTGTGCAACCCCATAGATGGCAGCCCACCAGGCTCCCTTGTCCATGGGATTCTCCAGGCAAGAGTACTGGAGTGGGGTGCCATATGCGTTAGTATATGATAATCATCAGTCTTCTCTAATATACCAAAAGTGCTCTTTGTTGCTCTTTCCTTTTCACCCACTGTACCATTATTAATAAAATTCTCCATTGTCAACAGCTTTCAGTGGCTGAAAGCCAAATCCAATGCCAGATGACCCAATAACCGGCAAATTCACCCTAAGAATTCAACCTTCTAGCAGAAAAAGCAAAGGTCAAGGAATTGATCTGAGAACACAGTGGGCCAGAAGTAGCAGAAGATTCTTCAGGTCATTAAGGCTCACTATATTCAATACTTTGGGGACCCTACTGTGAAGTGAAAGATGATGACCTGTAAATACTATATTTTTAGGGATATAAAGAAAAATACTGCCTATCTCTGATATAAGAAGATGGGAAACAGACAAAAGTTATATATTCCTGATCAAGACCACACTTACAGGCCCTATCTGCCTGACTCCCAGAAAGATGGCTCAGTATGGAAAACTAGAAATAAATTTTTATAGTGACCTTGATTTCTTTAGAAGGAAAACAAGCTTAAGGGTGCAGAGAACTGGCCCACTTTGCAACTGTCTAAACCTTTTCACTCTGGGAAATAAAGAGAGTGAGAGAAACCTCTAGAAGATCTTACACCTTCTGCTCTTAAGCTAAGTAGTATCTTGAATAATTCATGAGCTATGGCAATATTTGCATCTTATTTTGTGGAGTTATTTAAGTTATACAATTTCCCACAATTATACTACTAGTCTGACTGAAGAAAGAACATAAATTGTGGCTTGATCTATGTTTGAGATTTGAAGGAAAGATATATAGCAAATGAAAGAGAAAGACTGGGTGAGGATTTACTCAAGTGAGTGACTATGGGTTCTGTATTGAACAGAAAGTTTAACTCAAGGAGATGCTGACAGTTATGGGAAAAAATGGAGGCATCAATACATGAGGTTTTTTTGAGGTCGAAAAGCAATTAAGAAGGAGTGCAGGTGTGAGAGAGCAAAAAGGATAAAAAACAGAAGTCAGAGAGTGAGGGCAATGATATATTTTACATATGAATATGACAAGGAGTAGAGGAACACAATGGAAATGATAGTTCTTTTAGTTCATGAATTTCAGAAACTATAATCTTAAAAGCAAAAAATTTGCTAAAATGGATTTGGCTCCATCAAATGTATTAAGTAATTATCATATCTGCTATTAGCTTTGGTCACTAATAAACAATTTTAAAAACATCACTAGTATATAATAACAAACATTATGGTCTTTAGCCCATGGGTGTTCAGTTTGACTGTATTTAGTTGATCAAGGTTGGGCTCACCTGGGCTACTTTGCGCTAAGGTGCTTGTGTGGGATCTTTGCTGCAGTATTTCGATCTCCCCTATGTTGTTCTCATTTGAGTGGCCAAGCTGATGGGAAAGAAACTGCCTCAGCATGTTCTTCCTATTTTGGGTGACAAGAGGCCAAGAGGCAAGTCTACAAACAAACGAGAGCCTTAACTCAATTAATATATACTAACATTGCACTGCCCAAAATAAATTACATGACTCAAACTGAGATTAATGAGGTGGGGAAAAATAATCCACCTTTTCTAATGAGTTGTATTACAAATTAATATGATAAAATCTGTGATTAAAGATAGTGAAGAATTCAAATGATGATTCAATAAGAATGAAGACAAATATTATAAATCAGGCACCTTGAGACTACTGGCAAGTGAATGGGAGGTCAACAGAACTACCAATAAGGACAGATAGAATAAACAGAATTAGGAATTAAATTTCAAAGATTAAACCCTGCCGCTTCCTCTAGATGAAAACAAGAGTTAACAGCCTGGATAGAACAATAATGCAGCATTAAGAATAGAAGTTCCCATCCTCTGGGAAACACATGGAGGGAGTGTGTGGGTAACTTTATGTTAACTATGTTCTCTGTATTTTTCTCTGCATAAACAGTATATGATCAGTAAAATGCACTTTTTGGAAACTATGCATATTGACACAGGGTGATGTTAGAGGTGAGAGAATTGTCAACTCTAAAACAGTTTTGTACAAAATACAAAATCCAACAACACTGGAAGACATCACTTTTCAATTCTTGGGAGTCCATATTGATAACTGTTATTCACTTGGAGCTAAGGTTATATAATATATACTCTAAGAAGGTAGAACACATTTTTCACATAAAGTTGTGAAGAAAAAATATGGTGGTTCTTGACAAATAAAACATATCCTTTACCCAGCGTGTAGCGATCAGTTACTCATTTGAAGTTTTGGTCTCTTAAGTTTAACAATCAGCTAGGCATTATTAATAAGCTCTGGGTGTCAGAAGAAATCAGGGACACGTCAATTATCATGGAAGTACTCCAAATTTTATCTTGGGGAGAGTAAGCACTGAAATAAAGAACATTTTCAAATCAATAAGCAAACAACTATATATTTATTGACAACCATATGACCAATATGGTTCAGTTCAAATAGGCAATTGGAGAAGGAAGTGGCAACCTACTCCAGTGCTCTTGCCTGGAGCATTCCATGGATGGAAGAGCCTGGTGGGCTGCAGTCTATGGGGTTGCCAAGAGTTGGACACGACTAAGCAGCTAACACACACACACACACACACAAATAGGCTATATGGTAGGATTATAGAACAAAGCATTCATATACACAGCATATATGAGAATGAAGTTAACCACATTATTAATGTCACCAGGCTTTTAGGTAAACAGGAAATGTTTGGATAATTTATTATACTGAAAGTGTTAGTCGCTCAGTCATGTTCAACTCTGAGACCCCACTGACTGTAGCCTGCCAGCCTCCTCTGTTCATGAGATGCTCCTGGTGGCACAGTCAGTAAAGAATCCATCTGCCAGTGCAGGAGACACAGGAGACACTGGTTCAATCCCTGGGTCAGGAAGATCCCCCGGAGAAGGGGATGGCTACCCACTCCAATATTCTTGCCTGGTGAATTACACGGACAGACAAGTCAGGCATGCTGTGAGGTTGCAACCGTCCATGAGGTTGCAAAGAGTCAACAAGACTGAGAGACTAACACTTTCACTATGTTTTATTATACTGAGGTGACACCAAAGTAATTTGGGAAGGTATTTTGCAAATTTATGCAAGTATTGCCATTTCTAACTTATTCTATAATCTTATTCCTCTAGTTCACTGCATTTTTTATTTTAAATTTTTTAACATTTTGCATTTTTTTCATTATAGCAACAGTCATGGAATTTCAATGATGTAACACTATGATACTACAATTTACAACACCCTAACCATATGTAAACCCCTTAGCTATTCTACCATCAATTATTCTGATATTTTAATCACACCAAGCCTGTTTACATATATATATGTAAACACACACATATGTATATACATACATATATGTAAATATATACACATATATGTATATACATATATGTATAGACACACATGCATACATATATACATACTTTTCAAAAATAATCTTTTAGCAGAATCTTTTAACATATTTTAAAATTTATAACAGCATATATTTTTATCAAGTCTGGTTATGGGTAACTTTCTATTCATTTTGTTCCAAACTCATTTCATGTGTACATTCATTCTATTTCTAAAACCTTTTGCTAATCCTAGCTCTAAGACATTTTTTTACTCAGCAAGACACACCTAAAATAAATTTTATCTACTTATATAACAACCATATTTATAATTTATATTTCTAAGCACACTTCTTTCAAGAATTATTTAACCTTTACTCATTATTAAAATGTTGTCAAAAGTCAAATCTTGAATATGATAAAAACATATAGTTTTAAACAAGAGTTAAATTGATTGCAACATTAAAAGTACACACACACATACACATATATACTTCATAAACTAAGTTAAAAGAAAATTAACAAAATAGGAAAGCATCTGTAACATATGAGGTACACAGTTAATGCCCTTAATATAGAAAGAGCTCTGGAGAATCAATCATATTTTAAAAAGATACCAATACAAATGATAAAAGACCAGACAACTCAGAGAAAGATACAAATGTACTGAAACTGATTTACACTCAAACATATAACAATGTACTAAAAATAAATTCATATGTCTTTAAATGGAAAAAATATATTTCCTCAGTAAGACTAGAAAGAGCATTAGTATCGATGGCACAGATATGGAAATACAGAAGTATAGACTAGTATAAATTCTCTGGAGGGAAAGAAATTTAAAATGAGTATAGCCTATTATTAATAAGTCTTAATGTAATCAGATAGACTAGGACTCAATTGTTGACTATTTGCTTGTCTTATAATCCCAGTAGTTTCCTTCATGTCATGAGTCTTAACTTACCTTTCTGTACAGTGGAGAACATAATAACCATCTTACAGGATGTTTGTCAAATAACAACATAACAAACATTAGATCTGACAAATAATAATTGCTTTTAAGAGCAATTAGTGTGAAGGATTGAAACTGCTAGTATTTCATTATGCTCCTTTATCTCTTTATTTTAATCTGGAACTAATTACAGATATAAACAGAGCTTAATATCAAAGATGCTAACCAAGTTCTCATCTATAACAGTAAAATAAGATGATGGTGATTTAAAACATCTTTTCACATTCATGTGGTGGGATAATACACAGCCATTTAAGTATTACCATAGAAAAAATAATAAAATTATTTAATAAAACTAGGCCATGTTGATATAAGAAAAAAAGGATTGTATACATATGTTGATTATCAAAATTTATATACATATGTATATGGGATAGGTGTAAGAGCAGCTATTTATATGTGAAGGTCATGTGTAGACATGATGTGATGTATATGCATAACTGTGTATACACGTGTAAGCACAGAGAAAAATGGACATCTAAAATTCATTTATTAAAAAATATATAATGAATTCCTGCTATAAAACAGATAGCACACTAATATCTGATGATAAAAGTTCTGAGAAAAGATAAACACAAATCACAGATTTGTATAATACAATCTGGGGAGACAGATAGTGTCAGAATAATCTCATGAAGATATTTCAAATAGTAATTGGAATAATGCTATAAAGGAAAAATGTATAGAAAAGTGTGTAACAGGGAAGGGAACTGTGAAGTTATCTGAGTAATGCAAGTGAAAGATTACAGGACCTTGGATGAGGAAGGTGTCAACAGAAATGAAGTGATCATCTAAAATTTACTTATGAGGCAAAACTAAAATTATATAACAGTGGATTAGATATGGAGAGTACAGTGTGAAGAAAATGATAGTATCTTCCTTCCAGAGTTATGAGAATCAAAAGACAGACATCACTTAAACAGTCAGTACAGGGACAGGGCACAGAAAGGGCCAATACTGAGTGAGAAGGAGCTGATAAAGGTGGTTTATAGGACCCTAACTTGCAAAATGAGAACAGTGTTGCCATTCCAAGAGATGGCAAATGTTGGAATCACATCGTTTCAGGAGGAAAGTTATTAAATCTTTTTTATATATCCTTACCTTGAATTTACCTTCAAAACATGCAAGAGCAGATGCCAATGAGGCAACTGGATAAACTAGCCTGGTTCTGAGGACAGATTTGGATTGCATGTACATTTGAGAATTACATATGGGGGTCAACAAAGTAAAGGTAAAAGGGGTTAATAATGAGTCTTTAGCTATTCCAGATGAAATGGGAATAATCCTGAAGGGGAGATAGAGCAGAAGTTGCTAGAGATATGCTATCATAGTATTCAAGTGAAAAAAAAAATGTTTTTAGAAGTATCCAACTGTAATGTCAATCATAAAGGCAATCAGTCCTGAATATTCATTGGAAGCACTGAAGCTGAAGCTGAAGCTCCAAAACTTTGGCTACCTGATGCTAAGAACTTACTCACTGGAAAAGACCCTGATGCTGGGAAAGATTGAAGGCAGGAGCAGAAGGGGAGGACAGAGAGTGGCATGGTTGGATGACATCACTAACTCAATGGACATGAGTGTGAGCAAGATCAGGGAGTTGGGGATGGATAGGGAAGCCTGGCATGCTGTGGTGCATGATGTCACAAAGAGTCAGACACGACTGAACTGAACTGTAATGAACCCTGCAGAAAGCTCATGTAAGAATTGGTTAAAAGGAATCTCACTGACAAACAACCAATCTCAAAAATATACAAGCAGCTTATGCAGCTCAACTCCAGAAAAATAAATGACACAATCAAAAAATGGGCCAAAGAACTAAATAGACATTTCTCCAAACAAGACATACAGATGCCTAACAAACACATGAAAAGATGCTCAACATCACTCATTATCAGAGAAATTGAAATCAAAACCACAGTGAGGTACCATTCACACCAGTCAGAATGGCTGCGATCCAAAAGTCAACAAGCAATAAATGCTGGAGAGGGTGTGGAGAAAAGGGAACCCTCTTACACTGTTGGTGGGAATGCAAATTAGTACAGCCACTATGGAGAACAGTGTGGAGATTCCTTAAAAAATTGCAAATAGAACTGCCTTATGACCCAGCAATCCCACTGCTGGGCATACACACCGAGGAAACCAGAATTGAAAGAGACACGTGTACCCCAATGTTGATCGCAGCACTGTTTATAATAGCCAGGACATGGAAGCAACCTAGATGTCCATCAGCAGATGAATGGATAAGAAAGCTGTGGTACATATACACAATGGAGTATTACTCAGCCATTAAAAAGAATACATTTGAATCAGTTCTAATGGGGTGGATGAAGCTGGAGCCAATTATACATAGTGAAGTAACCCAGAAAGAAAAACACCAATACAGTATACTTACACATATATATGGAATTTAGAAAGATGGTAATGATAAACCTGTACATGAGACAGCAAAAGAGACACAGATGTATAGAACAGCCTTTTGGACTCTGTGGGAGGAGGAGAGGGAGGGATGATTTGGGAAAAAGGCAGTGCAACATGTATGATATCATAAGTGAAATGAATCGCCGGTCTAGGTTCGATACAGGATGTAGGATGCTTGGGACTGAGGCACAGGGATAGTCCAGAGAGATGGTGTGGGGCGGGAGCAGGGAGGTGGGGGTCGGGATTGGGAGTTCATGTACACTCGTGGCTGATTCATGTCAACGTATAGCAAAATGAATACAGTATTGTAAAGCAAAAAAAAAATAAAAAAGAAAGAAAAGAAAAGAAAAAAAAAGGAATCTCACTGAAGAAAGTGACATGATGGTTACTGGCACCCAGAAAAAAATGTGTGATCCATGTAGATAAGATTGGATCAGACTTGAGTAGTAGAAACAGGAAATATAGAAAACTCCTTCAGCATTTTGGCTATAAAGAAAAGGGGCTATAAAGCAGATTATCTAGAAGGGCATGAAACATAAGTCACCCAGTTGTGTCTAACTCTGAAGTCCCAGGGACCGAACTCAGGTCTCTTGCATTGCAGGTGGATTCTTTACCATCTGAGCCACCACAGAAGGGCATAAACTATGCAAATAAGACTCTGTTTTCCAGTGGGAGAGATTAGGGCATATTAAGAATAGAGGTTTGCTCTTAGAAGTTAGAGGCTAAATCTACAATAATCCAGCCCAGAAATAAACCCTCACCCTTACAGTTAATCTATGACAAAGAAACAAAAGATACAATGTAGAAAACAGTCTCTACAGTAAGTGGTGCTGAGAAAATTGGGCAGCTAGTTGTAAAATAATGAAATTAGAACATTCTCTAATACCATATATAAAAATAAACTCAAATTGGTTTAAAGATTTAAATGTAGGACCAGAACCTATAAAATTCCTAGAGGAAAACGTAGACAGAACAGTCTTTGTCATAAATCACAATATATTTTTGTATCCACCTCCTAAAGCAAAGGAAACAAAAAATAAACATATGGGACCTAATGAAGCTTAAAATTTTTTGCACAGCATAGGAAATCATGAAAAAAAAAAAGATAACTTATAGAAAAGGTATTTGCAAATGATATGATTGATGTGGTGTTAATATTCACCATACATAAACAGCTCACACAACTCAACATCAAAAAATACCAATAAAACTATTTAAAAATGAGCAGAAGAATGAATCAATAATATTTATATTATTTTAAATAGATTGTACATATTTTAACTTTACAGGCTTACAATCTTTCTCAGGCAGTTCAAGAAGAGTAAATGAGTACTGGTAAAAGATGTCTTAATACATAACAATAAAAAGATGAAGCAGATGAATATTAAGAACTAATGAATATCCCTTCCATATGCCTAGAGTTTAGAAAGTAAAGCTTTCGTATTTCCATACAGATTGTGAAATTACTTGTTCTACCTCTGTGAAAAATACTGCTGGTAGCTTGACAGGGATTGCATTGAATCTGTAGATTGCTTTGGGTAGTATACTCATTTTCANATGTCAATGTATAGCAAAATGAATACAGTATTGTAAAGCAAAACAAACTAAAAAATAAAAATTAATTAAAAATAAATAAAATAAAATAAAATAAACATCCAGTAAAACAACAACAACAAAAAAATACACACTAAAAAAAAAAAGAAAAAAGCTAAACAAAGGCAAATAATCTAATGACTGCCTCAATAAAACTCACTGCATTAATTATAACTTTACATCAGCTATGTATTGTAATACTCATTTCACCAGTTTCCCTATTTTATATTTTTTGTTATTTTTATAAGAAAGAAGAATTACACAAATATAATCTAAACCAGAGGTTAATACCTTAAGTTTAAAAGTTAAAAAATGAAAAGATTAAGAAAATATAGTCAGTTTCATATTAATTATCCTGATTATTATTTGATGGAAAAAGCATTCTAAACACAATGTTTGTAAAAGATGCAATATATAGAAGCAATCATTACTGAGGCATAAGTTCCCAAAACCATATGTTTTCTAGAAGCACACTCACAGACACACACACCCACACACACACACACACATCATGAAAGACCTACATCACCACTATATTTAAATTCTAGAGTGGTTTCAACTGAAGCTTTTGAGAATGACTGAGGAATAAGATTACAAATATCATTACTTTAATCACACTTCATCAGACACTCTTACCTTAAAGTACACTCCATTTCCATTTCAGAATGTGTGGACAAGACACAGAAAATGTATTTGTCAACTAATAAAGAAAAGCGATCTCCAGGATTCAACCAGCACCATATATTTGTCTTCAATGGTAAGAAATGGCTCTTCTCAGAAGACTGATAATAACATGGATTTTTGTGTAGCTAACAAGTTTAAAAAACAGAATACAGTGATGTTATAACTCAAAATCATGACAAAAATACAACTAAATATGAACTGATTCAAAATTTTAGTGTCAAAACAATTTTAAGTATAAATTTACACTTAAAAGTCTAATGAATTTGGCACTTCAAGGTACCATATAATTATACTCTAACCATAAAAAAAATAGTTGAATTATACTTCTGATTTCTCTAGGAATCAAAGAAAAAAGCAAAATTATTAATTAACTGGTTAAAAGATACTGTGCTTGACAGATGACTAGACACAGGAAAGAGAAGCATGAAAAATAATTATCAAAATGGAAACTGAGTCCCCCAGTTTTTATCCAAAATTCACTAATCCCTTAGAAATTCTTTTCTGTTCATTTTCCCCTAGTAATTACTATAATTAAAAAATGAGAATCTATAGGAAGGAAAATTCTGACCAAATTTCTCAAGCAAACAACATACCTTTAAAAAAAAAAATCCTCACAGAAGAATCTTATTTTGTTTCAATGAAACTCCCCTCAGAAGATCATCATCCGTATTCAAATTGCAAGAAGTAAATATATCTCACTGTCAAAACTATTACAATAGCCATTTTTGAATTATGTTTCCATTAATTACCTTGTGTTAGCAAAGACAAGAGCTGCCTCCGTAACTAAAACCTATTGAAAGGCACCTTAAAAGCTCTAACTAGAATCAAACTGAAAGTAGCCACTTCCGGATAGCCTTCTTGTCATCCATACCATTGGGTCTTTTAAATAAATAAGCTTCAGGATATAACAAAGCAATCCACATTAATGGAGATTTTCAGGTTTGTTTTTTAAAGAATTTTATATAGAGCAACTCCCCCTACCACCCATCTGTCTACTTTATCAGTTTAAATGACATTTTTTTCTAGAGACATCAACCATCTCTCCAGCATAACAACAACATAAATATCACCTTGAAACTGACTTATGCTGAATGCTCTCAATGTTTCTACTTATAATTCATTAATGTATCTTTAGACAGAAGTATATTTTCATTCATACATCAAAACCTTTTCTGACCCCAACCATTTAAATTATCTATAGGTGTTAAGATATGTCTTATTCACCTTGAGTTTGAACAGACCTGAACTGAGTATAAATTCAAAAGGTAAAACCTTCTGTTACTACTGTAAAAAATACTAATTAGAGAAAAATTAAGCAAGCTTATATAGGTTTCTTTTTAAATGTATTTTGAAATTCTAAAAATGCATTAGTATTTTTTTTCTTTTTACCCCTCAAAAATCTTTTCATTGGGAAATTCAGTTTAAAATTTTTCTTAAATACAGTTACTTTCTTTTTAAAAAAATCTTAATCATTTATGGAATACAAACTAAGTAAAATATAAGTAAGTTTAGAATATTATTATAAATATGAAGCAAATACTGTTATTAACTTTGGTATATTACTTTGTATTATATTTTTCATTTGTTTTTATTTTTTTTAAATGTCTATTTCTATGGAAAAAGAATATTTAAAGGGTAAATATAAGATATTTTGATTTAGTTTCTATATTAAGCCACAGCAAAATATCCACAAACTTTTATTGAACATCTATAACCTTTTTTCATCCCATTCAAATGTCAAATCTCAGATCATTTTCCTCTGAAGTACACCAGGTCCATTTCTCTCTCCCATTTGCAGCCACGGCCCTCGTTCAAGCTCTTACCCACTGCGTGCATCTCTTACTCGTGCTATCATCACAGCAAGTCTCCCAGTCTTCTATCACCTCACTGTTTCCCAGGTTACTTTTTACATTTTATCTACATAAGGCCTCTGATGCTTCTCCAATATAAAAAAGCATAGAAATGAAGGATCTTCATAAACCTACGGTGGTTTCCAACTCCCACCTTCATACACCAAAATCTTTACCTTATACATACAATCTTTGATCCAACCATTAAGACCTATTCAAAAATGCTCTATTGTTTACTACAGCCTCAGTAATGTCTTATCCCAACCACCTTTCTGCTTGAACTATTGGAACCAGTTTCTATCAGTCAAAGGTTACCTATAATCATCTGACAAATCATCACTAGACTCTAACTAAGGTCCCTGGGCGTCGATAATCATCTACCACAGTTCTTATAGACTATGATTAAAATGACTACATGAGTCTCTAGTAGCAGGAAGAATCAATGATATTTCAACTGTCAGTCATTAAATGAATAATCTCAGGAATGGTTCCAAATATTTACTATAAGAAGTAAGGCTGGAAATTCAAAGTACTTACTAAAAATGCTACCTGTTGAGTCACTTAAATAGATTCACCCCTATAATGTATTAATTCCATTTTCTACAAGAGACCATATTGTATGATTTTTAAAAATTATAATCTATACAATTAGGTAAACTAAATTTTAAACAGAATCCACTTTCCTCCTCTAAAAAGCTCCTGGTAGCCAACAGCTCAGCACATGAGCTTACTAGCTTTCAAAATCCCAAGAAAATCACACAAGTAACATTAGCTGAAACCTCATATGACTTCATCTGATCAAATACCATAATATACTTTTAAATTAACCACAGAATGATAGAATTTGGGTAGAGGAATCAGAAAGTATTTAGCTAAATTGAGAAAGAAAATGATTACATTTTAGAAGCTAAACCATCCAAACAGTACATTTAACCCAGGCCTGTGGTTAGTGTGGGGGATAGGGGAGTAGAGGGGTAGATAGGGTGAGGAGCAGACCTACTACAGAATTGGGAGTATTAAAGTAAAAGCTACCAGGAAAATAAGCACTGTTACCTATAAGCTCAATTTTAAAAAAAAGAAAAAACTCTGAAAGCTGCAAGGAATATAATTTATCTAGTTCCAGCAACTGAATTTCATGAGGATCTAGCCTTAAGTCCTACCCAGGTGTATCTGCAAGAGGAAACATTTCTATTTCCTGTCTTTTAAAAAAGATAAACAAGCAGTAAAATAAAATTTGGAGGAAAGGATAGAATTAGAAATTAAAAATAGAGGATATATAAATTTGGTGTGTGTGTGTGTTAGTCACTCAGTCGTGTCTGACTCTTTGCCATCCCATGTACTGTAGCCCACCAGGCTCCTCTGTCCATGGAATTCTCCAGGCCAAGAATACTGGAGTGGGTTGTCATTTCCTTCTCCAAGGCATCTTCCTGAACCAGGGATCGAACCTGGGTCTCTTGCATTGCAGGCAGACACTTTACTGTCTGAGCTATTAGCTGCTGCTGCTGCTTAGTCGCTTCAGCGTGTTCGACTCTGTGCGACCCATCGACAGCAGCCCACCAGGCTCCCCCGTCCCTGGGATTCTCCAGGCAAGAACACTGGAGTGGGTTGCCATTCCTTCTCCAATGCATGAAAGTGAAAAGTGAAAGTGAAGTCGCACAGTCATGTCCGGCTCTTAGTGACCCCATGGACCGTAGCCTACCAGGCTCCTCCATCCGTTGGATTTTCCAGGCAAGAGTACTGGAGTAGGTTGCCATTCCCTTCTCCTTTGTGCTACTAGGGGAAGCCTTTAAATTTGGTAGGTAATTATTTCACTGGGCTTCCCTTGTGATTCAGCTTGTAAAGAATCCGCCTGCAATGTGGGAGACCTGTATTTGACCCCTGGGTTTGGAAGATCCCCCTGGAGAAAGGAATAGCTACCCACTCCAGTATTCTGGCCTGGAGAATTCCATGGGAGTGCAGAGTCGGACACAACTGAGCGACTTTCACTTTATTTCACTGGGTCAGAGTCATTTGACAAACTATAATAATATAAAATTTTACAAACAAGATGGCGTAAGAACAGAGATGCACTATAATTTATGCAATATTATATTCCTAAAAAGAGCTGTGAACGTTTGATATTTTCTAAGTTATAAATGAAACTTAACCGTTCATTATGTTATCAGCCACCCCTGATTTCTCTCTCAATGTAGCACTCTGGTATATGGTTAGAGTTTTTGAGTGCTTTTGCAAGGTTCCCTGTTATTCCTCAGCCTTTTAAGTGAAGCCTCCCCTTTCTTGATATGTCCTGGTCACCAGTGAGGAATGCTGGGTAGCGGTAAGGACAACAGTCAAAACAAGAATATACAGAGCTTCTGCCTGAACTCTAACTGAGGTTTCCTTCTCATAGGTTAAGATAAGATGATGTTCTTATTCATGAGCATTTGAAAGATTCAAATGAATCTCTAAACAATATTAAATAATGATACAGCCCTAAGTTTACAAAAGCTAAGATGTTAAATACAAAAGCATAAAATTCTAAGAGAAGAAAAGGAAACTGATTTTCTTTAAAAGACATAAAAAACCCAAAGTCAAACAAAAGTCAACTTGAGTATTTTTTCCTCAGCTGAAAGCACTTCATATTTAAATGTAGGTGGTTAAATACTAAGCATTTAACAAATCCATCCACAAAGAAAGTGGGCCAATCTGTGTGGTCCATCATTACCTTTTTCTTTTCCTAAAAATGTCCACACCAGGAGATCCCAAAACTAAGCACAAAAGTGACATCTCAAGAGATCTGATGTTTGATCCTATAATTTACATCTAAATAAATGTTACTCATTCAGTAAGCTAAAAAAAAAAAAACTATGTTAAACTATGTACACTCCAACTAAAAAGCCATTATACAAGAAATCCAAAAGATAGTTTTTTAAAATAAAGTAGACAAAAATCTAGTGATATTAATAAAAAGGGGGAATATATACAGAATATTTGGAATGAAAACAATGACATAAGTACTCATAAAATGAAACTTTTAAAAATTAATAGAACACTATAAATACTTTAATATCAATATATTTATAAATATGGCCCAAGTTGACAACTATCTTAAATATAAACTAAACTGACTCTTTTAAAAAAGCATGTATGTTATGTGCATGTGTGGCCAGTTTAAAAAGTGTTTAATAACAGAAAAGGAGACTGAATTAGACTTATATTTAAAAAATATAATCAATAACTAAAAATCTTTCCAATTCTTCCCCCAAACCAGACTTAAATGTATTTAAAGATTCTTTTTAATATTCAAACTCTGAAACCAAAAGAAGATTGAAGGCTCTGATTCCTTCAATGAGGCTAGCAGAAAAGGGCAAGGAAAATACTGGCAAACCCAAACCCATAGTAAATAAATGATACAAGCTACCTGTATGAAAGGTATACATGAGGTATGTGCCTTTGCACAGATCCATGTGATTATAGATATGAACTTAAATGAGTATGCTGTATTCTTCAAAGTGGTACAAAGGATGCATTATCCCTGAAAGAATGGAACTAAAATACAAGTCAATTTCCTATAGCTTTCTCTTGAGTTATCATTAAATATTAAAGAAAAATTAATGTGACAAAAAAGAGCTCTTCATATTGTGTGACTTTTTTTTAATTTAGAAAGTTGTTTTTTTTTTTTTAAACAAAATGAGTTATGGAAAAGCTAATGTAGTATCTTATAGCTATTTTACAAGTACACTCATAATTTCATGGGACGAAAATAATCACAACTCAGAAATTTCACTGTGCAACAGAAAAAATACAATCACTCAAAGCTATATATTTTGAGAACCAATATGAAATGGCAAAAAATAAATATCTTTTGCAATTTAAAGTTATGGAATTACTCCTTCAGTCATCCAAGAACCAAGAAGTAAGTTTTTCTTAAAATGAAATAAAAGCACTGATAGCTATGAATTCACCCGGAGGATATAACTAACCTCTGGTGATACAGTCATTTATAGAGAACATTGTCATTTTGCCTTCATAATGCATTTTCTCCCTGCTGATACCAGACTGTAGATTAAATTTAAATGACACACAAAAAAGCTAACATCATCTCCTCATGAGTTAATATTATCTCCTCATGCACTATTTCCTAGAACTACTAAGTGTTACAGCCTTTTCTAAAGGGAAATATTAGAAGGGGAAAAAAGAGACAGATTCATCCAATCTAAAAGTCTAAATTAGCTCTTGCCCTAATTGCATTCATGTATCACTGGCAAAGCTACTTTTTTATTTAATTTGAGGGAAAGCAAAAAAGTATTTAATTACTTAAACATAACATTACAATATTTAATTACATAAAGATAACTGTGAAATATATAGCTTATGGAAGGGATCATCATAACAAAATATTTGCTCTATTTATTTATGCAATTTTACAAAGCTTTTTAAACTAAAACTTCTCTAAACATTTTATTATAGTGCATATATAATCTGCTTTAGCAGATCAAATAATTTGTAATTGACTAGGAACAGAGAGTAAGTGATATTTAGCATTATGATAAAGACTAGAAGTTATCTGTCCATCTCACACTCATTACTACTGATCTTAAACTTTTTGCCAAAGTCTGCATTAGAATTCCTCTAAATTTCTGTACATCACACCTTGAAGGTACAGCAACAATAAGAGGCTGATTAAATAAATAAATCTATTTCAAGAGGATAGTTATTTTATTGACACTATATTAACATAAACAAGAAATCAAGCATTACATAAAGCAAAGAAACTAGACAAATGTCACTAAATCCAAGTGTCAGTTTTCCTTCAACTAATATAATATGAATTTAATAATTTGGGGAATAAAGCACAAACCCAATTAAATATTTTTCTAAAAGAGGAATCAAATTCTAGTACTAGAACTGCACATTTCCTTAAAAAAACTTCTCTTGTGTCTTCCAATGTTTGGTAGTCTGGCATTACAGAAATAACTGCTGTAGTATTCATAACTCTGTTCATGTTGTAAATATTCCATAATAATTTTTCAGGGAGGTAACTAATGTAAGGTAATACGTATAGACCCACCACCCAGTTTAAGAAGAATATTACCATTATCTTTGATGTTCCCTGTCTTTCCCTATTCACTCTCTTCTCAGTTCCCTGAGACATAGCTACCCTGACTATTGTGCGTACTGGTCCCTATCCACCACCTATGTCTGACCACAGAATATATCGTTAATTTTGCAGCATGTTTAATCTTACATAAATGGAGCCATACTATATACATATTCTTCCAATGCATGCTTTCATCATTTAATACTTTGTTCCAGATTTTAATCTATATTTTCTCAGCTTTCACAGTATCTTCACTGTTGTACAGTATTTTATTAAATGAATATATCACAATATATGTATTGATTTTACTGTTGGTGGGACTTTCTGTCGCTTCTGGTGTTTTGCTATCATACAGTTTTGCTCTTCCAGCTCTTGTATATATCCTGTGTACGGTATGTGTGAGGTCTGGCTTGGAGGGAATATAAGCCTTCAACTTTTAGAAATAACACCAAGCTATTTTTCAAAGTGGCTGCACCAGCTGAGCTTCCACCCACAGTTCATCACTATTCCACTTGCTCTACATCCTCCCAACACTTGAAATTGTTAGTCTTTGCATTTTTGCCAATCTCTTTTGTGTACAATGGTATCTCACTGTGGTTTCATTTATTCCCCTGGCTAATAAGACGACTGTATGCCTGCTTTTCATGTTACTAACCATCAGATTTTCATTTCTGTAAGGTGAAACTCAAGTCTTCAGCCCATTTTTCTACTGGATTATCTTTTTCTTATTGATTGAAAGCATTTGCTATAAATTTTGGATATCATTCCTTTGTCAATTTTATGCGTTTTAAATATCTTCTCCCTGTGGCATTTTTCATTTCCATTATATTTTGATCAGCAAAGGTTCTTAATTTTCATGTAATTGGCTTTTCCTTTCCAATCTTTCTTTTATAGTTTCTGCTTTTTATATCTTATTTAAAAATATTTCCCTTCTCTGAGGTCACAAAGGTTTTTTCTTATATTTTCTAATAGTTTTATAATTTTGACTTTCACATTTAATCTAACTGGAATTGATTTTTATGTATGGTTTGAGGTACAAGGTCTAATTTTTTTTTCCCAAAAAAAAAACAAAAACAACAAACTGTTCCAGTACCATTTACTGATAAGAAATCCTCTTCTCCACTGACAGGCAATGACAGTTATGGCCCAAATCAAATGAGCACATACATAAGCCTGAATCTAAGACTGCTTTCAGTTTTAAAGCTCTATTCAACTGAAAGCACTAAAATATTTTGTGAAGATAAATCAACAATTGGTTTTAACTCCAAGAATTTTTTTTAAAGAACACCAAATGGTAAAAAAATCCTGACTTGGAAAATGTGATGAAAAAAAACACCCCTAAAGCAAGGGTTCAAAGAACCCCTAAAGCAAGTTCTAATTCCCACTGAACGACTTGCTGACTATGTAGAATTAGACATTCTAAGCTGTCAAAAACAACAGTACCAAGAAAAGTATAAAATTATTTACCTTTTTTTCATGTATATAACCTACACACTAAAAGTTCAGTAAAATTATACCAGATAATATTGAAAAGATAAACAAAGGCATATTTAAGTAAATAAATGTTATCATTCCAAATTTTAGTTTTATATCTATAACCTAATGTGAAATATTTGCTCTAACTTCTAATTTTGTATCTTCTACAATTTGGTGTTCAAAAAAACAACTATTTACTTATATAATAAGCACAACCTAACTAAAGACCAAGTAAGGTGAAGAATGTTTTCTAAAAGGTGTCTTCTTTGATTAAGCATTGATTAAACTCCCATACAGAAATCTGACCCACTTTATAACAGATCAAGTTTAACTCAAAGAAATTTTCTATTAATAAAATCACCTTTATTTATTTTATATTATCAATACTCTTTTAAATAGTCATAGAAGTTCAAAATATATCTGAATACTTTTCATCCAGTATTCTTGCCTGGAGAATCCCATGGACTGAGGAGCCTGGTGGGCTGCAGTCCATGGGGTCACAAAGAGTCGGACACGACTGAGTGACTTTACTTACTTATGGACAATTCCAACTAAGCATCTTTTTTAAGCCAATTTGGAAAATATTCTAGGTACAGAAATCCATTAAAACAAGCCTAGAACACTGAAGTGACTTTGGTTGCTGCCCCATCCCCCAAAAACTAACCATTACACCGTAGGTGCTTTCTTATAGAATCTTCTTTGTAATATCCAGTCATGAACAAAATTGTAATGCATACATGAACTGGTAGTCACCTTTCATTAAAATTCTAACTACTTAAATGTAGCACTGCCCCATGGGAAAAAAAGGAGCTTAAATAGTTTAGATCTTTATCTCCCAGTTATCTTCTGGCAATAAGGGAAACACAATCTAACACTAATTCCCTATTTTCATAACTTTAATAACAAGCCCCTCCAATCAGGAGCTGGAAAAAGGTGAGAGAGAAAAAGTTAAAATAAATCATTAATGACATATTTACCGGTTTGATTCGAAGCTTACCACCCACTACTTCAAGAATGGCATGTCTTCTGGACACTCTCTTATCTGTTATCTACAGGGGGAAAAAAATTAACATTTCAAACACAGCCACCTTTCTAAAAAAAAAAAAAAAAAACAATAAAAAACCCACAGCAATGTTTCTGAAATTAGTAGACTAGATATGAAATCTATTACTCATTTGATGACTGTATATTGAAATGACTGTCCTTGCTGAATACATATCGAAAACAACTCAGAGATTAAGGGACCTCCCCAAAGTCACAGAAAAATAAATAGTGAAGCAGAGACTCAGGCTTGGAACCTAATAGATCCCAAAACCTTTCACGATCGTTTCGAGACATATCTTTAGCAGGGATTATCAATAAAATTCACAAGATGATAAAATAAATCTATATAATATGTATGTATCAGGAAACATTTCAAATACAGAAAATATACCGTGTGTTATAATGAAAAAAGGTCTTAACAAGCATCAGTCTGGTAAATGTAAAAGGTGTGCACTTTTACATTTGGTGTGCACTTCTGCACACCAAAGTTTAAAAATTGCTGGCTCTTTAAGTGTTGAAATTGCCAAGTAAGCCTTCCCTCATGGCTATTAACACAACAGTTAAGAAGATTATCTTCATGATTTGTAGTTTTATGTAATAAGAATGTTTCAATCATCAACTTTACTTAATAGCATAATTATTTGGCCTATCTCTTCATAACCTTAGTATTTATCACTTCATCTCTAACCTTATCCACATCAGGACCAAAATTATCAGTAAAAACAGACTGCAGCAAGGCCTAAATTCAATTGAATCCACTCAGTTCAATTCAGTTCAATCCCACTAGTTCTGCAAAAACTTGCAAAAATACGAAACTTTCAGGAATCAGTACTCATTTTTTTAACCAAAGAGCAATTCCACACTTATGGCTGTTCAGTTGCATCCAACTCTTTGCGACCTCATGGATGGAAGCACGCCAGGCTTCCCTGTCCATCACCAACTCCCAGAGAATACTCAAGGTCTTGGCCATTAAGTTGGTGATGCCATCCAACCATCTCATCTTCTGTCATCCACTTCTCCTCCCACCTTCAATCTTTCCCAGCATCAGGGTCTTTTCAAGAGAGTCAGTTCTTGCATCATGTGGCCAAAGTATTGGAGTTTCAGCTTCAGCATCAGTTGCCGGGGTCCAGCCCCGGTGGATCCAGGGATATTCAAGGGTGGGACAGAGCAGGCGGATAGGAAAGGATAGGACAGGATAGGACAGGATAGAACAGTAGGAAATTAATGGAAAATAGGAGGCTGAATAACTTGGTTTACGGGGAAAGCCAATAAAACCTCAAGACAAGAGGTTTGCACCATCTACGTGGGCCACCGGCGTCCACTTGAATCTCTAAAGGGGCCCCACCGTGGGTCCACTTTTCTCGCAGAACTTATGGCCAGGGCAAGTAAGTAGACGTGGTGAGCCTCCCGCTCCAGATGAGAATTCAGCCTGGAGTTAAAGTACAAGAGGACAGAGAGATAGAGAGAGAGAGAGAGAGAGAGGTGTGGGAGCCAGATGTCCCTAAAGAACAAGTTTAGGAGAGCGAGTTGTCGGAGAGACCGGCCTGCAGAACCGGTTTGAGAAACTGTTCCCAAGAGAATCTGGTCCGGAGAAACTGCTCTGAGAAAACTGTTCCCGAGGAAAACTGGTCCAAACTTTATTTTTCACATCCCCTTTTCATACCAGGAAGATCAATGAGTTTCACAAATTTTGGCAATGACAGCAGCCCTGACTCTTATCAAGAGCAGGCTTAGTCTTTGCATACCTAATTGTATACACAAGTCTTAGGTAATTTACATCATCTTCCAGCCAAAAGGCCAATTCGACAATTTATAGCTCTTTTCTGATAAGTGTTAGATCTTCCAAGGTCTGGCGCCATTCTCGGGAGGTACTAAGCAAAGTTACATTTCTGCATAGCAAAGACACAGCAAGGGAGGGAGAAAGCAATCAACTCAAAAGCCTAGTGTTGCTAACATCAAAAAACTACTACATATTCCCAAACATTGTTTGCATAACAGAAACTTCCAGGTGCAGATAAGGAGGTCTGGCAGCAGTCATTGAAACAACAGTGAAACCTTAACAAGTTTAGGCTCTTAGAAGTTTGTAACTTAAGACCTTCAAGGCTCTTTTGCCCCTCACAGCTGAGGGTTGCGAGCAATTCACAAGCTTGTAAAAGGTCAGGGGAACCCGTTTAGGTAGGCTAGAGCAATATCAAAAGGGGGGTTGGGCTGTAACACTCCTTTCAAATGCAAGGAGCTGAAGCCCTGAATTAACTCTTCCCGAGAAACTGGCAGGGAATAGTGGAGAAACAGACAAATACAGAACAAATTTTTATTATTGGGGCACATGCTCAGGAAAAACCAGGGAGAAATCCGATGACTCAGATTGCTCCTGAGTGTGCCTCGTGACTCTGTCACGGGTGGGATTCCTCACGCTGGCTTCCCACAATCAGTCCTTCCAATGAATGAGTGAGTGAAGTCGCTCAGGCGTGTCCGATTCTTTGCGACCCCGTGAACTGTAGCCCACCAGACTCCTCTGTCCATGGGATTCTCCAGGCAAGAATACTGGAGTGGGTTGCCATTTCCTGAATATTCAGGACTAATTTCCTTTAGGATGGACTGGTTGGATCTCCTTGCAGTCCAAGGGACTCTCAAGAATCCTCCAACACAACAGTTCAAAAGCATTAATTCTTCAGCACTCAGGTTTATAGTCCAACACTCATATTCATACATGACTACTTGGAAAGCCATAGCCTTAACCAGATGGACCTTTGTTGGCAAAGTAATGTCTCTGCTTTTTAATATGCTGTCTAGTTTGGTTATAACTTTTCCTCCAAGGAGCAAGTGTCTTTTAATTTCATGGCTGTGGGCACCATCTGCAGTGATTTTGGAGCCCCCCAAAATAAAGTCACTGTTTCCATTGTTTCCCCATCTATTTGCCATGAAGTGATGGGACCAGATGCCATTTAGATCTCCTGAATGTTGGGTTTTAAGCCAACTTTTTCACTCTCCTCTTTCACTTTCAAGAGGCTCTCTAGTTGTTCCTCACTTTCTGCCGTAAGAGTGGTGTCATCTGCGTACCTGACGTTATTGATATTTCTCCCGGCAATCTTGATTCCAGCTCATGATTCTTTCAGCCAGCGTTTCTCATGATGTACTCTGCATGTAAGTTAAATAAGCAGGGTGATAATATACAGTCTTGACGTACTCCTTTCCCAATCTGGAACCAGTCCTTTGTTCCATGTCCAGTTCTAACTGTTGCTTCTTGACCTGCATACAGATTTCTCAGGAGGAAGGTCAGGTGGTCTAGTATTCCCATCTCTTTCAGAATTTTCCAGTTTATTGTGATCCACACAGTCAAAGGCTTTGACACAGTCAATAAAGCAGATGTTTTTTCTGGAACTCTCTTGCTTTTTCAATGATCCAAAAGATGTTGGCAATTTGATTTTTGGTTCCTCTGCCTTTTCTAAATCCAGCTTGAATATCTGGAAGTTCACAATTCACATATTGTTGAAGCCTGGCTTGGAGAATTTTGAGCACTACTTTGCTAGCATGTGACATGAGTGCAATTGTGCAATAGTTTGAGCATTCTTTGGCATTGCCTTTTTTGGGACTGGAATGAAAACTGACCTTTTCCAGTCCTGTGGCCACTGCTGAGTTTTCCAAATTTGCTGACATATTCAGTGCAATACTTTCACAGCATCATCTTTTAGGATTTGAAATAGTTCTGCTGGAATTCCATCACCTCCACTAGCTTTATTCATAGTGATCCTTCCTAAGGCCAACTTGACTTATGGCTGTGACTATACAAAAATAGTAACATCAAGCATCACAGTAAAATAAACTCCACATATGTGACTTTTCCACAAAGCTACAGTTAATTTTTAGGACATTTTCTAAAATAAAATATCTTACAGGTGCGTGTTTGTTCACTCAGTCCTGTCTGACTCTGCAATCCCATGAACTGTAGCCTACCAAGTTCCTCTGCCCATGGGATTATCCCAGCAAGAATACTGGAGTGGGTTGCCATTTCCTCCTCCAGGGGATCTTCCAGACCTAGGGATCAAACCAGCATCTCCTGCAGCTGCTGCATTGGCAGGAGGGTTTTTTTTTTTTTAACACTGAGCCACCTGGGAAGCCTATTTAAAATACACCCATTATAGCTACAAAGGCTAATTCTGAAAATTAAATAGAAACTATTAGCCTATTCAATCAGAAAAGAGAGGATAGAAACTTGGAGGCTCCTATATTCTTCCCATAATGTGTCTTAGTGGGCCCAAAACAGCAGTCATTCACATAGATTTTATTATTTGCATAGAACTTTCACTTAAATGTTGAGCTACACCATAATGCTGTCATAAATGTTATTCATATTTTACATATTGGAAATTCAAAGTCCAGAGAATTTTAGTTGCTTGTGTAAGTCACTCTTCACACAGTAAGTACTCCAAGTCCATAATTAACAAAAATAAATATGTGAGAAAAAGTTATGTATTATTACTCCTCGGAAGAAAAGTTATGACCAACCTAGATAGCATATTCAAAAGCAGAGACATTACTTTGCCGACTAAGGTCTGTCTAGTCTAGGCTATGGTTTTTCCTGTGGTCATGTATGGATGTGAGAGTTGGACTGTGAAGAAGGCTGAGCACTGAAGAATTGATGCTTTTGAATTGTGGTGTTGGAGAAGACTCTTGAGAGTCCCTTGGATTGCAAGGAGATCCAACCAGTCCATTTTGAAGGAGATCAACCCTGGGATTTCTTTGGAAGGAATGATGCTAAAGCTGAAGCTCCAGTACTTTGGCCACCTCATACGAAGAGTTGACTCATTGGAAAAGACCCTCATGCTGGGAGGGATTGGGGGCAGAAGGGGACGACGGAGGATGAGATGGCTGGATGGCATCACGGACTCAATGGACATGAGTCTGAGTGAACTCCGGGAGTTGGTGATGAACAGGGAGGCCTGGCGTGCTGCGATTCATGGGGTCGCAAAGAGTCGGACACGACTGAGCGACTAAACTGAACTGACTGATTACTCTACACTACATGTAACCATTCAGAAATAGTTTCAAGAACTGCAAATTATTCTGAGGCAAGGAGTAAGAAGTTTCTATTTATAACTTGGGGAGTAATATCTTATTGTTAACTTCAATTATACAAATTGATCTTCTAACCAACAGAGTACAAACTGTCAAATATAAAACCATTTATAATTATAGTTCCTGTAATAGTCCAACTTGGGTTTCTTTCGTTTTCAAGCCATATTTTTGCAGAAAGCAGTAATATAAAGGTTTAATGACCTCTAGTGGACACACGTTTCTTCAACAGTGTGATTTCACTGCAAGCTGTGTATTTCTATAGTACCCACAAAAGTGCTTTAGAGAGTCTCTGAAATTAACATCATTCAGGCATTCAGCTACAACTGTCCCTTTTATGCCACACCTCTAAATAATGAGTAAGTTACAAAACAATCAGTTCAATCTCTCAGTCATGTCCGACTCTTTGCAACGCCACCGACTGCAGCATGCCAGGCCTCCCTGTCCATCACCAACTCCCGGAGTTGACTCAAACTCATGTCCATTGAGTTGGTGATACAAAACAGTAATTTATGCTTTTTCAATAGAGAGCTTAAAGGTTTAACAAATGATGTTTAAAGCTTATTTTAATTTCAGGATGGGGGTGGTAAGGGGCTTAAAGGAGTAAGGTCATAAACAGATCCTAAAGATCTGATGACGCGCTTTGCTGCTGCTAGTCACTTCAGTCGTGTCCGACTCTGTGCGACCCCACAGATGGCAGTCCACCAGGCTCCCCTGTCCCTGGGATTCTCTAGGCAAGAACAATGGAGTGGGTTGCCATTTCCTTCTCCAATGCATGAAAGTGAAAAGTAAAAGGGAAGTCACTCAGTTGTGTCTGACTCTTCACAACCCCATGGACTGCAGCCCACCAGGATCCTCTGTCCACGGGATTTTCCAGGCAAGAAGTGGGCTGCCATCGCCTTCTCCAGTTGACCTGCTTTATGTAACTGCAATCACTGCTTTTTGTGCAGAGTAAATATCTACACATTTTTATTAACATACAAACTGTAATGGCAATTATTTATCAAGACCACAGCACTGTTCTATATTTACCACATATATTTTTTCCCATCATCACAAAACCTTTGGAGGATACTACCATCTTTATTTTACAGGTGAGAAACGGAATGGAGAGAGGTTACAGAGCCAATAAGCAGAGGAAAAGAGGCCAGGATTTGTGATTTAAAGACACCTTCACTCTTAGTGCTATACTGCTTCTCTCACTATCTTTATGTAAAACATCTTTTTTAGATGATTTAACATCAGCTTAACTGTTTAAACTAGAACATATTTAAAAACTAGAAATAAGACAGAATGGCTATTTATTAAGCAAGTAGACATTCTGGGAAAACTCAAGCCCTAGATAAAGCATCAAGAAGCCTTCAGACTTTCATATGGTCCTGTTTATTCTAAGAGCACACCCAAGTCTAATGAGATGAGTTATGTGAATTCCCAGTTGTCTATTCACAGCAAACAATAAACTGCATAGGGTTTAGTAGGCAGTGCATTGACAATGATGTTGGTCTGCAAGTGGAAAGAGGAGAAAAGCAAAGAAATGTAAGGACTCAAAGTAGTACACTGGTTAGAGGCTATTGGGAGTAGGTTGAAAGGCATAACATCCTTCAAAAGGTACTAAAGGCTTACTATGGAGAACAGTATGGAAGTTCCTTTTAAAAATAAAAATAGAGCTACCCTAAGACCCTGTGATCCCACTCCTGGGTATATATCCAGAGAAAAACATGATCGGAAAGGATACATGCACCCCAGTGTTCATTGCAGCACTGTTTATAATAGCCAGGACCTGGAAGCAACTTAAATGTCCATCAACAGGAGAATGGATAAAGAAAATGTGGTACATTTATACAATGGAATATTAGTCAGCCACTTAAAAAGAGTGGAAAACTGCCATTTGCAGCAACATGGATAGATAGTGTTATACTGAATGAAGTAAGTCAGAGAAGGAGAAATATCATATGACATCCCTTACATGTGGAATCTAAAAAGAAATGATATTACTGAACTCACAAAACAGAAAAAGACTCACGTACTTAGAGGATGAACTTACATTTGCTAGAGGGAAGGATGCAGGAAGGAACAGTTAGGGAGTTTGGGATAGACATGTACACACTGCTATATTTAAAATGGATAATCAAAAGGACCTACTGTTTACCACATGGAACTCTGTTCAATGGTATGTGGCAGTCTGGATGGGAGGAGAGTTTGGGGGAAAACGGATACATGTACACCTATGGCTGTCCTTCCCTGTTCACCTGAAATTATCACAACACTGTTTGTTAATCAGCTATACCTCAATACAAAATAAAAAGGTTTTCTTTAAAAAAAAAAAAAGATACTTACAGCTTGTCTGTTGCTAACTAATTTGCAACAGAGAAAGAGAAAGTAAATGTGGCAAAATGTTAATAATTAAGTAATCTAAGTTAAGGTTACATAGGTGTTCTTGTACCAGCCTTTCAACTTTTCAACAGGCCTGAAATCTTTCAAAATAAAAAGTTGACAGGAAAATAGTTAATATTTTTTCAATGTTGATACATTTTTGTTTGGTACTAAAAGGATTATCATTAGGTTATTGAAAAAGCAGTAAACATTATAAAAGCAGTGTGATATGATAATTGAAGTATGATTTAATTTACAGCTATGCCACTGAAATTAATAAACTTCTATCAGTTATATCTACTTTTTCTCTTAAACTTCTTTGATTTAGACTAAGCACCACAAACTAGGAGCCAACACACGGGAAATCACTCAGTATCTTTTTTAAATTTGTGCTCTGAAGAGTACACGTGCCCTCCATCTCCTCAGATGCCCCTAGCACTCCCTATAATCTTCCAATTAGCCCACTCCACTCTTCTGCATGCCTGGCCTCTGCAGGCATTTCAATTTGTAACTCATGATTTAAACTACACCCAAACTTTTTAGATGCTAATTCTTCACACATATCAGGTATACCAGATGCTACTAGTTGCTTAATCAATATCCATTCATTTCTTCTTTAACACTAATTTTACTTAAATTTTGTTTAGGGTAGCAATGAAGTGAAGTCAAGTCGCTCAGTCGTCTCCGACTCTTTGCAACCCCATGAGCTGTAGCCTACCAGGCTCCTCTGTTCATGGGATTTTCCAGGCAAGAGTACTGGAGTGGGTTGCCATTTCCTTCTCAGGAGAGCTTCCCGACCCAGGGATTGAACCCGGGTCTCCTGCATTTTAGGCAGACGCTTCACCATCTGAGCCACCAGGGAAGCACCAAATCCAGTTAAAAACATCCAAAAGCCGAGAATTCCTCATCGCTGTAGATGGCTCAGATACTTAGTTTGAGCCAAGCACAAACCAAAGAGTGTGTGTTAACCATGTTTTCTAGTTTCTATATCTGATGCTTTGGTATCTAAGACTTTGCTGACTAGACAAAGACTACTTCTAAAGAGACAGTAAAAGACTTACCTGCAAGTCCAACCTTCATATGCAAATGACCCACTGAAAGCCATACCCCAATCTTGGCTTTACCTGACTTTTACACTGTCCTAACCACCCCGGCTAGCATCAGACAACGAGAGGTGGCCCTTCTAGCCCAGAGTCCCATGTAATTATTTAAATTAGATGATACTCTGTTTCCCTGCCTTGCCCTTTCATTTCCAAGAAAACTACAAGAAAGGCTTACCTGCAGTTCCCCTAGCTCTGCCTCCTGCCCTCCACCCATCCTGTGTGGTCCTGTGTGGCGCAGTGTGCCCTTCTTTCTCTCTGGAACTGTAAGTCTCGCTTCAACAACTATCATCTCCTGGGCCCTGGCCTCACCATACCCAACAAAACAACAAAACTACATTTCAAAACAGAGTAGAGCTTCTAGGAAGACTCATGTGTTCCTGGTAAAAAGGAACAGGCTCAACTGGCCTGCATCTCTTTCCTTCTGCCTTTCTCCTCTTCTTCCTGCTCACATGTAAACACCTCGAAGTACAGCAGCTGCCTTATGAGTACAAACAGGAAAGCCATATGCAAAGCACAACCAAGAAGGAGCAGAGAACAGAGGTTCCTTGAACAGCTGCACTAGCCCTGGACCGACCGCCCCTGAGATTCTGTTACAGAAGAAAAATGAATTTGATTACACTGCTGTTTGTCACATTTGTTACTTGTAGCCAAAGTAATTATGATTAACACACACTACTCTAACAACTGTTATATTGATACTGACACTGACAGTAAATTCCTTTATACTCAGCCAGAGAAGGAATATTAGAAAACAGAAAAGTTAACTAAACTGAGCATTCAAGTACAGGGACATTTTATTATTAAAAGAACTGCATAGCACACAGCAGAAGCTTAGAAAAGAAATTCTGAAGAATACACAGGCTGAAGAATTACACTGAAATCACTCCTATCCTTGGTAAATCACTCCTATCCTTTGTTAGCAACAGCCAAAATGATGGTAATTTTTCTTCAGATACTATAGTAAAAACCCTTTTGCTTGAATTCTTCATGCTGTGTCTTGAATAGGGACAAAACTCTCTGTTTTTGTTATCACATTTGTATTTTACAGTGTGGATCCCTTATCTTTGATTTTTTGGTTTTGAATTGTGTGTTTCACGTATTATGATGAAGTTTTCTCCATTTTTGAGACATGGTGTTTGTGGAGGAAAAGAAGACATGAAAGCTTAAAAGAACCATTTGTGATTTCTTTGCCAAATATTTATTTCTGGCATTTCCTGAAGTCAAACAAAATGAAGAGTTTCTTATGCTACCAGCAGAAACATTTAAGTGTTTTTAACCAAGGTCTCTGACCTATTTGTTTTTTCCCAAAATTCTAAAAATAAAAAAACAAACCTGAATAAAGCAAAAGTAGAAGTGGAAAAGCTACTGGACCTTTCATTTTGTCCATATATAATATTTACTGACATGCTACAGATGGGGTCACAAAGAGTTGGACACAACTGAACAACAACAGTATTTACTGAAAAATCAACATCATTTAATTTTTCTGCCAATGTTTCCTGGAGAAATTTCTGAATATCATAGACAGGAGTAATATATCTCATGAAGTCAGTGTTACCATTTAGCCTGGTTCCTATAAATGGAAGAACAGAGAAAGAGCAAAATTGGTTTTTTTGTCAGAATAAACTACATAGCAAACCAAGGACTGAGATAATAGAAATTTTCTTGTACAAGGCTTTATAATTTACAGCACTTTCACATAAGATTATCTGGTTTGTTCTACAACAACAGACAAATTCAAACTATCATGATAGAAAAATACAGGAAATCATCTGCTATGGGATTTGAGCCTGTAGAATGAGAAAATACATAAACCTAAAGAAGCATGGGATCTAGTTAGGCATAATTGGCATAAAATTCTTTCCCCAAATTTATCCTGTGTAGCAAGGAAGCAAAATGTGAAATTAAGAACCAAACTGAAGACAGACCGGTTACTATAAACCAGTCGACACACCACAAACTCTTCTTATCTAGAGTGCATCCCACTATCGGGTCCAACACACACTCCAGAGCTCACACATCCACACCAAGCCTGCCATAATATTAGATGATAAATAGACCGTATTTCTCAACAGAGCAAAAGCTAGTTGATATAAGATGTTTAATATCATTGTACTTGCTGCATCAGAGTCCAACTTCTGATACTAAGAAAGGACAAGTTTGAGGAAATGGACTTGATTTTAGTCAGAGGCAGACTCCAGTTTATGAATGATCTCTCTTTAAAAAGGTTATTACTATATTGCATGTGGCCTTTGAAACCTGTCAACATACTTTCTCCTATGACTAATGGCATGAATTAGAGTTAGTTTATCAGGTTACCTCACAAACACCTGCATGATCCACAATACTAATGAAATAAGGATCGTTTAGATTTTTAAAAGTAAAATCCAATACTTTCTGAGCTCCTAATTCAAGGTTGCTGAATTGTTAGCCAATATCCTAGAATTGTGCTGACTTGCTGCTGTTGAAATGTCAACTCACTCAACCTGTTTGGCTTGCAATTCTGCTTACACAGTGAATGCTATACAAATTTGAGAACATCATCCTCATCTTTAATATATTATGATAGAGGCAACACAGTGAATAAAAACATAAACACAGCTTAGTAAGATAAAACAGGGTCTAAATCTCCACTTGGGACTTTGGGAAAACATCCGTTAAAGACTATTCTGTGCAAAGCATTCTACTTAGCCTGTCTAGAAGTAGTTTTCACATCTGGTTTCTCAACAGGATCATCTTCAGAGTTTTAAAAATACAGATACCCAGAAACTATCGACAGAATCAAATAACCAGAGAAAAGTATTTGGACAGAGGTCTGGACGCAAGTGAGAAGGCAGCGTATTCACATCCAATAGTACATAGAGGATGATAATTTAAAGACACTGACTTAGAAATAAACACATATGAAAAGCAATTCATTACACACCTATTAGAATGGCCAAAATCCAAACCACTGACAACACCAAATGCTAACAAGGATGAGGAACAACAGGAACTCTCATCCATTGATGGTGGGAATGAAAAATGGTGCAGCCACTTTGGAAGACAGTTGGCAGTTTCTCAGAACACTAAACACACTCTCACTATACTACCCAGCAATTGTGCTCCTAATTATTATTTAACCAAAAGAACTGACAACTTGTGTTCACACAAAAACTTGCAGATGGATGTTTATAACACCTTTAATCATAACTTCCAAAATGTGGGAGAAACCTAGATATCCTGTGGTGGGCAAATGGATAAACTATGAAACATCCAGACTGTGTAACATATTACTCATCATTCAAAAACCATGAAAATACATGAAAATAAGCCAATCTGAAAAAAAGTCTACATATACATACAGTGTGATTCCAACTATATTATATTCTGCTAAAAGGTAAAACTATGCAGATTGTTAATCCAGTAGTTGCTAGGGGTTGGGGAGGGAAGGAGAAACGAACAGACAGAACATTAAGAATTTTGGGGGCAGTATTCTCTAATACAATGGTCGATACGTGTCATTACATATTAGTCAAAATCCATGGAACGGACAGCAAGAGGGAACTCTAGTGTAAACTGTGGGCTTTGGGTGATAATGACATGCCAAAACAGGTTCACCAAACGCACCTCCGTGGTAGGGGATGCTGACAGACGGGAAGATGGTACATGCGTGGGGACAGAGGGTATATGAGAACTGTATTTTCTGCTCAGTTCTGCTGTGAACTTAATAGAGACTATTTTTAAAAAGAAAGAAAACTAGTACATACTGTTAAATGTTTGTAAAGTTAAACAGAATCACTGCTGTAATATGTGATCATCCCACAAGTCTACTAGCCCTTATCCAATTATCCAATATGCCATACACTCTCCAAACTCAGAGCCTTAAGTCATACATTCATTTAGCCTGAAGGGCCCTTCCCTTCCTACCACTCACTCTCCACCTACCAAAACTCTAGCTGTTCTATCACTTCAAAGTCAGCTCAATACGTCACTGATTTCACAAAGCCTTCTCAGACCTCATCTAAATTGTGGGTTCCTTCCTACACCTTTCTGTAGGTGTAGGATTCTTCTGTTTGGCTCAAGGTACTGAAAAAACTTTTAATGTGACCTTTTAAAAATCAGAGGTTATAGTGCAAGTTCAATGCATGAAGCAGGGCATTCAAAGTTGGTGCTTTAAGACAACCCAGAGGTATGGGAACCCACTCCAGTGTTCCTGTCTGGAGAATCCCAGGGACGGGGGAGCCTGGTGGGCTGCCATCTATGGGGTCGCACAGAGTCGGACACGACTGAAGCGACTTAGCAGCAGCAGCAGAGAGATGGGGTGGGGAGGAGGTAGGTGGGGGGTTCAGGATGGGGGGGACACATGTACGCCTGTGGCTGATTCATGTCGATGTATGGCAAAAACCACCAAAATATTGTAAAACAATTAGCCCCCGATTTAAATAAATTAATTTTTTTTAAATCAGAGCTTATATCTAAAAATCTAGATTTCTTACTACCTTTGAGAAAAACAATGACTCTGTTACCAGGTACCAACAGTTACTCCATTACTAGGAATGGGGACAAGCAGCACAAGCTACATTACAGATCCCTCTCCTTGTGGCCTCCCAACCCCAAAGCAGTGCCATTCATGATACTGCTGTCATCTACCATTGTCTCCATGTCATTTTCCTTACTCTCTTCCACTTCACTCATTGGAAGTGTCTGTCCAGCTCCCCTTTCTGGTTACTTGCTTCTGTATCTCTCGTACCCACTAAATTTCCTGAAAGCAAGGACTTACTTCTCCTTCATTCTTCCCATCTAACTGAGTAAATATTCATGAACTATTTTCTGAGTTTGCTAATTAGTCAACAAAATAGGAAAAATGTAAATAATCCATCATGAATGTTGCTTCTTAAGCTTTAGCGGTTAGCAACACTGCCTCTTTACTATATTTATATCCACTTCAAAACTCTACACTGTCCTTTTTTACACCTAAGTTGCAAGTAGGCTCTTTATGAGGTTTGGAAGAGTGGGTTTGAGAAACAGAAAAGGAAGAAATCATGTGTTGAAGGCCTATTATGTGCCAGGAATTATACTAGGCTCAATAACTAAGGGAGGGGCAAAAAACCCCCACAGCTAGGAGTGCTTGGCACATCCCCAGGGACAAATCTTGTTGGACCAAGTGGAACTAGCATTCCAAGACAGCGGGTGAGGTTTGGCAACAAGGAAGAACAGAGCAGGGGCTGCCCAGATGGCACTAGTGGTAAATAAACCACCTGTCATTGCAGGAGACATAAGAGACTGGGGTTCGATACCTGGGTCAGGAAGATCCCCTGGAGGAGGGCATGACAACCCACTCCAGTATTCTTGCCTGGAGAATCCCACATACAGAGAAGCCTGGCGGGCTACAGTCCATAGGGTCACACAGAGTCGCACACAACTGAAGTGACTTAGCTCACACACACAGGAACAGTGCAGAGTTGCTAGGCTTGGGAGTGGTTACTTTGTATTAATAACAACTTTGTGAAACACAACAGTAGTCAACTGATGCCTGGTGAGGAGTCTGCACCGGAGCCCAGGATTATCCCCATCCCTCACTGGGCGCCCCTTCCCTTTTTAATTAGAGCAATAGATTCAATTACATCTGCCTTCACGAAATCTCACTAGATACCTGGTGCTGTCCTATTTCCTTGAAAGAAAATAGATCATTAAGGAATGTGCCCTATAATCCCTGCTATCAAATAAGGAAAATGTGAAACCAGAAAGAGTAGTTTTCATTACGAGTATAATCAGATTTAATTAAAGAAAAGCCACAAAGCAAATAATTTGGTCTAATAGTATTCTGCGAGATGCTGTAAAATCTTTAAGTAATTTTTTATTTAAGATAGTTGTAGGTTCATGGTGATAAGATATTATTACAAAAAGATCTCTTGTACTGCTTACCATTTCCCCCAGCAGTAACATCTTGCAAACCTATAGTACAGCAGCACAACCAGATATTGATATTGACACAGTGAAGATACAAATTCCTCATTGCTGTTTTACAGGCACACCTGATTCCCTTCTTGCTCCCCTCACCTCTTCAGTAAGCCCTGGCAACCGCTACATTAGTCCCCATTTTTATAATTTTGTTATTTCAATAACATCATGTAAGTGAAATCATACAATATGTGACCTTTGGAATTGGCTGTTTTCATCCAGGATAACTCCCTGGAGATTCATCCTGCTGCAAAACCTTTTGTTTGGTGATCAGGAACCAGAATTACAACTTAGTAAACAGTCCATTCTGAAGGAGATCAGACCTGGGATTTCTTTGGAAGGAATGATGCGAAAGCTGAAACTCTAGTACTTTGGCCACCTCACGGGAAAAGGTGACACTGGAAAAGACTCTGATGCTGGGAGGGATTGGGGGCAGGAGGAGAAGGGGACGACAGAGGATGAGATGGCTGGATGGCATCACTGACTTGATGGACTTGAGTCTGAGTGAACTCCTGGAGATGGTGATGGACAGGGAGGCCTGGTGTGCTGCAATTCATGGGGTCACAAAGAGTCGGACATGACTGAGCGACTGAACTGAACTGAAATAAAGACTTTGGGTTCCCTGAGGATTCACACTAAAGCAAAGGGCACGAGAAATTGAAATTTCACTGTTTTATTATCTACAAGAGTTCTAAGCTTTCCCCACACTGTAAAAACATGAAGAAATTCCCACTGCCAAATTATTTTACCACAAAGAATGTTTAACACATTGGAATTATAAATGTAAAGGTTGTGACCATGAAGGTTTGTGAAATTTGCTTCCAAAAGACATGACTAATTAAGAGAGTAAAAAAAATCATCCTTATTATTAATCACTTCTGATAGATATAATTAAACTCATCGAGTTTTCTGACTTAGAACTATGTCTGTGCTCTCTCACACACCATGAAGGAAAAAAAAAAAAAAACCCTCACTGGAATTGCTGTTGTTTGAAACTGCAGCCCTCATGTGGAGTTTTAAACCACTGTAGAGAAGAAACACCTGTCAGCTCCAAAATCTTGAAAACCACAGGGTGATTTGTTTGTTCTTCAAAGTTTTCCTTCAACACATCTAGCACCATTTACTTCTAATACCCATCACACTTAGCAACAGAATCTCATCATCAAATGACTATTCAAAAAGGAAAAGCTTAATCCTGACCTGGTAACTGACTTTCTATTCCTTACCATTTTTAAAAACAGAAACCAAATAAGCTTGTCTCACATTAGCAAACCTATTAGCAAACAGCAAACTACAAATAATGAAGGGTCTGTGACCTGGTGCCAAATTTATAAAACAGAGGCCTAAAATTCACCCATCATTTAACCCAATCCATAGTACTCTACATTAGTTATATGATTTGTTAGGTAAATTAAAACTCATTAGTAACCAGACATAAGATTTCTAGATGAAGCAGATAGTCTATTTCTAATTGAGATGAAATGAGAGAGTGAAGTAAGGAGGGAGAGAGAATTAGGAATAGAGGGGGAGGGAGGAGAGGAAAGGATGGATGGGAGTAAGAAAGGAAGGAAAAGAGGGAGAAAACCTCCCAAGCAGTTTCTCCAAAGGTTTGTATATAATGCTGCTGCTACGTGGATTCAGTTGTGTTCCACTCTGTGTGACCCCAGAGATGGCAGCCCAATAGGCTCCTCCGCCCCTGGGATTCTCCAGGCAAGAATACTGGAGTGGGTTGCCATTTCCTTCTCCAATGCATGAAAGTGAAAAGTGAAAGTGAAGTCGCTCAGTCGTGCCCGATTCTTAGCACCCTATGGACTGCAGCCCACCAGGCTCCTCCATCCATGGGATTTGCCAGGCAAGAGTACTGGAGTAGGGTGCCATTGCCTTCTCCGTTGTATATAATAGACTATGGAGAAAGACACATTTAAGTAAAAAAAAAAAAAAAAAAAAAAAGCAAGTAAACTTGAAGTTTCTCAATAATCCCACTACATATACATACACTCACACTCCTCTAAAACTAATTTCCCCACCACCACCTTGAACCACCTTTTCTTTTTCTGCTTGGAGAGTGGTCCTAAGCCTAATACAAACGGTTCCATTTAGACACTGGCAGTTAATCAGGGTAAGTGACCAGACTCCTTACTCCCTGGTATAGGCTCACTGACACAGCTGTGTTCAGACAGTTCAAGAGAAAACTGAAGGGCAAGTACCTGTTTTATCTGTGTGCCCCGCAGTGCTAGGGTCTGCAAACGCGCAGCATAAAGTGGCCAGTAAACAAGACACGTTGAATGTAGAGAAAACAATATATATGTATTTAGTGAGAGATCTACAAATTTCCAGAATGTTACAGGCAAGTTTTCTAACTCCTAAACATCCCAGAGAAAGAATACATAACCCAGTTGCACTGTTACCCAAAATCTTGTGTGTGTGTCCTTTAAATAACTCGCTCAATTTTCTCATTTGAACAATGAAGATAAGAGCACCTAACTCAAAAAGTTTGGAAAGGTTTAAAGAAGCTGGTACAGGTAGTCTTTAGATCAATGCCCGAATTCTACACACTACATAAAGGTGAGTCACTGACGTTACTGAAAAAGATTATTACAATAAAAGTAAAGCCAAAGCAGTACCACCAGAGGGGCCAAAGCTTAAAAGAAATTATTCTAGAAAAACTAAGATCCGAGGTTGGCAGATTTTTTCTGTTAAGGGCCAGAAACTACTATAAATATCGTGGCTTATCAAGCCAACAGACAATATTCCCAAGCCTTAGAGAAATTCTTCTCCCTGAAAGGCTAATATGGGTTTTTTTGTTTACGTTTTAAAATCTGAGAAGCATCCTTAGTATGTGGGTCCCAACAATTGCTGGATTTGGAGCCAGGGCCACAGTTTGCAGACCTCTGGGTAAAACACTAATGACGATAAGCCAGGTCAGTGTTTTTAAAGGCAGCAGAAGGAAACGTCTGCGAGTTAGTTCAAGTTGACCGAAAAGTGTGCTGCCTTCAAACTTCTAAAATCCAGAAAGGCCTGGCCGGAGCGGTGGGGAACACGGGCAAGACCCAGAGTAGGGCCTCAGGAGCCCGCAGGACCTCGCGGTTCTCCGAGGCCACCGAACCCCCGCCACACTTACTCCCAGAAGCGGCCCGCGGCCGATGACCGTCTCCCCGGGCGCCAGGGCCAGCCGGGGGCCGCCGTCCTGCGGCTGCAGCTCGAAACCCCCGGACATGGCGGCGAGGATTAAACAGACCCCTTCGCAAGGAGCGAGACCCTGCAACCTTTTCCGGCTTCCAACGACAGGCCCGGGACCCAGAGAGGCCCCAAAAAACACAAGGTGAGGTAGAGCAAAGACTGCCCTCGAGTGTGCCCCTGCTGCACGGAGCTGGGGCCCCACCGAGGGGGACCGAACCCCGCCCTTCCACTCCGGCCAGTGACGTACTCAGGGAATCCCTCTCACACCCCCTCCAATCGGTTTTTTAAAAGCCCCGGTTACCCAACACCCCTACCCCAGCCCTTCTCACCGCCCACCCGGCTCGGAGGACGCCGGTCCTTGTAGTCAAAACGCCTTCCCTTCTCCTCCACTGACGACCTCAGGCGCCCTGGGAAAACTACCAATCCCAAGAAGCAATGCGCACCCCCCTCTGCGCCTGTGCGAAATCCGAGACAGCAAGGCGGGGCTAGAGTGGGTGGGAAGAGGGGTACTAGAGGGAAGGATTCGAATTCTGGACAATTTAAATCGCGGATCGAGAGGTAGCAGCTGCCAAGTAGGTAGGAGGGGGTCTTCCCTTTACGCTGAGGTCTGGCAGGCGTGATCCGGGGCGCGGCTCTGGAGGTCGCACAGCCTCTGCTCGGCCGACCGGAGCTGCGGTGACAGTCGGTGCTAACAGTTGTTATTGTTTACCTGTCAATGCCCAGGTACTTGGACTCCGACAGCTGCTGTCGGCGCCGGGCATGCCAGGAGGGTGGTCAGATGGGACGTGGGGTCATTCCTTCCGGCCTGCAGTGTCTGCCTCGGGTGGAGGCACCCCGAGAGCCGGGCGTCTGCCCTGCTTTACGATTCCTCCCTCCGTGTGACACCTGAAAGAAGGGTGACCTGTCACCTAATTAGAGGTAATTTAGCAAAGTTTGGTTTAGGAAGAAGAGGATAGGTTTCTAAACATCCAGGCAAAATGGGACTTAGAAGAAGAAAAATGCCTAGTGGGGTTTAGGCACTCCCATCTGTTAAATTCAAATGCTTTCATCTGCCTCGTGTGGAATAATTGTAACGGGTGGACGTATTTTATCTCCAGTGAGATCTTAGGAGAAATAACAAATGTGCGTTTAAATGCACAGTAACTTTCTCCTAGTATGAGATTCTTTTCAAGAATAGTTTGGCTTTAGTTTATATTGATGAGGGCTAGAGGGTGGAAGTGCAAAAACTTGACTTATGAACTTATTTTTTGCAGCTTGCTTTCTTACTTCCCCAAACTCTCAAGAGGAAATCCTCTGTTGAACTCAGACATTAAAATTCTGACCACTGTAGCCAACTTGGATCATAACCAAATGAACGGGAGCATCTGTGGTCTTGGCAAGTTTAGAAACATATAGGTGAGTCAATGGCACCCCACTCCAGTACTCTTGCCTGGAAAATCCCATGGATGGAGGAGCCTGGTAGGCTGCAGTCCATGGGGTCGCTGAGGGTCGGACACGACTGAGCGACTTCACTTTCACTTTTCACTTTCATGCATTGCAGAAGGAAATGGCAACCCACTCCAGTGTTCTTGCCTGGAGAATCCCAGGGATGGGGGAGCCTGGTGGGCTGCCGTCTATGGGGTCGCACAGAGTCGGACACGACTGAAGTGACTTAGCAGCAGCACATCTAGAAAGTAGCACGTCTAGAATTTGTCATTAGCTAAGGTAAATGAAGTATTAGCTGTGTCTGAAGCCCCTCCTGCACCGACACCCCTCACTATAAAAGGAAGTACAAACTGGAGTAAACTGATTTTGAGTAATATGAATTGTCTTTATATGCCAAAATACCTCCATGCTTTCAACTAATATCAGGAGCCTACACCATGCAGCTTAGGTAAATTAGCTCAAACTGGACTTTTAATCTTTAGTCATCTGCTTTACCTAGATGTTATAAATATTGTTTATAGTTGTTAGTCACTGTTGTTTGATGGCCTTAATGACTAGTTATCTTAGTTCATAATTAACTATACATGTGGAATAGCCTCAAGAAGCTATTTCTAAAACACAACTCTTATAACTGATTGAATATTTGAGATTTTGTCAGTGTAGCCCAGACCTCTCTTATCCATTTCAGACAGCATTTGTGTCAAATGTGAGCACCTACCCATTAAGTGCAAGTAGATAAACAATTATTATATAAACTACTAAAAGTTCATCAGGTTTGTCTTTAAGTCACAAGTTATAAGTGAAAAACTTAAAGACAAGGCATTTGTTCCCACAGACTAGTATTCAATGTGTTGAGTAGAATTGAAATATATGCATTTTCAAAAGTTTTTTCAATCAATACTTGGAATAGAATGTGTTCTCACAGTTGTTTCTACTACTAAAAATAAATTATAGATTGAATGTGAAGAATCACATCTTTTTTTCTTTGGGAGTAGAAAAACAAATTTTAGAAACAAACCCATTTACCAAAAGTATCTAAAAAGAAGAAAAGGAGTAGCGTGTGTTGGGTTTCTCCTGCGTGCAGTTCAGATGTAGGGCTAGATTCTTCACTCACCATCTCTGTTCATCCTCGAAAGAAGACTCACCAGAGAAGCATCACTGGCTCCATTTGACAGACTGAAGAGCTTAAGTCAAGAAAGTTAAAGTTCATTAAATCTAACCACGAAAGTATCTGGCTCAAAGAGGGGTCTACAGTCTGATCTAAAGGCAGTGAATATTTTTAACCTTTGCCTTTCAGGTTATATATGAGGATAATTCACTAAAATACCAAGCTATGAAGAAAAACTCCAAGAGAAACCATGCTTCCAGAGTTTCTGACATAGAATCAAACTCTGGGATGCTGAAAAGGAAAAAAAAGAGTGTCAAAATAATTTTGTTGAACTGCTGCCTCCAGAAGTTACTTTTAAAATTTTCAGTCAGCTAGACATCCGGAGCTTGTGCAGGGCTTCAGTGACATGCAGGAGCTGGAATCATGCAATAAGACACAGCGACTCCTTGTGGAAACCTCACTGCCTGACTGTAAGAGCTGTATGTCAAAGAGAGATAGATGACGATCTAGAGAGTGGTTATCCCTGGAGGGTAAGTTAACCTTTGCAATCTGAAGTCCTCTTGATAATACGGTGGTCTGTTTGAGCCACACTCTACCTTCTGGCTTGAAGAAGAGAGGATTTCATATACAGAATGACATACAGAGTGGGTTGGCTTTGGGACAGTGGGTTGGCTTTGGGAGTTAAAGTCCAATTATGTTCTTTTCCTGCAAAAAGGATATCTCCCATCTATCCTTTTGAATTTAGGGGCCATTTACCTCATAAACCACAACGGCTACATTTTACTCCACCTATCCAAAACCCCCAGCAAACTGTGTTACTCACACTGTTCTGTACGTGCGCGTGCACACACACACATTTATTAATAGATGTGTGTATCAATGTAAATACTTAATCTTTTCAGCCTTTCAATCAACTTTCTAGCTTCAAACAAACTCACCCACCAACCTCTGACTGCGTTTTTTAACCATGGTGGTGGTGGTAGTAATAGTGTTAGTCACTCAGTCGTGTCTGACTCTTTGACATGGAGTGTAGCCCGCCAGGCTCCTCTCCCCATGGCACTCTCCATGCAAGAATCCTGGAGTAGGGTGCCATTAACAATGGTGGTTTACTTCTTTCAGGTCATACTACTGAGGAATTACCAGAAGAGTAAAGTGAAACATGAATGGCTAAGTGGCAGGTACAGCAACATACGTTCTCCTATCAGCCTACCAGAAAGAATCATGTACCCAATGGATGCAGACACGTGGGGGGAAATTCTAGAAGCAGAACTGGAAAGATAAGCAGCAAACTCTCCTAACTTTGAGAGTTAAAACTAAAATGACTCTTAGATTATAAACAGGATGTCTCTAACCATCCATTTTTTTGTTTGCCTTTTTACTATTTAACATTTAAAAGAAAACTAAACAGAAAATATAAAAAATAAAACTTTTTTTTTTTGCACTTTAGGTAAAATAATGTTTTACCTAAATGTTTCTGGTTTTACTGTAATGTGGAGAAATCATGAAATGTTATTTATATAAAAATACTATGCTGATAGGGTGATTTCAAAATGTATTATTTCATGTATTTGTTGATCTGTTGCAGTACTTCAGTATTTTAATGATTAGAGAGTTTTATTAGTGTTCTCTGCTTAATGATAATTTGAAAATTCAAGAAACTATGTGAAGGAACTGACTTAGAGATTTATTAATTAATAGACATCAGCTCATGGGGAAAAAATCTCTAAATGAAATTAATAGCAATATGTTTAAATGTATAATAAACATATATTTTAATAACTTAACATCTTCCATTTCAGTGGAATCAGATTGAATTGTCAAACATTGAAAACATTTTGTGTTAAACATGTGGTTTAATTTTAAATGAGTCCAACCAGAGAACTAAAATTTGTGAGATTAAATTCCCCCATTACTTGCCTACAAACCTTGAATTACTCTCAGGGGCTGAAATGTATGGAAAGAGCCATCCGAAACTCCATAGTTATCTTGTAGCACCATCTAGTGTACTCCTTGTAGATAACCAAGAAAAAGGACCAGCTCCTTTTTGTTATTCCACATTTAAAAGAAAGGAAAATATTATTTACAAGAAACCTATATACTTGAATTTGTTAGTTTATAGCTTTATAGGAACCTTTAACTTTTGTTCTCTTTTACTTAAAAGTAGATGATATATTATTCGTGGTACCAGATTGTTCCATCTGAAACAGTGATCAGCACCATAGGTAATGTGAGTACAAAATATTTTAGTTAGTATGGGATTTTCTTCATAAATTATGCTCTATCGCATGAAAAGAGTCCAGGAACTCAATTTAACAAGTCAAAAAATATGAGAATATGTCCCGCTCTATACAGATTCCCTGTGTTGAAATCAAGTAGATAATGACTGGTTCAGTTCAGTTTCTTTCAGTTCAGTCGCTCAGTCGTGTCCGACTCTTTGCGACCCCATGAACTGCAGCATGCCAGGATTATCTCCTACTGTCTTCTTGGGGTTGGAAGGGACCTTGAAGATCAGGCAGTCCAGTCTCTAGGATTATTCAGTAATCCCTCCTATAGGAATGTTCTTCTTTTCACTCACCATTAATTCTCTTCTTTGTAAATTCTTTTGTATAGCATATCATCCTAACCTGGAAACCATTCCAACCTTCTACCATTCTGCATTAAGTGACCCTTTAAGGTTCCGTGGTTCTTTGTACATACCATTCTCAAAGCTGTCATACTACATTAAATTGTCTGTTTGATTTGTTTATCTCCCCTGTTAGATTGTGAGCCTCTTAATGGCAGGGACCATTTATTTATTTTTGTGTTCCCAAACCTGGAACATAGTAGATATTTCATAGAGTTGTTAAATTATTTTTATATTATTTATTTTAATCCTACCCAGAATGTAAAATAAAAATAATTCAACATATTTTAGTAGATAATATTGTATTGAAATGCAATGTACAAACCCATAAGATATATGGGATGCTTAATATTAATGCTAATATATGAAGAATTATTCTTGTTCTCTTAAAAGCTGTAAGAGAAAATTAGGAAAGAAGAAATATTTTTTGAATAAAAACTTGAAAATATACTTCACCCAAAAGTATCATTCATTTTTACTTATTGGATCACTGCAATCAGTTTTAAATATTGTTATATGAATAATCTTTGGTTTTTGTTTTATACCATTTTTATACCATTAAAATGATTCTTTGTATAATAAGTTATTACTGTGATTACAGTCTACACTGAAGAAAGTTTTAGAACTTAATGATAAATTTATGGAATGGGTTTAGAATGAATTGTACATTTATCAGATCAAGTCATTAGCATCTGAGAAGGTATGTGGGTGGATTCAAATGAAAGGAGTCTTTAACTCAGAGATAAAACAACGTGTTATATATATACAATCTGTAAAGAGGCAAGTTTATTAGGGAAGAATATTAAGGAATTTCCAGTGATGCTTAATGTTTGATCAGTTCAAGATCTAGTTTTGTTGTTGTTGTTGTTTATAGAAACCTTTTTTCAGTTGCTTCTAGTTTATAACTCAGTCTTCAGTTCAGTTCAGTTCAATCATTCAGTCATGTCCAACTCTTTGCAACCCCACAGACTGCAGCACACCAGGCCTCATTGTCCATCATCAACTCCCAGAGTTTACTCAAACTCATGTCCATTGGGTCAGTGATGCCATCCAACCATTCAACTGTTGTCCCCTTCTCCGCCTGCCTTCAATCTTTCCCAGCATCAGGGAAAGATTACTTACTTTTCAAATAAGTCAGTTCTTCACCATCACGTGGACAAGTATTAGAGTTTCAGCTTCAAAGCAGTCCCTGCAATGAACACCCAGGACTGATTTCCTTTAGGATGGACTGGTTGGTTCTCCTTGCTGTCCAAGGGACTCTCAAGAGTCTTCTCCAACACCACAGTTCAAAAGCATCAATTCTTTGGCGCTCGGCTGTCTTTATAGTCCAACTCTCACATCCATTCATGACTACTGGAAAAACCATCTCTTTGACTAGATAGACCTTTGTTGGCAAAGTAATGTCTCTGCTTTTTAATATGCTGTCTAGGTTGCTCATAACTTTTCTTCCAAAGAGCAAGCGTCCTTTAATTTCATGGCTGCAATCACCATCTACAGTGATTTTGGAGACCAAAAAAATAAAATCGGTCACTGTCTCCACTGCTTCCCCATCTATTTGCCATGAAGTGATGGGACCAGATGCCATTATCTTAGTTTTCTGAATGTTGAGTTTTAAGCCAACTTTTTCACTCTCCTCTTTCACTTTCATCAAGAGGCTCTTTAGTTCTTCTTCACTTTCTGCCATAAGGGTGGTGTCATCTGCATATCTTAGGTTATTGATATTTCTCCTGGCAATCTTGATTCCAGCTTGTCTTCATTCAGCCCAGCGTTTCTCATGATGTACTCTGCATGTAAGTTAAATAAGCAGAGTGTCAATATACAGCCTGATGTACTCCTTTTCCTATTTGGAACCAGTCTGTTCTGTGTTCAGTTCTAACTGTTGCTTCCTGATCTGCATACAGATTTCTCAGGAGGCAGGTTGGGTGGTCTGGCATTCCCATATCTTGAAGAATTTTCTAGTTTGTTGTGATCCGCGTAGTCAAGGGCTTTGGCATAGTCAATAAAGCAGAAATCGATGCTCTTCTGGAACTCTCTTGCTTCTCTGAAGATCCAACAGATGTTGGCAATTTGATCTCTGGTTCCTCTGCCTTTCCTAAATCCAGCTTGAACATCTGGAAGTTCAGTGTTCAGGTACTGTTGAAGCCTGGACTGGAGAATTTGGAGCATTACTTTGCTAGCCTGTGTGATGAATGCAATTGTGTGGTAGTTCGAGCATCCACTGGCATTGCCTTTCTTTGGAGAGTGGAATGAAAACTGACTTTTCCAGTCCCATGGCCTCTGCTGAGTTTTCCAAATTCGTTGGGATATTGAGTGGCAGCACTTTCACAGCATCATCTTTCAGGATTTGAAATAGCTCAGCTGGAATTCCATCACCTCCACTAGCTTTGTTCATAATGATGCTTCCCAAGGCCTGCTTGACTTCACACTCCAGGATTTCTGGCTCTAGGTGAGTGATCATACCACTGTGATTATCTGGGTCATGAAGATCTTTTTTGTATAGTTCTGTATATTCTTGCCACCTCTTCTTAATATCTTCTGCTTCTGTTAGGTCCATACCATTTCTGTCCTTTATTAAGCCCATCTTTGCATGAAATGTTCCCTTGGTATCTCTCATTTTCTTGAAGAGATCTCTGAGTGAGTGAGTGAAAGTCGCCCAGTCGTGCCGACTCTTTGCGACCCCATGGACTATACAGTCCATGGAATTCTCTAGGCCAGAATACTGGAGTCGGTTGCCTTTCCCATCTCCAGAGGGTCTTTCCAACCCAGGGATAGACCCAAGGTCTCCTGCACTGCAGGCAAATTCTTTACCAACTTAGCCACCAGGGAAGCCCAAGAGAATACTGGAGTGGGTAGCCTCTCCCTTCTTCAGCAGATCTTCCCGACCCAAGAATCAAAACGGGGTCTCCTACATTGCAGGCGAATTCTTTACCAACTTGAGCTTTGAGGGAAGAGATCTTTAGTCTTTCCCATTCTATTACAGTCCATGGAATTCTCTAGGCCAGAATACTGGAGTCGGTTGCCTTTCCCATCTCCAGAGGGTCTTTCCAACCCAGGGATAGAACCCAGGTCTCCTGCACTGCAGGCAAATTCTTTACCAACTTAGCCACCAGGGAAGCCCAAGAGAATACTGGAGTGGGTAGCCTCTCCCTTCTTCAGCAGATCTTCCCGACCCAAGAATCAAAACGGGGTCTCCTACATTGCAGGCGAATTCTTTACCAACTTGAGCTTTGAGGGAAGAGATCTTTAGTCTTTCCCATTCTATTGCTTTCCTGTATTTTTTTGCATTGATCACTGAGAAAGCCTTTCTTATCTCTCCTTGCTATTCTTTGGAAGTCTGCATTCAAATGGGTATATCTTTCCTTTTCTCCTTAGCCTTTTGCTTCTCTTCTTTTCACAACTATTTATAAGGCCTCCTCAGACAACCATTTTGCCTTTTTGCATTTCTTTTTCTTGTGGATGGTCTTGATCCCTGCCTCGTGTACAATGTCACAAACCTCCATCCATAGTTCTTCAGGCACTCTGGAGCTGTGGCTGCGTGGCACTGGAGTGGCTGTGAGGAGATACCCCATGTCCAAGCACAGAGAAGCCCCAGCAAGACAGTAGAGGGGGGAGGGTGAAATCATGTTTAGAATCAAACCCAATCTTAGAGCAGGATAATCATTAATAAAATCTATGGGAATATAAACTTTAGACCTTAGAATAGTCATGTATAGAAGCCTAATTTGAAAAATATACCCCTAACCACTTAAATTTTGTCTTGGCTTTGGCTTTACATAATATCTTCTCTCCACAACATCAAACGCCCTAATAATATTAATAAAAATAAGATGAGTAGTAACACTAGGAAATGGCTTGCAAAGAATAATATATAACAATGGAAGATCACACGTTTTTATTTAAAATAGAGCTGAAAGAACAAACCATCAAATGGATGAAATTAGGTAAACAATGGGCAAAGTTGATTAATTATAATAGCCAACATTTATTGAACGCTTGCTCTGCTCCAAGCACTGTGCTAATGCAGGGGTTACTATTATTCTATATCCATTTTATGCATAAGGTAACTGATTAGAGAATAATCTTATCTATCTAGTTCAACCTCACCTCTCAGCCCCTATTCAGTTCAGTTCAGTCACTCAGTTGTGTCTGACTCTTTGCGATCCCATGAATTGCAGCACGCCAGGTCTCCCTGTCCATCACCAACTCCCAGAGTTCACCCAGACCCACACCTATGGAGTCAGTGACGCCATCCAGCCATCTCATCCTCTGTTGTACCCTTCTCCTCCTGCCCCCAATCCCTCCCAGCATCAGAGTCTTTTCCAATGAGTCAACTCTTCGCATGAGGTGGCCAAAGTACTGGAGCTTCAGCTTCAGCATCATTCCTTCCAAAGAAATCCCAGGGCTGATCTCCTTCAGAATGGACTGGTTGGATCTCCTTGCAGTCCAAGGGACTCTCAAGAGTCTTCTCCAACACCACAGTTCAAAGCATCAATTCTTCGGCGCTCAGCTTTCTTCACAGTTCAACTCTCACATCCATACATGACTACTGGAAAAACCATAGCCTTGACTAGACGGACCTTAGTCGGCAAAGTAATATCTCTGCTTTTGAATATGCTATCTAGGTTGGTCATAACTTTTCTTCTAAGGAGTAAGCATCTTTTAATTTCATGGCTGCAGTCACCATCTGCAGTGATTTTGGAGCCCAGAAAAATAAAGCCTGACACTGTTTCTACNGCTGAGTTTTCCAAATTTGCTGGCATATTGAGTGCAGCACTTTCACAGCATCATCTTTCAGGATTTGGAGTAGCTCAACTCGAATTCCATCACCTCCACTAGCTTTGTTCATAGTGATGCTTTCTAAGGCCCACTTAACTTCACATTCCAGGATGTTTGGCTCTAGATGAGTGATCACACCATCATGATTATCCAGGTCGTGAAGATCTTTTTTGTACAGTTCTTCTGTGGATTCTTGCCACCTCTTCTTAATATCTTCTGCTTCTGTTAGATCCATACCATTTCTGTCCTTTATCGAGCACATCTTTGCATGAAATGTTCCCTTGGTATCTCTAATTTTCTTGAAGAGGTCTCTAGTCTTTCCCATTCTGTTCTTTTCCTCTATTTCTTTGCATTGATCTCTGAAGAAGGCTTTCTTATCTCTTCTTGCTATTCTTTGGAACTCTGCATTCAGATGTTTATATCTTTCCTTTTCTTCTTTGCTTTTTGCTTCTCTTCTTTTCACAGCTATTTGTAAGGCCTCCCCGGATAGCCATTTTGCTTTTTTGCATTTCTTTTCCATGGAGATGGTCTTGATCCCTGTCTCCTGTACAGTGTCACGAACCTCATTCCATAGTTCATCAGGCACTCTATCATATCTACTCCCTTAAATCTATTTCTCACTTCCACTGTATAATCATAAGGGATTTGATTCAGGTCATACCTGAATGGTCTAGTGGTTTTCCCTACTTTCTTCAATTTAAGTCTGAATTTGGCAATAAAGGAGCTCATGATCTCAGCCACAGTCAGCTCCTGGTCTTGTTTTTGCTTACCGTGTAGAGCTTCTCCATTTTTGGCTGCAAAGAATATAATCAGTATGATTTCGGTGTTGACCATCTGGTGATGTCCATGTGTAGAGTCTTGTCTTGTGTTGTTGGAAGAGGGTGTTTGCTATGGCCAGTGCATTTCCTTGACAAAACTCTATTAGTCTTTGCCCTGCTCCATTCGGCATTCCAAGGCCAAATTTGCCTGTTATTCCAGGTGTTTCTTGACTCCCTACTTTTGCATTCCAGTCCCCTATAATGAAAAGGACATCTTTTTTAGGTGTTAGTTCTAAAAGGTCTTGTAGGTCTTCAAAAAATTGTTCAACTTCAGCTTCTTCAGCGTTACTGGCTGGGGCATAGACTTGGATTACCATGATAGTGAATGGTTTGCCTTGGAAACAAACAGAGATCATTCTGTTGTTTTTGAGATTGCATCCAAGTACTGCCGACTAAGGTCCGTCTAGTCAAGGCTATGGTTTTTCCTGTGGTCATGTATGGATGTGAGAGTTGGACTGTGAAGAAGGCTGAGCGCTGAAGAATTGATGCTTTTGAA